>PVKB01000033.1:968857-1028580 GCA_004027205.1 Ctenodactylus gundi
CCCCCCCCCCCCCCACTTCAGACCTTCATAGATTCATCCCATTTGTAAGAATTTGCCTAATCAGACTTGATTTCACTTTTCTTTTATTGGGTTGTCTTATTTGGCCCTATAGTAGTTGTTTGGGAAACCTAGCAGTATAATGTTTCATCCATGTTTTGAAGCAGTGGAAAGAGCCAGAGATTTAAAGCATTTAAGTAGGCACGTATGTGCAAGGCTTTTAGATATTTATCTTGAAGTCTAAATTCTCATCTCATTACTATGCAGGAGGGGAGTAAGAAGGAGAAGTGTTATTTCCAGTGTGGCTTTCAAGTAAGTTAATCTTTTTGCACATTCCTGCTCTATAGGTGTTAACTCTGAGTGTGGGGAACTTTTGGAACTCTTGGATATTCAGGTCTCTCAATTTTCTCTACTTCATTTTCTCCGATGATCAGATCTTGTCTATTTTTTCTCTTCTCGTTTTTCTAGAAGAGAAAAACTCATCAGAATCTCTTATTTTCCAGCACTGTAATTTTTATTTATTTATTTTTCTGTGAATTTTGGTATACCCAGAAATAAGAGGAAACTAAAATTATGCTTGTTCCTATATCTTGAACTGAAAGCCATCTGTTAATAATTTTTTTGGCCTGTGAAAACACATACATAATTTTGCACAATTAATTTCACCCTGCTGGGCTGGGGGAATAGCATTGTAGTTAAAGCACTTGCCTAGCAATTAAAAAACTCCAGGTTCGATTCTGATTGATTCTGATTCTCCATTACCACATAAAATGGGTGTGGTAACACATGCCTGTAATCGTAGCACTCTGCAAGCTGAGGTCAGATTGCTGGGAGTTCAAGACCAGACTGGGTGGGCTATGCGGTAAATTGAGGACCAGCCTGGATGATAGAGTGAGACCCTTTTTTGGAAAAAAAAAAAAAAGTAAAATTTTACCTTGCTGAAACTGTTTCTTTAAGATGATGGTGGCAGCCTGGGTAGCAGAAAAAAAAAGTACTTTATGAATTTGGGATTAGAAAGTTTAAAAGTGTCTTGTCATGTTATTTTATTAGAAAATTGTTTCTTATCCTAGTAGTTTTTTCTGATGAGCCTCTGAATTCTTCCTGCATTTCAGCTACATACACAGGCAGAGACATACAAAAAACCAAGAAACAGAAAAAAATACTTAATGTTCTTACATTTTTTGTGCTTTTATGTACTTTGAGTAAATTAATGGTTTTGACTTTCAGTTTTGAAGCTTGGAACATAAAACTACTCCATCCTTACTTTCCTTTGTCCACTCGCATATTTGGCTAAATGTTAGCATCAGAACTTGTCTCTTCCTATGTCATGAGATACACATTTCCAATTGAATATCCACTTTTTAATTTATTTGTTCAATGAAGAAAATATGACAGGGAGATAATGCTTTCTTGAGATGCACAGGAGATAAATAAATGTCCCCTTTACTCAGACGCAGAAATAACAATCTAAGATTATAAAAACAGACCTTGCAGAGTGTTGAGTGGGGAAAGAGAATTGTATTGTAGTTGAGATGGGTAAAGATATCCATGTGAGGATCAAAACAAAAGCATAAATGTTAGGTATGTAAATGTGAAGCCCTGTCTGCTTTCAAATTTCACTGTAAAGGCTGGAGGAGCAGAACATCTAGCAATGAGAAGTCCCCAAGTTCAGTACCTGAGCACCACATAAGCTGGGTGTGATACCACACAAGTATAGAAGGGTGAAGCAGGAGGCTTGCTCTGACTTCAAGGCTAGCCTGGGCTAGATAGTAAATTCAGGATTAGTCTGGAAAACGGAATGCAACCCTGTCTCAAAAAAGGTATTTTTAAAAAATTTCACTGTAATACTTTCACTGAGTTCTTGTGCATTTAGATGTTGAAGTTATTCTGGGTTTAAGAGTTGAAAAGTAAAGCATATATAGCATAATTACCATAAGTAAGAAAATTAAAGGCCTTAGAAAGGAACTAGGGTTGACGATTTAGAGACATTTACTATAATACAGAGATGAGCTCATTTTCCAGGGAGGCCTCTTGTGACCTCCTGTCCATGTCTACTTACTCTTTCTCCATCAGTCAAGCTTTATACACTGCTTTATTTTACTTCACAATCTTTACCACTGCTTGACATTGTATTATCTATTTATTCTGTCAGAGTTAAGCTGTATGAGAAAATGGCTTGTTTCTGTTTATTGATGTATCCATAGCTCTTCGGATGGTATTGGGTGTGTAGCTAATTCTCCATAAATGCTTGTAGAATGCAAGAATGAACCATGGATGCTTGTTATTGGAAGATCTTTAGAGATAATTCTGAAACCTAATTAATGCTTGAATTGCCTAAATAACATATCTATTAATAAGTCATCTGGTCTGTGGTCTTATATTCATTCACATTAATTATAGGAAGCTCTGCTTTCTGTAGCAGTCCACATTGTCCTCAGTAAATTGGACCATTGTGAGTCTCCCCGGATTTTTTAAAGGACTCTGTTTTATTTCTTAAGGTACTAGATATGGGGACCATTAGCCTCTGTAGTGGTCTTTTCTATATTGGTTCTAACTGTCCTCAGCTATTATTTCTAAGGTACATTTTCTATCCTGGGTTAGTTCATGGCTGTATTCTTAAATAATGTAATACCTGAATGAGAAAGAGAATTCAGAAGTGTTTCAGTATGGCCCAATAGAATATATGATAATAAAGTAGATCCCTATTGGGTAGTGCTTCTCTTCCCTTTTAAAGGATAGTGAGCTTTTGAATCTAGGATAATTTATCCTGGTAGATAATGAACTCTATGTATTTGTTGATGGCAGTAGGGAAGCAAGAGCTTCATCATTCACTCACATGTCTTTTTGACCTCAGCTATATCCCTTGTCTTTCTGCTGATTGAATGGTAATCTCAGTGCCGTTGTGTTCAAGTTGTCGTTTCTTTCAGTTAAAACCAGCTTTTGTGGTTGCTACTAATTCGTAAATCTTTCCCTTTTCTAGTTACTTGTCTCAAGATGTATCATAAATCATATGTGTATGACATTCAAAAATAATTTTACAGGTATGGTTTGATTAACACAATCCAAGTTTGGATTATCATCTCTTTTGTTAAATTAATGCTGCCCAAAAGCTAATTTATCTTTTTTTGAGAATCCACCATGCATATGTTTCATTTTCACTATCTTCTACTAAAGCTGTCTGAGTCCCTTTAACATATAGTAAATATTCTTTGTTCTAAACTCATGCCTGTGGCTTTTAAATTTGAGTGCAAATATAAAGACTTAGTACTGGTAGATTTTTTTCTGCTTTTCCAGTTGGCCAGGATCATTTTGTTTCATTTATATCAACTGTCAAAATCTTTTTGGATTCAACTCTTTTGTTTCTACTTACTCAATGGTGTTCTTCTCAACAATCATGCTTGATAAGCATCCCTTTTATAATTACAAGGCAGTAGTAAAAGTACTGAAATAGATTGATCAGAATAAAAGAACTGTGGTACAGATTTCAGATTTCCATTCATCCAGTTTTCAGTAGACTTGGCTATGATTATTTAATCTTTTATTAACCCATGTGTGATCTTTGCTTCTACTATATATTTTTCCATATTGGTCAAAAGGAGATCTTTAAAAAATACTATCAGGCACCTTTCTAAAGTCCTTTAGAGCCAAGTCCAATGGCTCAGGCCTGTAAGTCTGAAAGGCTAAGGCAGGAAGATCATAAGTTCAAGGCCAACGTGGGCAACTTAGGAGTTTAGTGAGACCCAGTCTCAAAACCAAACCAAACCAAACCAAACCAAACCAAACCAAACCAAACCAAAACAGGCTGACAATGTAGTTCAGTATAAAGGCTTTGGGCTATATTCCCAGTGTTCCCCTAAATAAAATGAATGAGTGAATAAAAGAAAATAAATTTCTTTAGGGTTGGCCTACCAGGTTTCATAGTTCTAATAGCACAGCCTTGTAAAATTATGGAAGATATTCTGTTTCTCCCAGTCTATTCTGTCCTGCTTTGTGTCCTACGAGGCTCTGTGCCATGCACTGTTGTAACTGGACTTTGTGTCCTGATTGGGCAGGAAGGTGTAGGAAGGTAGAAGGAGAATGAAATTTTGGTATGAATTTTTCCAAATGCTTCTCTCACAGCCACAGATGAAAAATTAATGTAATATGAGTGGCTTAGTTCTGCTAATAAAGGCTGACATGTGTCCAGTGGATTTTCTTTCAGATGAAGAGATGGCTTCAGGTCTCTCTAAATTTTCATGCATACATGCTTCTTTACAGAGTCAAACCTAAGGGTTCAGGGACTTGCAACCTATGCGATCATATAGAGCTCCAAGCTTGGACTCATATTCTGTATCTTTGTCTTGAAAATATTAATTATTTTAAAGAAAGTCCTCTGTGAAGCATGTAGTCCATCTTCTGCAGGTGATACCTCACTCCTCATAGTTGCTTTAATATCCCAGTCAGTTTCTGTTAATTCTGTTTCTTACAGAGAATCTCTTAAACTCTACTCAGTTACACTCTTGTTGTGTGTGCCATCTGTTCTCTGCCAGGGTCCTGATTAATACAGGAAAAAAAAATGAGGTGAGTCAAATTTGGTTTTTTTTTTGTGAGCTGTTGCTGGCTCCTAATGATCATTGCTTCTTTGTGTTCTCCACACCTATCTTTTTATATAACATATTTAAACATCTTTGTGAAATTAACGTAACAGTTACTTGACTCTTATTTGCCAGGGCTTCCTTTTTCTCCTTTTCCAAAGTTGGCTGGTATTTCCTGGCACACACTTTATTCCTGTTGTAGTTTTCACGCCCTTCAAAGGCCAGGCAGTGTTTGGTTTAGTGTTGTTAGGATTGGATCTGCAGTGTGCCCTGCAAGCCTCATACATTTCGATGTAGTGGGATAGGTATGGAACCTGTGCCACTGGGACTTGGAGCCTGGCTAGAATGTGAGTATCCTGGAGTTTAAGCTAGAGGGATTGAGTCAGGTTGGATGGGGCTCAGGATAGAGCTTTCAGATGCATGTTATTGACAGGTGTAGCAGGAAGCGAGGGGGGACACCCACCCTCTGTGTGAGCAGCCCAACCGGCAGTTTGAGTTCAAAGGAATAAGAAACATTGTTACAGTTTCTTCCTGCCAACTCTACACTTGTTTTAGTCTGTAGAGATCAGTTCATTTCCTTCTTCATTTGGTTTTCAGAATGCCATGCCGTGGAGAGCTTTTCTCCTACTAGTCCTTGGCAGCATGTTCCACCGCTACCGACCCATCAATCTACCAAGATCTTCTGAAATTGAGCTAAAATAAATCTTCATCTATTAAGTTGTGGATGTTGAGAATTTTGTCTTAGCAATGAATAAGTAAATAAGACAAGTGCTTAATTTGTAGATTTTCAGATATTTAGAAAAATTCAAGATCAGAAATCCATCCTCATCCCATCAAGAGCTCCAATTCTATTTTACAAATATTTTGTCATTTTTAGTCCAACAAAATATTTGGATTTTTATCATCTTTTAGGAAATTATTGACATCAAACTGAAAAAGTACTTATCTTGTTTGCTTTGATAGCAAGTTTATAAGACTGTTTTCTTTTAAACCTCCACATACTTGGTATCAAAGACTTCCTAAAACTACTAATTCTATGCCACTCTAGCATTAATTCTTTTCCTTTTCTGTCACCTCATCTTTCTTCTGAGAAAGCAGATATATTGGGTCTGGGGCTGTCAGGCACAGCTGGCTGCAGAGGAATTTTGGGAGGTGAGACAATGCTATAGTTTAGATCTGGAGTGTCGGCCAAAGTTTCATGTATATGTGGTGGGATAACTGTGGGACATTGTACTGTGGCGGATTAAGGCCTGGCTGGAAGAAGCTTGAACCGGAGGATTGCATCAGTTTGTTGAGACTGGGGAGTGTGAGTGCAGAGCTTTCACATGTGTGCTGTTGATTTGTAGGACAAGAAGTAGGGAGAGGCACCCACTCTGGATGTGGGGACCTCAACTGGCAGCTTAATGTAACTAAAAGAGGGAAGAAGAAAAATTGCTATTACTACTTCCTGGTAAAGCTCCAGACATGGCTTGTTTGTGCTTGACTTGGTTTCTCTGTGCAGTGGGGTGAGCTCCTTTCCGGCATCTGTCATGTACATCCGTGGTTCTGTTGCCAGTGAGCAGATTATGTGAGATCGTCTGAAACTGTAATCTAAATAGATCTTTTCTGAAGTTGTGGATGTTGGGTATTTTATCCCAGCAACCAATAAGTAACTGACAGACACCCAGTTGAAAGAAATTGTGTGGAGCCAACATTGATGGAGCACAGAAGGTAAGCTTTATTGGGACACTCTGATTAAATAGTGTAATTGGGTCTTATTGAGCATATGCAGAAGAGGGTAATGATCTCACCATCTTGAGTTACTAAGCTCATCATCATGTGCTGAGGATACTGAGCTTATTGTTCAGAATACTGAGTTTAGTATATCAGGATGCTGAGTTATGCCTGTGACACACGCACAAGTGCTGCCCCTGAACTACTCCATGTTGGGGCCTTTTTCCCACAGGGGTGTGGCTCAGGGATTGGAACACTTTCCTAGGAAGTGTGAGGCCTCACTTGAGGTCCCTCAGTACCACATGATATTTGGGTTTGCCAGTAATCCCAGTACTGGGAAAGCTAGTGCCAGGAGTTGAAGGCCAGCTGGGGTTATATAGTGAGTTCAGAAGTAACCTGGACGGCAGAGCAAGTGCTTGTCTCAAAAAATAAAACAAAACAAAAACAAAAAAGCAAGCAAACAAATAAAAACAACCCCAAAGCTATCAATACACAAATTCAGAAACTTAGATCTGCACCCACTCTCTTTGAGCTCCAAGAAAGAAGGATTCTGTATTGTTCTTGAACCTTTGTCATTCTGATTGAGGTCCTTAGAACAGAGAAAGTCCGGCTTGATTTTCAGTAGCAAACTCTTCAAAAAAGAAGTGATTATAGGGATTAAAGTTTGGACTAAAAAGCAGAATGGCATTAAGAAACTGTTGTAAGAAAAAAATCCAAGACAGTAGCTGTTAAATAAGTATCTGCCATGGGAATGGGTGTTGAGTAAATAAAACGTATGCCTTGTTTTGCTGTAGGTGTCTGTTCAAGACACTTCTGTAAAGGTCGCAGTTACTTTCAGTGCTTTCTTGGTGGTTACAGAGTTGCATATATCACCATGTTCAGACCATCCATGAGCAGGGCTAGTGATGTTTGGGTTTATATATGTCCCTTCAAAATCTGAGCTCAGCAACCACATTGTTTTCTTGAAAATATCTGGTCCTTTTCTTCCTCTGTGGCTTCATTATTTGCAGTTGTGCAGGTAGAATTACACTCATATGAATTCATGAAATCATCTTCCATCTCAGTATTTCCTGGAACAATAAATTAATCTTTTTTAAAGAATAAACATACTAAAGTCTTATTCATTACTTCTGCAAACTTATTCCATGGAATACTATTCTTAGCACATTTTACTTTCAGAACAATAAGGTAAAAATAATGGTAAATTAATTAAAAACTTAAGATTTATTGTAAATTTAAAACCTATTGTCTAAGAACATTTGGTGCTATCATAACAAAATATATGAGATTGACTAATTTATATAAAGAGCAGGGATTTATTTCTTACAGTTCTGGAGGGTGGAAAGTTGGAGGTTGAGGAGTCTGCATCTGACAAAGGACTTCTTGCTGCATCTTCTTGTTAGGGATGGTAAAAGGGTAGGTAGGTTAGAATAGGGAGATGGGGTTGGTAAAATTAAATGGGAAATTTAATGTTAGCTGAGGACTGGAACAGCAACTGCCCAATAGCTCCTTTGTTTTTCCTTGCTTTCTGGTTAAATTTTGGTGGCAAAATTGGTGGCCTTTGCCCACACAAAAGGGACAAACTGGGGCAGGAGACTGTCTGTCACTCATAACACCATTTAACTAACTGGTACCTTACATGCTGCTTAAATCACTGACCTAGGATGGCAACACCAATACCAGCACCTGAAAAATAAGAGAGAGCCAGTAGTTCATGAAAAGAGGTAAAGAGGCTCCCTAGATAGGAGGAAGAATTTCCCTTGTCTGGGATACTGTCTCCCTACCCCCCATTGCAGTGAGGGGTTTTATCTATCTTTTATTATAATAAGTCCAACTTTATAACAATGTATGATTACTTCCTGGCTCTGACCCAGCTCCAACCCGTATTTTCATATTGCTTGAGAAAAAGAATTTAACAAAATAGTAGATATACATAAGCTCACCCAAGGACAGGACATTCTCATGGTTGAAAGCGAGAGGGCTGAAAATCACTGAACTTGCACCTTTCGTCTCTTTCATAATTAGCTTTAATCCTTATGAACTGAACACTTCCCATGAGGTTCTGCCTCCCTACGTTGTAGCAGTGGGGATTCAGTTTCCTACATATACTTTTGGGAGAACACGTTTAATCATACCATTCAACTTCTGGCCATCTAAATTTATGTTCTTCACATTACCTAAACACGCCCATTCTACCCAGATTGCAAGACAACCCAGTCTTATCTCCAGAGAGCACCAATTCAGAAGTCTAAAGTCCTAGTCTTATCTAAATCAGATGTGTATGAGCCTCAAGATATAATCCATCCTGAGGCAAATTCCCTTCAGGCTGCAAACTTGTGAAATTAACAAGATATATGCTTTCAAAAACAGTAGTGAGACAGGCATAGGATACACATTCCCATCCTAAAAGAGAGAAATGAGCAAGAGGAAAGGGATAACTAGTCTTAAAAAATCCAAAACCCAACAGGGAAAATAATTAACTCTTCAGAATAATGTACTGTTTTAGTTCCTGATTTCTTATTGAGATAGAATAACTGACATCCACTACTTAAGAGAGAAGAGTTTTATTTTAGCTCAGTTTCAGAAGGTTTTACTTACACAGTGCATTCTTGGGTGGCCAGCAATGGTGGAAGCACATGGTAGAGCTCTAGTGGGAGAAAAGCTCTTCGTGGGATGGTGGATAGAAAGCCAAGTGAAAGAGGAGCCAGTCAGTGTTCGGAGATTGAGGTGAAGGCCAGAGCTTTCCCAGGAAAACCTGTTTCTTCTTCCTTTTATTTAGTTCAGTCTACCATTTGGGTGCTCTTCTCTCATTTCCTGGCCCACAAGTCAGTCACATCCACCTGAAAGCTCTGCCCAGGGCATTTCCCAGTCTCAGCAAGCCGACATAATCCCTCCAGGTCAAACTCCAAGCCTCTGCCCCTTCCCGCCAGGCCCCAGCCACCAACATATGGCACATGGTTCCATATGTATTCTGATGCATCCAAATACATGAGGTCTTCGGGAGACATCCCAGATCGAAACCATAACGTATACTTTGACGTTACGCCTTGCATCTTGGACACACTAGAGTGGGAATTGATGCCCTAAAGTTTCAAGCCACACTTCTCATCCCCTCCTCACGTACCACTCCTGCTTCCATGGCTTTGTAGGGCTCAGTCCATGTAGGAATTGTCACTGGTTAGCGTGTGTGCCTTCAGCTAGAGTTGCATAATATGAACCTATAGTCATGTGGCCCGGGGGCTGTCTTACTATCATATCTCCACTGGACGTTGCCCTAGTCAGGATTCTCTGTCACGGATTTGCTCTTATAGGTTCACTGGGCATTCTCTTCATGGAGATTCTGTAGAGTCTGTACACCTGTGTGAACCTTGCCTTTGTCCCCAGGCTGTCTCTTACATTCTTTGAATTATGAATGGAGATTGTTGTTGCATTCTGCATACTGGCAGAATTGGCAGCACACAAATGGTGGCATGGTTTATTTCTAGTAGCACCTTCTGAGGTGCGTTTGAGCATGGCTGGGAAGAAGAGTTGTTTTGTTGGCCTCTGGTGAGCAGAATCCTGAGGTGCCGTAAAGCACAAATTCTACGAACTACCTCCTATAACTGTACCTCTCTAGCTTTGCCCTCAGGGTCCTCTTTTGCTTGGAAGAGTATGGAAATTTTTTGTTGCATTGTCTTAATGAATAGAGCCTGGCTTTCTTCTATCCATATTAATTGTTGAAGTAAATGGTCATTGACTTGACCATTCTATTAGTATTTTTTTCTTACTTTTTAAATACCCAGGTTGAGACATTTACAAGTCTTTACATTCTGCTTCCTTTTAAATAATAAATTATGACTTTAAATCATTTCTCTTTTTACTGTAAGTGAGCCCACATAGCACCTTGAACATATTTCTGCTTAGATATTTTTTTTCTGTCAAACTGGTTCATCATTGTCTCAATCTGTTTTGTACTGCTGTAACAAAATACCTGAGATGAGTACTTCAAAAGAAAAGGCATTTCATTTATTCATTTATTCAGAGTCTGAAAATTTAAGATTGGACAGACAGGTCCTTCTGTTTGCCTCCTCGGAGGTCTCTGTGGCTGCATTTAGCACAGTGGATGGTTTCACATGGCAGGAGTACATAATTTTGGGTGAGTGTCATATGGTGAGAGTAGAAGGAAGGGAGCAGGAAGGAGCCAGGCTGCTCTTACTAGCAGCCTGCTCTTGCAGGAACTAATCCACTCCTACAAGGTCTCCATTAATCTCTTAAGAAGGGCAGTCAGGGCCCAGTCTCTCAATCACTTTCCGTTAAGCTGTGTCTTTTAAACGTTCTAATACCTCTCAGTCTCACTGAAGATGAAGTTTCCAGCTTGTGAACATTTGAGGTGTAAAAGGCACTCAAACCATACCATTACCTCTAAGTTCTACCTTTCACAAAGTCCTAGGATATGTACATAATCTCAGTTTCCAGTACTTTGTTTCTCATTTTCACCTAAGTCATTTTCAGAATAGCTTTTAATGTTCATACTTCTACCCGTATCCTGCTCATGACCACTTTTATAATCCCTGAGAAATTTAGGCTGTACTTGGAGTTCTTGTCTTCTGAGTCGTCGTTGCAATTTTCCTTAATGGCTTATTCATGGCAAACCAGATTTTTTTTTTTTCTAGCCTGCTCCTCCAGGTTCCTCCCGCCTCTGTCCTTCACCCACTTCCAAAGCCACTTGTACATTTTCAGATATTCATAATAGCAAACCCAAATCCTAGGACATTTTTGCTTTTCCTGAGGCTAGATAATTTATTTAAAATACATTTTTTTTTGTAGTTCTGAGGCTGGGAAGTCAAGGTTGGGATCTCATTTTTTGTTGGGTTATTTCATGGAGAAATATGAAAAGGTGAGAAAAGATGGGAGATTGAATTACCACCTCTAGTCGTTTCTGCAATCAGCATTAATCCATTCATAAAGCTCTCATAACCTAATGAGTTCCCACTTTGTTCTGTTGGAACACTTAGGATTAAATTTCCAATGCATGAATTCTGGAAGATACATTCTCTTCATAGTAAATAATTCACTCATTCTATATATTCATTTCTTGAATATTGTATGCAGATACACTAAGGACTCTGAAAGTTTTGCTATAAAAGCATTTTCTTAATTTGGCTTAATCCAGGGAGCCCTAAATTATTTTGAGAACTAAAATCTTTTACATCTACACTTGCCTTGCCTATTTTTTCATTAATCTGACTTATCATTTTGCTGTCTTTATTTGATATTAGTTTTCAGAAAACTTGCCCAAGAAGCTAAAGTTGCAAATACCTTCATCGTCCGCTTCAGGAACTCCCAGAAAATCCATTTATTTATGCACTTCATTTTCTATCATCAAATAAAATATTCTTTATTCAGACATGATAGGATCAAAGGATATATCTTTTTCAAGTTTCTTTTTGAAACCATATTTGTAATGGGTTCACAAGTCATTAATAATATGTAGTATATTTGCTGCAGTCCTGACTCTTCCTCAATGACTTACATTTAACTAGACCTCTCAAATCTTATAAAAATCTTCACTTTATTTTCCTCATGGTAGATGCTGCTAAGACTCTTGTGTAGTGGTCTTATCATTGGTAATCAAAATGAGCTTTTCTCTGTGAAGAGATGATTTTAGAGAAGAAAATCTGATCATAGGATATTCCTCTCCTGCGAATCTACTTGCAGTATGGACAAGAATTCAGTATTAGCTGGCACGGGCTTGTAATCCAGCGCTCTGAGAGGCCAACTCAGAAATTTCCCAAGTTTGACTTTAATGTGGGCACCTTAGCCACTGAGAGAGATCTTATCTCAAAATAAAAATTAAAAAATCGTCTGAGAGTATAGCCAGTTCAATCCGTGGTACAAGAAGAAGAGAAGGAGGAAGAGGAAGAGGAAACATTAGTGGTATTTTGTGCTGAGGAGGAGGAGGTGATGGTAGGAATACTAGTAGTATTTAGTGCCCAAGAATGTGAAGGCGAAACCCTTAGGGATAGGATTACGGCATTTTAAAAGTTTTTTTTTTTTCTATTCCACTCTTTTTCCAAGTGAGAATAGTGTTCATATTCTTATGGGAGGATACCTGGATAGTACCAAATAAGCCTAAAGAGTAGACCTTCACTAGACATCAAAATGCTGATGCCTTAACCTTGGTGTATCCAGACTCAGAAACTATAAAAATCAAATTTTTGTTTATTTTTGTTGTTTACCAGATATCTGATCTCAAATGCTTTGTTATATCCATACAAATAGACTAAGAAGCGAGGATACATCAAGATAATAGGATTTTATCTTCAATTTTTACTGAGATAATATTCAAGGTTTTCCTTCTGCAAACTTTCAAACACCTGTATAAAGGGGAGGAATGTCTCAGAAGTTTATGTCCAGAATTTCTTTGGCAGTGAACAGAGGGAGATAATGATCTTTGCAAAGGTTCACCGTTTAGAACCTTACCCATTTTCAAAAGTGATCCAGTGAAACTCGCACCGGTAAGGACAACTGTTGGTCCAGAGACAGAGGTAGCTGGGGGTTCTAGGAAAGCTATACAGTTCTAGGAATCTCCCAGTAATCTGTGTGGAGGGCTTTGAACAGGAAAGGGATGTGGGAGAACGTAGGCGATATTTGACATCCTCCGACTCGTGTCCCTCTTTCTCCAGATAAGGTTTTTGTCACCTGCTGTTTTGTCATGTGCTCACACTTTCCCCGCGTGCCCTACTCTGCTGTGCCTCTTTAGCTTCTCACACAAGATGGGATTGATAAGAGACAGGAGCCTGAGTCACAGTGTAGCACAATTTTATGGCAGTTCAGAAGTTGAAATTTATAAACTTAAAAATCATATATTTATATAATTTTCTGAATATCACATTTTCGTATTTGTACAACAGAGATTTTAGCAACCCCCATCAGGATCTCAATGATTATGGAAATGTTTGGGCCATAAAAGAACCAAAGGTATAAAGTTTATTATTGATATGTGACAGTAGTGAACAGTGGTAAGAACAGTTTCACCTGAAAGAACTGGTAAGAAAAAATGGTATATTACCCTTGCTGCACTAAATATTTCATTATATTGATATAGTTTCTGGCAAATTCTTAGTTTAAGGTAACTATTGTCATTTTTGCCTACCAGCTCAGCTTCAGTTTTGCATTTAATTCAGGCTACAAAACTATAGCAGTGATCAAAGGCATAATTATAACATATTTATAGCCCATTATTATTGTAACATTCTGAAGTAAAGGGCAAAAATTCCACCCAGTGAACTTGTTCTTCCTGTTACTGACACAAGATTGAGACATTTAAATGCTAAGACATGGATCCCTCAGGCAGAACATAAAATATTTATAATGAAGGGAGTATGGACCAATAAATTTCAGTTATGAATGTTTTTAGCTAGAAGAAATAATAAATAACCTTCCACAGGCAATATTTCAGTTTGCATTTATTGTACCTCATCACACCAGATTTTCAGGAAACAATAATGATTGCGTAGTAGGACACTAAATTACTCTCATGTTTAATGAACGATTAAACTGTTAAGCTCTGATTAAGATATAAGAGTCTGCCTAATTTGACTGTGAGATGCAGTTTCCTTGAAAAAGCATAGTTTATTGTAGTAAGAATAAAGAGAATGCAATTTATGTATTTTTATGGGAAAAAAGAAATTTTGGATATAAGGAAGACTTTGAAAAAGGAATATCAAAATAATAGGTTTGGGGAAGGGGAAATAAGATAGCATTTAAAATAGGGAGATGTGTTATATATGTGAGATCTCTTTTCTCTAGTCTACTTAAAAACTGATAGGGAAAATAACCCATGCCTTTGTCATGATGCCCTCAAATTGGGAGGAGATATTGAGGTACCTGGTAGACAGCAGAGACTGAGAGGTAGAAGACTTAAATCAGAGGTCTGGTTTAGTAACTTACTAGCTGTGCAAGTATGCAAAGTATTTCCCCTATCATTTGTTAACCAACAATAATAAGACATGGATTGTATAATGGTTATTAAGATGAAGTAAGATAATTTATAGGTCTCAGCATGGGCTGTTTAGACAGCAGCACCTGACTGCAAGGTTCTTGTAGATATTTGTGATCCCGGGAATAATAAAGAGTGAAAGAAGACAAAGGGGGAGGGAGGGTCAACATCAAGCAGAGTTGTCAGTAGGCCACTTTATTTTAAGTGTCTATTTGTGTGATCGTCAAGTGTTATCTGAGAACTTCCTCATGAAAATTTGATTCAGGACTATCTGTCTGGGGAAGGAATGAAAGAAAATTTTGTACTAGTCCATTGCCTCCTCCCCATCTATTACCTCTCGGATATGTTATGGACTGAATTATATTCTTTCTGCTAGATTCATATGTTGAAGCCTTAAGTAGCTTGAAATGTGACTGTATTTGAATATAAAGCAATTAAAAAGGTGATTAAGTCAGAATAAGGCCGATAGAACAGCCTCGTTCTAAAAAGAGGAAATTTGAATACACTGGGAAGACCAGGTGAGGATGGGGTGAAAAAGGTGGTCATCTACAAGCCAAGGCTAGACCCTTCAGAAGAAACTAAACCTGCTGACCCTTTGATCTCAAACTTGTCACCTCTGAAATAGAGGGCATTTTTTCATTGATGAAGCCACCTTGTCTGTGGTGTTCCGTTAGGAAAGTCCTAGCCGGCTGATGTAAGGCACTGTTCTCATTGCCCCTCACCTCCTGCCTCTCGTATCGGGGATTGAACCTAAGGGTGCTCTGCCACTGAGCTATTTCCTTGCCCCCCCTCCCCCCAGCTTTCTGAAATGAGGTCTCACTAAGTCACCTCGCTGGCTTGAGAGTTGCAGTCTTCTTCCTTAAGTCTCCCAGATGTCTGGGATTATAGCCATTCACCACACTTTCCAGCCTCTCTTTTTGCATGTGAGCCCGCTTCCCTTGAAATCTACAGCATTAGGATTTGGTCTTCCAATCTCAGGCCTCATGGTCTATTGTAAAGAATCTTGAATTGGACACACTAGAGAAATGAGTGATTTTCTTGGTCACAAGAGGCGTGCATATGGTTATAAGTTTGGTTACACGAGACCGCGAAAGCTTTCTGTTATGTTTGTGGAGATGTCGGGAAATGTCTCCGTATTTCAGGGGTAGTTAAAGGGTTTGTGGATTGGTGAAGTGAGAAGGAGTGAGAGGAAATGTGGTTTCTGTGGGTGAAGAAATGGAGTCAGGAGTCCTGAGTGCTATGACATGCACGAATGTGCAAGACTGTGCTCATGCAGACACCAGCACTTGAAAATTTATCAGTTTTGAATTTTCCATTTCAACCAGCCTGACTCCTGACTTTCTTTGTGTACACATTCTGAAACAACAAGAAAGCAGGTTGAAATCTATCCTCAAAGATAGCATTAAGTAGGGAGTCAAACTGGTTTTCATACAAATATTATCAAAATGTTACTTACTGAGCATCCTGGTAAATGTTGTTAAGATGAAATTTGAACACTAAAATTGTAGGCTTTGCACAAGTCATCATTTAATAACTACCTTATTTACCTAATAACTACCTTATTTACCTAATAGCTGAGAGGGGGAAACAAGAGGCGACAGATGTACTTGCTCACCCACTGCTTAGCTTTGTGTTCATCTCTGGCCGAATGCCATTTCCAGGTGTTTGGTGTTGAGCCAAAAACTAAAATTAGACATTTGGATCAACCCTGTTTGAGACACAGGGGTGCTGCGGGAAAGCTTGTTCAATTCTTTGGCCCTGACCCTGCTATTAATGCCTCTCTTTCTATGGCTGTCAAATTTACCCACTAATTAAAAGGAAAATGTAGTAAGACAGACAGAAATGTGATCATGAGAAACAACTAGAGCCCCCAATATATTAAAGATGTGCTCAAATTTTACTGCTTAATATTTCATGTTCATTTTAATTTCTTTGGAAAATCGTGGAATATAAGTGATATCCTTATATCCTTATATCCAAATAAGATTTGGTATAAATCTTATTGTAAATGTGCTCAGAAATACATGACATTGTAAATATAAAATTTGGGAAAGTAAAACCAGAATTCAGACATTAAAAGAAAAAAAGAGGAGTTTGCTTTTATGTGAATTTGTCAGATTGCAGTTAGATCCTCAGATCTGAAGACGCTGTCTTGTTAGTGCTGAACAGAGGAAGGCATACTGATGCTGCTGCTCAAATGTGGCATAGAATGGTGTGTGATGTAAGTCACATTGAACCTGGATCAATGTGCACCAACATTGACTGGGCTGCTTGATTTACTCTTCATATATTATAGGATAACATGACCTTAGCCAAGTGATTATCTTCCAGGAAGGTTTATCTCATTGCTTTGAATATCTGTGAAAAATAAAGTTTGAGAAACAACAAGAAAGTAAGTCAAGTAACAATAGTACAAAGGTAAATAGTCAGATATTTCTAATCAATCATAGGTAACTAATTTTTCATTGTTCCTGTTAGAAAATGGGGAATACGGACTGGTTGGCCCTCTGCTGTTACAGAGTCTCCAAAGACAGTCCTGATGTAGGATTTCAGTACTAACTCTTCATCAGAAAGCTTTAAGGATTCAGAAACAGCCAGCTAAAAATGACCAGAGAATTACTTGACCTGGTGTAGCTTAGCTAACTTTTCTTGAATAACAAATGAACTTTGGGTACTGCCATACATTCTCCCAAGTGTTTAAGAATGCCTAATGTCTAGAGTTGCAGGGATTGAGGAGGGTATAGGAGGCCTCGCATGTTGAATATTTTTGCATCTGTGGCTACAAATAATGGGTCTCTGCTGTAAGATATAAGTATCCACTGGACTTACATTTGGTCTCACATACATTAGGAAAGAAAATTAAAGCCAGGCGAGGGCTGAGAGATACAAATCCTGTTTGTGTGTTGGGCCTAAAATATAATAAAAGTAGCTCTTCTCACAGACTTGCGACATCTGGAAAGAAGGACTCAATAATGTTCCTCCGAGAGCAAGGTTTTAAAACAAGGAGGTGTAATTAAACATGTCTGAGGGTGTTTTGTCTTGGCCAAAAAGACACATGGTAAAATGTTCAGGGACCCATATTCCCGTAGTCTGAACAGAATTTGCCACCAAATTTATCTCTCAAAAGTCCATATAGTACTTCCTGATTACTCTCTTATCCTCCACAATTCCATCTTCCTTTCTTTTCATATATGTAACCTTCCTTCTCATTTTTTGAAAATAATTAATTGCCTGTAGTTAAGCCTTTATTTTGCTTTTGATATGAGTAACATTAAATTATTTCTGATTACACAGGATATCTAAAATTCCTGTAATTACTGCCAAATAGTATGTTGGCTTCATTTTTAAAGAAATGTGTTGTATATATTTCTCTTTAACCTTTAGATATATTTTTGGGTACATTTTTGAAATTTAAAGCAAATCTGTGCATGAATAAAAAATAAAGTAAGTACATTATTTTTGTGTTTTTAGATTTTTGGATACCTTTGGATATATTCATTTGTATATGTTCATTGTACTTTTTTAAATTAAAAACTAAATCTGTTGCTTAAAATTTAGAAGTACTGTGCAAAAAATATTTTGAGCATATTCATTTGCACATGTCACTGACATCCAATTTTAAAACGTTTACCTGTGTTTCTCAACTTTTCAAATACCTTATGATTTTTTTTTTAGACAAATAGGGTCATATATAGCTTGAAGCTTCAAATAGAACTGGGCTTAATGGTATTTACTGTCGCTTAATCCTTGCTACTGACAGATTTACTACTAAGGCTTTGTCTTTTTTGTTTTTTTCCATGTCGCTTAATCTGATATTTTTGAAAAGGAATTTTGGAGTTCCCATCCCTGCATAAATAATGCATGCTCACAAAGCATTCCAAAGGGTCTGCCTTTGACTTTTTGTATAGTTTGCTCCAGAGCAATTATCGCAACACATAAAGCAACAGAAACTATTCACTAAAGACTGGGACTCCCGAAAACAAATCTACTGTGCCATACTTGGCAAAGCTATTGTCAGACTATGCTATGTGGCTCATATTTAGAATAAACAAGTCATAAGAGCATGCATTGAATTTGTATACCACAAAATAAAAATGTATCGCAGCCATCAAACTTGATATATCTTCTCAGTACAGAGATGGAAACTTCATAATTGACAGAAATAATCTAAGTGGGGGAACCGGATGTGTGTGGGATTGAACACCGTCTATGAGAGTTTTAACATCTCAGCTGAATTTGTGTGTGCAGCTTCTCTCAAGTGTGATTTTAACTTTTAAGCAGAGTGTGGCAACCTGGAGTTACCGTCACTTACATAGGGGGTATGTGAGCCTGAAAGGTATAGCATTCTTGTTTGAGAATCATGGTCAGTCTCGGAGCTGGTGGACTGTTTCTAGTTGAAATCGCCTTTTTAAAATGATCTTGAACCATTGATGTTTACTTCCTAGAATCTGAATCCGAAGCCTGACAAGTCCCAACCTACTGTAGTCCTGGTACCTACAAGGTCTGCAATGTGTCTAACCTATTGATTTCCTGAACTTGTTGCCTGAGGCAAAGAGGGAGCTAATTAAAAGAAAATGGAGCTTTGAAAAATCTCCAAGAGTCTTTCTGAGATACTGCCACTAACCTCCAGAGTTTGAATCTCTGCCCAGCACAGGAGCTGACAAAAAATATTTCTCAATGCTGCTGAATTAGGACTCAGCTACCTTTAAAATGGGAAGAGAAATATCAAGAATGTCCCTGGTCCCACATTAATTTTTCCTTTAGACTTTGAATGAAGTAAAAGGAACTCGAGAGAAAAAATAATGTGTAGATGCATTTGTGTGTATGTGATTATGCATGTGTGTGATGTGTGCATGCTTTCATTTGGAATCATCACAGTAGGTATTTTCAGAGTATTGATAACTATTAGTTAAAAATATAAGACTTTTTTTCTGTGCAACAAGGAAATTTTCTTCCATTTTTATAGGTAGAGAAAATGAGACAAAGAGATGGTTAAGTAATGTTTCTGAAGTAATCTGAGTCAGCCAGAAAGGCAGTTGGATGAGATTACAACTCAGAATAGCTGACATTGAAATACATGTGGAAACCACTAGACCACGTTGTTATCTTTCCTTTTTGAGTCAACTATAACAAAAACAGCACTTCGGTGCCTGCAAAATTCTTGACTGCCTTGTTGTGAAGCAGTTTCTAGGTAGATAGGATAAACAAATCAAACAATTATCACTTGATTCTGTTTACTAGTTGACTTAATTTTTTGAGCATACTATGGCCATTGTAAGGTGGGGAATATATTTACAATAATACTGGGCACCTAATATTTCATTGGTTGTTCCTGTGACCGTGTTTAGATTGAGTCAATTCTGAAAAGGCGCAAAGGCATTTTGCCAGAGTGGCTCTTCCTTCCTAGGTGAGGGCCAGAAAGATGAGACTAGACCACAAGGGTGTCATTAGATGAAAACAATGGACTAGGACGCACTGTGAAAAATCCTGAACCTCTTCCCCACATAGTTACTAGTAAGCTAGTTATTCATGGGTGAACATCTGTCCTACATTATAAATAAAATCTCAGATTAAAAAATTAGAATATATAAATTTGTTCCTGAATAACCAGATTGGGTCTTTCCTACACTTGATCTTGGCCAGAAGGCCAGGATGTGACAATTGAGGCTTTTCTAATGATTTAAGAATGATTCACAATCGAAATTCAAAGCAGCAACTCTAGGACATTTTAGTATCACAGAGTAAACCAGTAAAAGTTGAAAAGTATCGTCGGTCTAGGTTTAGATCTCTGTACTTTGGTTTTTTTCAGAACTAGAGAGGTGAGAAGAATCAGTTACTAAACCAGATATACCAGAAAACTAGAATGCGCTAAAGAAATAGAACTTTAACAGGGAATGTGTCAGTTATTTACAACTGTGGTACAAATTGCCCCAGAAGTTTGACTCTTCATGAGAGCAAAACTAATTTGTTATCATGGTTCCAAGAGTGGGCACGGTCATCCCTTGGTACTTCACCGGCACTCTTATGGCTGCATTCTACCACGGTCAGCTGGAATGCCCACAAGGACCTCCCTACCTCCTTAACCTGTCTCATCGCTCGTTCTGGCTGTCAGCTAGGTCTCCATGTGACTTCAGCTTTTAGCAGGCTAGGTTGGCTTTCTTATCTCGAAGGTTTTTCAAAAGAACAGTAAAACTCTTTAGTATTTCCAAATAGAAGCTTAAGTGGCATTTTCTAAGTAGGTTTTTTGCTTACTTTTGACAAAAGATAGGAGAGTATGATGGCCATTTAAAAAAAAAACCACATACAATTAACTTAATAAACCTGGATTTTTTAGAACTACAACTTGTTTGAATGATTTGGGAAGAGGCCAACTCTGTGATAATTATGGCTTTCCTTTTCTATCCTGGTCTGTTGAAAAAATGGTGAAGAAAATGCAATAAATTATTTTAATGCTTGCTTTGATCAAAAATCTACAGCTTCTTGGGTTGGCTTCTGGATTCAGTTTGTCGTTCTCACAGTCTTAAATAGTCTCAAAATTTTCCCTGTCTTCTTGTGAGAGAATGAGAATAAAAATGGCAAAACATCTACTACGGACTGAAAGGTGCTCTTCCTCTTCCTGAATCCATATGTTGAGGCTCTGACTAAGGACGTGCTTAAGGTTCAATGAGGTCTTAAGGGTGGAGCCTGGTCCTGCTGAATTCTTGTCCACAGAAGCCTAGAATCTCATCATAGTTTGATCTCTCTGCCCTGATTGGCCACCTGCAGCAGGCAAGGAGGAGATCCCTTTCTAGGACTTAAATTCGTTTTATAGCCTGCAGAACAGTGAAAAATAATTTTGTATAGTTTGAACCAAAAGAAAAAAAAATAGAAAAATGCAAGAAGGCTACAGTATTTTTTTTTTTTTTTTTTTTTTTTTTGGAAACAAGGTCTCACTCTGTGTATTCCAGGACGGTCCTGAACTTACTATGTAACACATGGCAGTTATTCTCTCTCAGCCTCCCGAGTGAGTGCTGGGATTATAGGAATGTGTCAGCATGCCTAGCTTGTGTGTCGCTGGGGAACTGAACTCAGGGCCTTGTAATTGCTAGGTAAGTGTTCTACCTGGTTGACTATGCCCCCAGCCCCTACTATTACAATATTGAAAGAAAATTTCATTGTTAAATCTCAATTCTTATATCAATGTCATTAGAAAATTTATAAAATAACCTATGTGTTTAAGGGATTCAGTTTATCTCTGTATAAATTTATCTAAATCTTAGATTTATACAACCAAAAATACTGCTGAGGGGAATCAATATTGTGGTGAGACAAGAAGTACTCTATGATAATAATTTTGTCAGGAAAAATAGAAGTCATCTTCATAAAAGATTCCTGTGTTCAGGGTTAGGTGAAGGTGGGTCTTAGTGCAGGTGGGTTTAGCTGTTCTTTATGAGACAGGTGGAATCACATGAGCTAAATTAAAATTTAGAACTTGCTTATTCTTTTTCATATGTTGTTTTAATGGCTTTGTTTTCTCAAGGATACCTTTATGCACACAATTGTCTAAGCAGCAATTTATGACCTTTGTGTATATGTGTATATGTTAACCAGACTGTGAAGCCCAGAATGGGTCTCATTTGAGGAGTTAGGTTGTCAGGGAGAAAGGTGGTGCTTATGTTTTAACTCTCAGGGTTCTAGTCAGCCTTTAGTTTGTGTGTGTGTGTGTGTGTGTGTGTGTGTGTGTGTGTGTGTAAGACAGGGTCTCGCTCTATATAGTCTAGGTTGGTCCTAAATATGTTTTTCATCCAAATAGCATTATTTACTAGCTGGAAAACACCCTATGCAAAGAGTTAAAGAAAAATGTTCTTTTTCTCTTCCTTATATCAAAATTTAGTTTCCTACCCTTAATAGGGAGAAGAAAGATTAAAAATATAAGGGATTTGAGGTTTTTAATTGAGATATTTTGTAGAAATTGGAGTATGCTACATAACATGGTACTAGGAAAGTTACAGAATCAAGAATAGAATTTTTGAAAAAATGTCTATTCAGTTTCAGAGTGGGTATCCACTGCTCGAAAGAGAATGAAGTTATGTTTACTCTTATGAGATGGCTCATTACTCTGTTGGAGAACATGAGCTGGCAGAAAATAATTTTATAGTGAATCAAAATATACTTTCTGAAATGCTCATTGAACCTGCATTTGCCTAATGCATTGACTAAAAGTAATAATTTTTTTTATGCAGACAACTGTATTGGTATGTCTTGCTTTCAGTGCTTTTTTATTTTATTTTTATACATACCAGTTAATTTAACCCTCACAACAATCTCAGGAGTTAGGTACTTTTATTAAAAGATGTACAAGCTGAGGCATTTAAAAATTATATTGATTTTTCCAAGGTTGTATGACTGTTAAGAAGCTGAGTTAAGTATTTAAACTCTGGGCAGTTAGATGCTCAGGCCTCTGCTACTCACAAACACAGATATACATCAAACTGTCAACAGCTGTCAACAGCAGTGTTTGGTAATCAATACAGGGAACTACATGTACCAGCAGTTGTTGCAACCAGAAGGTTACTTTCTTTGTCACATCCCCATCCTCTAATTGTGCAAATGGAGAAACCCATCCGCTGTGTTTCACTGGGGAATGCTCCTAAGTTGTGATGCTTGCGTCTTTGGATCACCTTTCCATACGTGAGAAGAGACACCTTGCTTTCCTTAGGACTTTTTTCCAGGCTCAGAATCTCTAGCGCTTTCATAGTTCATACCCACTTTCAACAAGAAATATTTGTTGGCCTCCTTACTTTCCTCAAGCATGTTGCTAGGAATTTATAAAAAAAATGAAATGTTATGAAATAAAATTTATTCCATAGTTTATAAGCTTTGGGACGCATAAAATAGCTTTGAAAATGGTTTAGTATGTTAGCAAATTATGATATAATCATGTTCAAGATCCTGTGGGAGTCGGGTGAGACCTCTAAGTCCTATTGGGGCAGTAGAGAAGGATTTGCAGAGATGGTTACACATTAACTGAGACTTGCAGGGTGAGTAGGAATCAACTGGATTTAAGGAAGGCTTTGCTGTAGGAGAAGCAGAATCATGGAGAAGGCCTTGGCTACGTGCCTGAGCATGATAGTGTAGAAACTGCAGTTGCATTCCTAGGAGAGAAGGGTCTGTCTGCACGCAGGGCTGGAGATGACAGAGTACTGGTGTTTTCTGTTCTAAATTGAGATAGATGCAAGCCATTGAAATGGTTAGTTTGTAAGTGACATTGTTTAAGCAGTATTTATTAAGCTCCTCCAGCCTGTGGGTACCGAGCCCTGTGCCACACCTTTGTTCTTTGTTGTCAGCAAGACAGACATCGTCACTGTCTACTTGATGCTTCGAGTCAACTGGAAAATGAAGATAAGCAAGACCAGCAAATCTGGTGCTGTGACAGAGGACAATAGTGGAAACTACAGAGCCTATTTTTTACAGAATCAGATCTGTCCTGGATTAGAGCCAGCTTCCCAAGGCAGAACTCTTCATGTTCAAGCTTTAAAAAGATAAAACTTTGCTAGAAGAATGTACGAGGTAGAGGGATGAAGAGAATGTATCAGAGTAGGAAACACAATAGAATATTTGAGGCTAAGAATTATTCAATACTGTCTTTGGTTGGGCTGTCCAAAATAGACACTGAATGAAAAATTTGAGTATAAGTGGTTTATAAGGAAGGTGATTATAAAAGAATGAAGGAATATCGAGAAAGTGAGAAACCTAATGCAGAATGCATTAATGAACCAGGCTACTGTTTTGATTAAGCAGGATTGGTCCTACGGTAAAACTCTGAAGAAGTAGTAGTATGTTTCAGAATTATTACCTGATGGGTAAGGAAGTCAGGGTTTTTATTGGTCAAACTTAAAATTGTTGTTAATCCAAGCCCACTATCCAGAATGCGAACTTGCCATTGTTTCCAGATTGACCAACAGATGGTCTGCAAATCCTTCCACCATATGCTTTCTGCAGCGATCTGACCCTGAACTTAATCCTGTAAAGACTGTGAGCCAGAAAACTGGTTTTAAATTTAGCTTCTACTAACGTCTATACACTTAGCCTTTACTGGCAGCCTGCTGAAACTCCTCATTAATCAATTATCTTTTGTACATGAAATAGCTGGCCTCAAAAATCTTTGATTACACAATGTATTGTCGTGTACCTTAACTAATTGTGGCAAAATGGAATCTGGTAGGTCAGATAGTCAAGCGGCAGGCCTTTTTATACTGCATTTTAATCTGCTAATGAGGCCTCTCTTTCTCTGCAAAGGTCTGCAATCAAATTTGGAAGCTGTCCATATTGTATTACACATGTGTTGTGTGCTACATGTAAAATATCAGGTCCTTTTCTCTGAGTTGTTGGTGTTATCTCAGCATACCTCTAAACCCTGGGAGCTCTACATCTTCACCCATATAGCAGGGTCTTTAATCATTTCTAAGTTTATCTGTCACCCTGTGATACACAAGTGTCTTACCAGATAGGTATGTGTTTGCTAATTCCTGCTCTCCAAGAACATGAACGTAATGGGTCAGTGTGATGTTTGCGAAAATTGTGATGTCTAAGCAATCTAAACACGTTACATTTTTTCTGTTCCCTTTTCTGTAGTCATGTATTTTCTGACAAGGACAGAAGAAAGGCACAGATACTTTTAATTAAGTAAAAAAGATATTGAAGGTCTATTGCCTTATGAAAATTCTTTTATCGTGCAGGTGCCACTCAAGGACATCTAGTCAGTATGAAGCTGCCTATCCCTTTATCTTTCCTCTTTCTACATATAGGAAAAAAAAAATAAACTGACTACTGACATAGAGGTATGGCCTTGAGAATGAGGTTAAAAGGGATGGAAATGTGTTCAAGGAGAGGGAGGACACAAAGTCTAAAGTCGGAGGAAATGGTTTTGGAGGAGGGGCTGGTGGTTCCTGAATTCCCATATCTCCCTTTTGTGGATTGGACCTTCTCAAGTTTTCTGAGTAACTATCATTTTATATTGTATTAATGGATTGTTTTATAAAGGTTTTCATATTCCACTTGTGTACTTGATTTAGAGAAATAAGAGTTTTGCAGAATATGCATTGTATTCTTCTGTTATATTATGTTTTCTTTTTTTTTTTTGAGGCAAGGTCTTACTCTGTCATCTAGGCTGGTCCTGGATTCACTATATAACAATCCCCTGCTTCAGCCTCCTGAGTGTAGAGATTACAGCTGGATGCCACTGGACCTGACTATCTTTGTATGGTGCTAGAGATTCAAATTCAGAGCCTTACACACACTAGGCAAACATTTTTACTGCTGAGCTATGCTCCCGCCTCTCCTCATTATATTTTATATAACGCTGACTACCAAGAGTGTTTAACAGCGGTCCTGAATGAATTTGAATTTTAGGAAATGACACCTGCTACCATGCCACACAGAACTATGTTAAAACAAAGAAATACTAGAAAACGGAAAATCGTAACAGCAGAGTGGTTTTCGATCAGGCAAAGAAATATCACAGTTTGACTCATGATGATGATATGAGAATAAAAGGACTGGGAGACATTTGAGAGAATTTTAGGTGGGACTTGGTGATTAGTTTAATTTTCAGAATAAGGAAAAATGAGGAAATAGCATCTAATTTGGCAACTGAGTATATAGGATTCATTTCCTGAGATAAGGTAAAATGGAAGAGGAAGAGATTTACACATAGATTCATATAATGAACTCAGTTTTAAGTTCAAAATATTTAGGCGACATCAAAATGGAGGTGTCCAGTTGAAATGTAATCTAGAGCTCAAAGTAGGACAGTGGCTAGAGGTTGAGTTTTTGTCGGGATTGCAATATAGAAAGTGATTTTGAGAGGACAGGATTTCTCGGGAGGACATATACAACCAGAAGAAAAGTTACACTAGACCTTTCTAGAGGTGAGGTTAAACGAAGAGCCATCAGGATTTTGATGTGTTATTTATATAACACATATACTCATATATTTTTATAACACATTTTTTGAGATTGATTGCTGTAATAAAATTCCATAATCTAGGTGGTTATTGAGCAACAGACATTTATTTCTCACAGTCCTAAAGGCTGAGAAGTCCATGGTCATGATACCAGAAGGTTCAGGGTCTGATGAAGACTACTTTCTGGTACATACCGGGCATCGGCTAGGTGTGCCTCACTGGGAGGAAAGAGTGAAACACCTCTGAAGCTTTTTTTATAAGGTCTCTGCCTTCATGGCCAAATCACCAGGTTTACAAAATAAGTATTAGGTAGATTCAGACATTTAAACTACTATTAGCACTGTCGATGACAATGTTGAAGAGGTTTGTGGGATGAAGAATGGTCAGATCTTAAATTGCCAACAAATAGGAGAAGGATCAGAAAAATTTTGAACAAGGCCACAATGAGAAAAATATGTCCATTCACCAGAAAGGTGAGGGCCTCATAGGAGCAGGGTGTTTTATAACAAGGTTTACTGCTTATAGCCTGGAGGTGGTGGTGAAGACTAAGGATAACATAGAATTTCCCTTGACCTTATAGCTGGTTTTTGGTTAAAAAAAAAAAGTAACTGTGTTATCTGAGATGGTTGATGAGATGTCTTCTGTGAAACTCAGATTTCAGCTCATATCAGGAGCTGTGGAGACCATGTGATAACAAATTTAGAATTTTCTGAATTTTTTAGTAATGGAAAAGAGATTCAGAGATCAGAGAAAAAGGACTCAGAGAAATAGAGTCCCTGTGTGGTGATTTGGTATGAAGGGAGAAAGGGCTGAGATGAGAATTCATACCATGCCAGCAATTAGGTGGACTGTGGATGGACAAAGGTATGTAGAGCATCCCCCTTTATCTGATCGTGGCATCTCAGCAAAAGTTTCTGTGTTGGTAACTGCTGGAGGATTTATGCCCATCTGAGTGGAGTGGTGAGCCTGGCACTGTGGGTTGTGGCAGTGTGAGGGTTGAGAAGTTTAGATATATTATGAAAACAAGGCTCTTTTCCTGCCTCTTGATCAGTTTGGCAATTAATGTGGTAGGTGCCTGTGGTGGATTCTGCTGGGCCAGTCTAGCTGCAGGAGGATGGTTCCAGAGACTGCTGCAAAAAACCAAGTGGGGAAGGAAGGATCCTTGAATGAAAACAGCAGCAGAGAGAATGAAGAGGAATGTGCACGCACAGGGGAGATGCTTAGATGAAAGAATTTACAGGACTAGGTGGTTGACTGGACTCAAGAGAATGAAGCAGTGACAGGATAGAGTAGGGTGGGCTCCTGTTTCTGACCTGTTGACCGGGCGAAGAGTATTGTCAGTCTTTGGGATGGTCATGAAGTAACAAGAGCAGAGTGCAGAAGGTCAGGGGATAGATGAAATATTCTCTTTTAAAGATGTTGCTTTTGAGTTGCTTTAGGAACTCACCAGAACAATGTAAAGTGATCCTTTGACTTAAAGAATTCAGTATTACAGATAGAGATTTAGCTTTATGTAAATGGACATATGAGCCATAAAAACGTAGCTGTTTAAAGGATGAGTATAGAAGGAGAAAAAGAAGGAACAAACAGGAAGGAGGAGTGCATTCAGATGGAGGAGCTCTCCGTTGCATTTAGGAGGCAAGTAAGAGAAGCAGTAAAGACTAAAAAATATCAGATGAAAAAGTACAAGAAAAACTGGAAGATCAATGTCAGATATATTTGAGAAGAATAGGGTTTTGGAGATTCTCAAATGCTGCACGTGTGTGCACGCACACACACACACAAATCAGGGCTAGAAAGCCACATTGGATTTGGTAATGTGAAGGTGAGTCGTGACCTGAAACTAAGAAAAATTTTTGAGGAAAAATGTGGTACAATTAAAAATGCATGGATTGTGTAGTGATTAGAGAGCCACATTATGCTCAGAAGTCAATTCCAGATGGATTAAGGGCTTAAATGTGAAATCTTTAAAACTTTTAAGAAAAAATCATATGAGAATACATCATGTCGTAAAAAGTACCAATATTGGTGAAAAATGTAAAATTTAACTACATTGGTCTAAAGAGTTTCTCTTAATCAGTCATCATATAACATAAAATATTTCTAGATATAATGGAAAACTTGTAGCGTGTTAAGTAAGCGAAGAGTTAGGAACATACACATTACACACACAACCACATACACATTTTAATTTAAACTTTTATGAGTCCATTAGAAAAATAGGCAAATGTGACTATTAATCATTATTGTTAATTTGACTAGATTAAGAAACAACTAAATAATCAGTACAGCACATTTCAGGGTGCATATGTGGGTTTTGTTTTTTTAAAGAGATGAGTGGCATGTAGGTTAGCAAACTGAGGAGCAAGACCCACTCTGATTGTGAGTGACACCATCCAATTTGCTTGGCAGCCAAGATAGAATGAAAGGAAGGAAGAACTTAACATTTATTTGAAAAGCTTCGTTCTGTTTGAAAGGGTAGGTGTTTTGCTGCTATCATTTCCTGTGGACATCATATTTTAGTTTCTTTGTCCTTTCAGCATTGACTCACACCAGTGACTCTCTGAGGAGCTTCTAGACCTTCAGTTTGAGACTGGCACTGTATCCTTGATCTGTCTTGATTTGTAGCTCTCTGTTTCTTAGACTGAACAGCTACTGGATTGGATTCTCTAGCTTTCTAGTGTGCAAGTGGCCATTGTGAGCTATTTTGTGTCTTATTCCATCGGCCTAGTAAATTCATATATTTTATATGTATACAAGTTAAACATTGTATGTACATATTATTGTAAAACATATTACATGTATGTATATACTATATATGTATATGTTCATATATATGCATATGCATACACATAACTATAGAGTCACGTTCTCATTGCTGGGATACAACACTTGGCCCCTGTAACGTAAGAGAGGAAAGGTTTATTTTAAGTCACATTTCAGAAGTCTCAGTCCATTCGTGGTCAGCTAAAAGTTGTAGCATGGCAAAAAGACCTGGGAGAGAACAGCTAGCTGTTCATGGCATCATAAGGGAAGGAGCTGGCACCGGGGAGAAACCCAGGCAAGACCACATCCCTCTAAGCCACATCCTCAGTAATAGACCCTTCAAAACCTCACTCTACCTCCTAACAATACATGAAACCCATGGATAATCCCCAACATCCAAATACGTAAGGCTTTTGGGGAACATTTCAGATCTAAACTGTGACATTTTGCCTGGCCCCAAAAACTCATATTTACTTCCTTATGAAAAATGCATTTAGTCCATCTCTGAGAGTTGTGGAAGTCTTTACAGTTTTAGCACTGCTAAAAAACTCAAGTCAAAAGTTTCCTTTGAGACTCAAGACAAATTCTTAGCTATGACAATCAAAGTTAACTATTTCAAACATACAGTGGCACATGGTATACAATCCCACTCCAAAAGGGAGAAGCAGAGGACAGAAAACAATTAAAGCAAGACCAAAGCCCAGTGGGGCAAACATTAAATCTTATAGCTCCATGGAATCCTGCAGCTCTGCTCCCAGCATCCGCTGCAAGCTGTGGTGAGATGTAAGCTCTGAAAGCTTTGGGTGGCATCTCCCCTATGGCACTGCCTTTCACTGCAACCTCCATAGCTTCTCTTTGTGGCCGGTTCTGCTTGTGAGTGACCTTTCTCTGCAAACAATTCTTGTTCCTAGCATCTCCAAATTTCTTAAATATTCACTGCACTTTTGGTTCATTTTCACATATTTATGTAGTACCCTCTCAGGGATACACTGCCTGGCCTTCAAGCCCTTTCTTGTGAGACAAGGTCTCTTGCTCTGTAGTCTACGCTGGTCCTGGCTCTGAACTCTTATGTGGTCAAGGCTGACTTTGAACTCAGAGCAGTCCTGTGTGTAAACCTCCAGAGTGCTAGGATTAGAGGCATGCACCACCACATCCAGTTTACATGCTGCCAAGGAATCAAACTTAGTGTCTTGCACTGGCCAAGCATGCAAACAAGCATTCTAACACAATGCCATTCCTCCAGCTTTCTTCTGAGATCTTGGAGGAAGCATCCCTGACCCATAGCTCTTGCATTTGGCATGTCCATAAAACCAGCACCATGTGGATGATGCTGAGCTCTGCCACTGACAGGAGCAGTGGCCAGGCCCCGTGGATGGTGATCACAGTGACCTCTAAATTCTTACAAGGCTGAACTCCTTGGGGATTCACCTTTCTGCATCTCCACACAGGGTGCCCTGAGCTCTCTTTACAAAGATAAGTCTGCTATCTTTTCACCTTTGAACTGGTAAAGGGTGAAGTTTTGCTGATTTCTCAATGCGTCTTTTCTATAGTTCTATACATGGTACTCGGCCTCTTTTTGATGCTAATATTGTCTACAACTACACATTCTTTCACCTCAACTTTGTAGTTACTTTCATTCTGCCAGATCTGCAAACTTTTTACATTCTTTTGTTGTACCATTTTTCCTGCTTTTCAGGTTAGAGCTGGGTAGAAGCCATAAACAAGATCTATGTGACAGCATGTGTTTTCTAGACCACTTGCCAACACTGGCCTTTCCATCTGGAAACATCATTGAACCTTTCCTTTCTGATCTGCACTTCTGTCACACTCCTGTTGTTTTGAACTACCACCAGAATTTCCTTTCAAACTTGGCTTACCACGTTCTGAGGCATCTCTAGTGAGCATCACCAAACCTTTCCAAACTTCTCTTGCAAACTGCTTTCAAAGGCTTCTAAACCACATGTTCTGGGACAATCACAGTGATAAATCCACTTTTCTGGTACCAGTTTCTGTCAGTCACTTTCTGATTGCTTGGACACAATACTGAACACTCACAACTGAAGGGAAAATATTTATTTTAGCTTGTATTTCAGAAGTTGGTCTATTTATGGCACCTGGCAGTGGAAGTATGGAAGAAATATCTGGCAGTGGAAACATGAAAGAAATATCTGGAAAAAGAGGAGGGCCTTGGAAAAAGGCAGGTCAATAGTATATACTTTTAGTAATGCCCTGCACTGCAGAGTGAGAACCTGTGTCAAAAAGTAAATAAAGAGTGTGTCTTTCTAGGCCACACCCTCATTGATCCACCATACAGGGAGTCATGTGCTCCTCTTGACCAGGTCTTACCTCCTAATAGCACGTGAAATCCATAGATAATTCACACCATTCAAATTTACGAGGCTTTTAGGAAATACTCTAAATCCAAACCATGTCACGCACACACATGCACATGCATGCATGTGTGCATGTGTGTCTGTGCACACATACACACACACTCATTTGGCTTCTTTACAGAGCTCTAATAGAGCAACCAAATAGGAAAATAGGTCAGCAATATCAATAGAAATGAGAAAATGAAAAGAAAAGATGGATAAATGGGAGAAAGGGAAGGGTACTCAAATTTAATCAGTAAAATGAAGGTGGAAAGCATAATTATGTATAATTTCTTCACAAGTTGAAAAAATAAAAACTTTATCAATTACTGTGAATGTTAGGGAATTACACGAAAATTTATTCCCAACAAGTAGGGTAATATACTGTGAAATAATTTTAGAAAAACTACTTTTTTGAAAAGATGGGCACCTGCATTTTCCATTATCAGGTAATTGTAGTCCTTGATGCCTGTTCTAGTTTTAATATTTCCAAACTTGTTGTTTCCTTTCATATATATCAAGTATCATATAAAATATTTTTTAGTAAACAGGAGGCTAATCAACTACTTTTTCTTGAGTTTTGTCTGTAAATGGAAGAGTTCTGGTTTTTAATTGTGTTTCTCCAGTCTTTTTGGACACATTCCTTGTCACATGAGGACCTCTTGTTGATATGTGCTCCCTGTATTAGTTACTTTTGCGTTGCTGTGACTCAATACCTGACATCCATAACTTAGGGAGGAAAGACAGAAGATTACAGTCCTGGGCAGCTGGAAAATGGTGGAATCACATGGTAGAGCTGCAGCTAGAGCCAGAGTCTGAGGCGGTGTTCTATAGACAGAGAACATGTAGCAGCATGGCAGAACTGAGTCTGGGAGGAGAGGCTGGAATAGCACACGCCCCTCCAGATCATGCCTAAAGCATCTGCCCCTCCCAGCTAGGTTCCACCTCCCAACTGGGCACAGTATTTATAACTACATAAGGCCTTTGGGGGACCCTCGAGATCCAAACCACAACAGTTGGCTTATTGAAGATTTGTTTTTACTCATGTATAGCACTGCCTTAGTTACTTTCTCATCACTGGGACAGAATACCCAACATCCATAACTTAAGGGAATTACGAAAGATTTATTTTAGCTCACAGTTTCAGAAGGCCTCACACAGTCCATCCATGGAGGCTGGTGCCAATTGAAGCACACGGCAGAGACAAGCCAGTGGAGAGTTGTATGCAGCACGGTGTGCTGGGAGCCAGCCTTCCTTGTGGTCCATCCCATCTGCGCCAAGCCCCAGTGTTTGTCTTCCAAACAGGCTTCACCTCTTAACAGCGTCCACATACATGAGGCTTTGGGGGAACATTACAGATCCAAACCAACATTTGCCCCTGGCCCCAAAAAGATTCACGTATACCCTTTTATTCAAAATGCATTTAGTCCTCCTTTAAGAGTTGCCAAAGTCTTAATAGTTTTAGCACTGTTAAAATGTCCCAACATTTCCTCTGAGACGCAAGACAAACTTTCAACTGTGAGCTATGAGCTGGGAAAAAAAAAAAAAGAAATAAACACTTATAATATACAGTGCCATGGGGTAAACATTCCCATTCCTATAGGGGAGCATAGGAGGATAGAAAGCCTTGGACCAGTACAAGTTCTAAACCCAGCAGAGCAAAGACTTAATCTTGTAATTGTGAACCAGTTCCAGAAGCTTCTTTACCACATCATTGGGTAAAGTCACAGCAACAACCCTGCTCTTGGCACTGAGTTTTTGTCTCAGTTAACTTTCTTATTGTTGGGATAGAACATCCAACACTTAGAACTGAAGGGAGGCAAAACTTACGTTGCTCACAGTTTCAGAAGGCCTCACCTAGTCCATTCATGGGAGGCTGGCTACAGTGGAAGCACATGGTGGAGTCAAACTGGAGGGGAGCTCTTCACAGCATAGTATATGGGAAGCCAAGTTGGGACTGGGGGGAGGGTCAAGCTCACGTGTTCTGCTCTCTCTAACCAGACCACATCTCTTAACAGCAACCAAATACATGAGGCTTTTGAGGGACAACACATATTCAAGCCACAAGCATTCTCTATTAATGTGGGTTGATGATTGCCTTAACTTTCTGAGCAGAGCCTTCTCCTTTGGTCTCTTAAGTTTGTAGTGAATTTTTGGATGAACCTCAGAATCTGGCCAGTACTTAATGCACAGTTTTTATGGAGAAAAGGGATTCTGGACATTCATAGAAACTGACATTCGCAGTAATAGAATAGTGAGCAGTAATCCTCAGTTTAGTGCTTTCTCCAGTTTTCTTCCTGAAAAGGAACTCATTTTGTTTAAGGCTTTGTGGAATAAGAAAAATAAAGCTAGATAAAGATGATGCTGCGGTTATTTATAGAGTTCTTTTGTATGCAGTGTTCCAAGTGTTTCTCAGATGTCACAGCTGTCTGGAAGAGACTCCACAGAGTATTGCCAATATTATTTTTTATTTTTAGTAAATATTCAGTAGAGGCTGAATCAATGTCCCATTAAAAACACTTTCAGAATTGAGTCTGAGTCATCTTGGTTTTTATTCTCTAGCCCATTTGTTTTTTAGACAGAGTGATTGAGTGGTTTCTTGATTGAGTGATTTCCACACTTGACTCAAACTGACTACTACCTGCTAAGCCTGCTGTTTTGTTCTATAAGCTACAGTAAGCAGAGTGAGAGCAGCTCTGGAGATGGGAAACCTTCAAAGATCATCATCATCAAAAGGCTCTGGTCGAATATAGAGCCATCTATGGCACTGTGCTGGGTGATACTGTGCAGCTTCAGAAAGGCTGCTGACGCTTCAGAATATGTAATGAGTAAATGTCCCAAGGAAACAAACTTAAAGAACATGTCACAGAATGCAGAATCTGAAGTTTCCACTACTGTAATCCCTGAAACCTTTCTTGTGTTACACATGCACTGCACATTCCTGCCTATGCTTTCTTAGGATCCGTCTGTGAGATAAGCAAACAGCTAAATCAGTCACCACTCCCATTGTTAGTATGAAAAATCTGAGATTCGAGATGGAAAATGATTTGCACGAAGTTATAGGACTCATAAATAATGGAGAAGGGGCTTGATCCGGGCTATATCTTTTGATTCCATATTTAGTTTTCTTTCAACTGAACAATATCACAAAGGTTTCATTAAGACATGGTAAATTGCAGTGAAAATTGTCACGTTCCTGTGATTTAACTAGGTGTCCTCTGCTTTCCTTCCTCTGTGTAGTTGTGTGGCACTGTTTACTTAATTGGACATGAATTCCAAATCATTATCACAGATTTTATGCCAATATAAAGTTAGTGTATTTATATTTTAAAAATAATTCATTAAGAGCCATTTGTATTTTTTTCTCTAATTTATTTTTAAATGATGTTAACTTTACCTTTTGGTGTTAGGAATATCACAGAAGTTTATCTCTGTAGTGTCTGATAGTTGTAAACTTCTAGGATATGGTTTTAAAGAATTGATTCTGTATTTCTCAGTAGCAGTAAATGAATAAAGCACATTTGTTACATGGATAAATTGGTATTGGTATTTTCTAGATGTTTTATAGCCATTATGTAGTTTAATACTTAAAGTGATCTTTTTTTGAGTAGGTACTATTATTGTCTTTTACAGATAGTAATGCCTATCAGGGATCTAAGTAATGTGCCTTAGTTCAACACCATAAATAAATTTAGTAGGTTTGAACAGTCTATCTTATTTCACAACCTACACTCATAGCCTCAAGCTGTACTGCAAATTATGATATTCATAAAGGAAAAATTTGAAGTCTTAAGTCACTAGTACTAGAGACGACTAGAAGCAACACCTAGTGACTCATTAGAATTTGGGGTCAGGACTTCCAAATATTGGGGGAAAGATGCAGATTTTTGAGTCAGATCTGTCTTTAAGTGATGATCAAAAATGAATCTCAATGCATTGAAATAATAATGAAATCAAAATTAGGTGCAAAATGTCTGGTATGTAGGTATGACTTCAATAAAATCAGTTTTCCATAGCTTTTACTTTTACAGTGTGCCAACTAGAATATTCTTATCTAAAGAAAGAAAACCCAATAAAATATGTCTGAGAAAAATATTCCCTGTACCAAGAAAACCAAAGAGAAGCAATTCTAGGTACAACAATGTAGAGATTCAACAGTATTCCACACATCCAGGGAATCTTTTATTTTGCTTAGCAGTACTATTTTATTGTGTTATCGTTGCTGAAATGTTGCATGTCAGCTAGTTCATGTAGACACAGTGATATCAGGTAGACAAAGTGGAACTCTCTTCTAGTGTTTCTTTTTTGAAGACCACCAGCAGATAATTTTGATATATCCTTCTCCGAAAAAAATCACTGGGGCTGGGGACGCAACTTAGAGATTAGAGTGCATGCAAAGGAAGTGCAAGGCCCTAGGTTCAGTCTCCTAGCACAACATACCAGCTAGGCATATTGACTCATACATGTAATCTCAGCACTTTGGAGGCTGAGGCAGGAGGATTTCCCTGAGTTCTAAGCCAAGCCAGGCTAAGTAGTGAGTTAAGGACCAGACTGGACAACAGAGCCAGAGCATATCTCAAAACAAAACAAAACACAAAACACTGTTTAGGGCAGTAGAATTTACATAACTAGACATGATTAAGTAAAATTCCCCTTCCTGGGGAGAGAAGGAATTCAGCATGTGATCACTCAAGACTGGAGCCGAATCACAGTTACGTTAACCAGGAAGAAGAAGATGGGAAATGATTATTTTTAAGCTGAGTAGCACTGCGAAGTTGTGCAGACATGATTAGATCCGGTGAAACCTGCCATGCTCTTATGTTTTAACTACGTAAATTGGGTAAGAGGATGGGAAATGGGTGAGAGGGGCACTTACAACTGTACATCCCACACCTGGGAAGAGAGTGTGAGGCCAAAAACACCTAATTGCTAGAGAGATAATCAATGATTCCTGGAAGTGAATCAAGGTGTGAACTTCAAATAGAATAATTTAAAGGACTTTGGGTCCAAGTCAAGGGTTTGATCACACAGGAAAAAGACACAGTCCAAGAATCAAGGGAGTATAACAAATTTAGAAAGCAGAAAGCCGCAAGGGTGCGACGTGGATGCCAGTCTGAAGCTTTTGGTGTTCTCGTGGACAGAATTAGCCCCAGAATCTGGTACAATAACCATGTCTATGTGTGAAGTACAAAATGGGCTTAGTACGCCTCGCCTTGAATTATGTCGGCAATTTGGTTTCTTCTACTGCCTCTTTCCTGTTAAGTAGTAAATATCCTCCTTTTCCAACCCTTAGAAAAAGTTTATCTTCTCTTTATTTTAGGAACATTAGTAGCCTTGATGGCCCTGACTTGTGTTTTTGCCTGGAGTGCAGGTTTTCTATCTGCAATGTGTCCTGTCTGTCTGCACAACAGTGCTAATGTTGGTAAAGTAAGGTCAGGTCACCGGAATTGTTGACTGTCATTTTCACACCTTTTTGTATTTGAGCTCCTTATAAGCGCATTATCTCTGTCCTATTCAATCCATGCATTCTTGGGGGGGGGGGGAAGCTATGCCCTTTTGTGTTGCAAGTAGGGGTTCCTATGGCTGTCTCAGGACTTCTCTAAACGGCCCTTCTCAATGCTGAGTTCCTTTTCCTGAGTTCCTTTCATACTGTAGTGATTTGTGGAAGTTTCTGGTCCTAAATCACCTTTTAAAAAATGTGTTTTTGCCAGGCCCAGTGACACATACTTGTGCCATCAGCACTGTGGGAGGCTGAAACAGGGCAGTTGGAAGTTTGAGCCCAGGTCGGGCAACTTACTTAGATCCAGTCTCAAAACGAAAGCTGAAAGGTGGGCTGCGGATGCAGCTCATTGTGAAAGCTCATGTTGAATCCCTGCAACCCCATTAAATACATGTTTAATGTCAAGAGGAAATAACTTACACGTATTTTTGAATAATAGATGGATAGAAATTAGTAAGATCAAGAGAGGAGTATAACACAATGTTATTGAAGTAAGAGAGGGTCAGCCTTGCTCTTCCTTCCCCTGTGGGGTACAGATGACTGTCCTGGTCTTACGTCAGTTCGGGAGCTGTCATGTTATACTGAGTGTTGGCTTAAATCAATCGAAACTCATCAAACTCCCGTGGTAGTGTGATGATGTAATATACAGACGTAGAATGCCAAAAAGCTTCTCTTTATTAAAAAAAAAAAAAAAGTCATGACTGTTGGCTGTCAACCTGACATATTTTGGCACCAAACCAAACCCTGTCTGGGGCCCTGGTAGGACTGGCAGATGCCTTAATTATACTTTTCAGTGCTTCTTTAGACATTTTTTTTCCCCAGAGGATTTCATGTAATTTTACCTACAAATTCATGATTTGCCTCTGTAGGGTAATGTGACACAGAGAATGCTGATATAGAGTGGGCTAATTAATATACTCAACAACAAGGCCATCAAAGTTGAAGACAAAAATCCCAAAATGTTCATTTTTTTTTACACTGTAGTGTAAGAACTAGTGAACATTTAAAAATTTCCCCTAACCACCTTTTTATTCAATCCTGACCCCTTCGGTAGGCTATAAATATGCAGATTGTGTGGCAGATGACAGCATTTAACATTGTGTTACGTGAGGAGATTACTCAAAAAAAAACAGCTAGACAAAGTTCGTTGTAATGGAATAAATAATTACCATTTCTTTCAAATTGGATAATGGATGTTTCGGCCTGAGCAGACATTATATACAAAGATACATGCTTTGGGGAAGAAATCATATATAGGAAAAGAAGGCAAATATATGATGTATTAGAGCACATAATTATGAAAGCTTATGGTGCATATTACTAAGTACAAGTCTGCAGCTCTCTACCTGTTGACAAAGATCCCTTTACAGTATTGGCACTTTACAAAGCCATCATAAAACCAAAATAAAAGATATCCCATCTTTGCCCCAATGAGATCATCTACCTCTTCAGTTTATACCTCTTTGGAATACTTGGTTAAACCCCTTCGCGTAATATTTTTCTTTTTCTTTTTTGATTCAGGCTTTATCCAGTACCGCTGCTGCCCTTCACAACGTTAGCCTATTCCACCATGTGTAAGTTGCATCTGTGTCTGTAGCGACCTCAGCTTTCTGACTCATACTCTGTGTCATGGGAGTCCCTTTTCGTTGGATCCAAGATGTTGTATACCAGTCTAGACTGTTTTCAGTGAGCTAATGGTCCCCAATTTTATCCATGACCTCGGGTCTCTGTCTGTATGAGCCTCTGAAGAGCGGCTGTCTGGTGCTACGTTCACTCTCACATCCTGCCAGACCAGCCCTCTTTGTTCCAGCCTTGCCTTTCTCCTTTCCCTGGTGACTCAGCAGAAGTGACAGGAGAATTGAGGATAGGTTTGGCTTCGTGAGTGGGGCTTTAGGAGGGGGTGAGGCAAGATTCGATCTGTACTGCAGTGAAAACAAGAAATGGGTGAGCAAAACTGAGCAGATTTCATCACTATGATGAAGACAGTGTCCTGAAAGAGTGAAGTCAGAGACAGGCCATCTCAGGAATTGTCCCAGAGCCAAATCGAAAATAAAGCTGATGCTTGGGTGTTATTGTATAAGGCCAATGGAATATGATAATAATAATATTTAAGATTTACCTTTTCTTAAACCTTTGTCAAAATATAGGTTCTGATTAAGGAGTTTGAATCCACCAGTAATGGTAGCTATGGCAAAGCATAAACAGAGCAGAAGGCTGGTTCCCATAAACAAAGAGAAAAAAGCTGTTTGGAGTATGAAGAATTTTTAATAAAGAAAAGGAACTGGCTTTTAAATACAAAGGCAGAGGAAGACCTGAAGCGATTTTGTTTTTTGCCCTAGTGAACTATGGATCTAATGTTTCTTACATATCTTCTTAATCTGGATAAGGCTTGTCCTTGAGTTGGAAAGAGGTTGATGATGGTGCTTAGAGGTTGGAAACCAGGTACTCATCACCAGCAAGGGGGACCTTTTCTCAGGGCTGCCCTTTGCCATCTCTGATTCCCCGCTTCAGCACTCTTCTCCTGGTAGATTATTTAAAAAGTTGACCGTGTTAGATGATTCTGATTGCTTTGATATACTGCATGCAGGTTAGATTCAATTCCTGCTAATTGTATCTCTCCTGCATTGTTTCCCACTCATAAAACAAGATTTCAGTACAGAAAATTTGGCCTGTATAAATGTATACAATGGGGTACTACTCTGCCATGAAGAAGGATAAACTTGAGTCATTATTAGAAAAATGCATTCCCCTTGGTGTCATAATACTAAGAAAAATCAGAAACAGAAGCTTGAACATTGCATGGCTTTTCTTATAAAAGCAAAATGCAAATAACTTAAAGAGCAAAACAGGAAGTATCCTTCATGTACACAGGAAAAGGAGCCTAGGGATGGGAAGAGATTAAGAAAAGGAAGGGTAAGTAGAAACGGTGAAGATGTGCTGTGTATATGTACCAGCTTCCCAAGTTGAATATATTTTATGTACTGCAAATTTATACTAATAAAATTTAATTACTATGAGGTCAAAAAGATTGTAAGACTTGAGCGAGTGACAGTATTCTTACAGGGATATCCTTGAATTTTATCTAATATGCAAACAAAAAGGACTTTATTCTGGAAGATTGATACTTTAGTGATAGTGACAGAAGAGTCACGACACATAACACCCGTCGGCATGTATATGAAAGTTGAGGGTAATTTGTGTACTAAGTTTATGTAAGTTATCATGGTGTTAAATGTATTCCTAACAAACATTCAGTCCTCTAAAATCTTGAAATATAATGTGGCTATTTCCTATTTCTTGAAAAATACTAAAAGTGGATGGAGCAACATTTTCTTTAAGTATCTCACCATTTTCACAGTTCATATCTCTGTTTTAATCTCTCTGGTTTCATCTCTCTGAATTCAACAGAGCCTCCACCTCGCACCGGCACTGTTCTGCTCCCTGTTACTCCTCCATCCTAGTACTCAGCAACCTCCCCCACCCGCCATGGTTCGCGCCCTCCATGTCACCTCAAGTGGTCTTCCACCTTTCTGCCTGAGCACTTCCCGTAATCATCTCAGCCAACTAGATCAGCAGTAGCAAGGAAAACTTTTCTTGGATTTTGTAGGGATTTTTTTTAAAATCCCCTTCATAGAAGATTCCAGTACTCAAGAACCCAATATCTAAACATTGAAAGCTGAGGTTGACAGCAGTAGATGCTCTGTGGGCATTTGTTATCTTTGAATGAAATGTTCGAAGACTTCGTTTTCATGAAAAGTAAGTAGGGCAGATTCTGTGTCTTCCCTTGTCCTCAGGGTGAAGCGATCTTTACCCTTTCCCCAAGTTCTGACGCTCTGACTCTGATGCAGCTAAATTCAACTTCTGACGCATTGCTTATGTTCTTTAATTTTCAGTTTTCTAACTTGTAAAGGGAAGATAATAACTGTACCTATTCATAGATTTATAAGCTTCCAACTAGATAATGAATATAGTATGCAGAATTTTTGACATTTTATATGGTACAGTTTAACATTAACTAATAAGTACCTGTTAAGTTTTACTTTATTATTAAAAAGATTACTAAGCATATTTAGGATATAATTGTCATGTAACTTTGATAATATTAAATGTTAATATTTCTTAGAAAAATAACTGTCTAGAGACAATCCTAGTTGGAGAAATTAAAACAGTTCTTACACTTATTTGTCATATCAAGAACTTTATATCTTTTTTAAAAAATGTCTTATTTTGTTAGCATATTTCTTCGAATCTGGTCTGTTTCCCAGTGCTGTCAGTCCTCATTTTGCAGTGTCTTCTATGACCTGTGCACTTTTACTTCCAGTATTCTAGGTCAAGCCATCGTTGGGTTTAACCATCGACTCTCTTTCTTAACATCTCTCTGCCTTCCTTCTGCAGTTCGTTTTCTGTCTTAATGATAGATTGATTTCTCAGTTCTGACCATATTCTTCTCTTGCATATGAGCTATAAACTCCTGTAATTTTGTGTATAGTATCAGGGACCCCTTCATTTTACATGTGGATATCAGTTTTCCCAACACTTTTGAAGACACTATCATTTTCCCATCGTATATTCTTGGAATCCTTGTCAACGATCAGTTTACCATATACATTTAGGTCTTTTTAAAAGTTAACTATTTTACTCACTGTTGTATATGGCCTTTTTGTCTGTATTATACTATTCTAGTTACTGTAACATTGTAATATATTTACTTATCAGGAAATATGATAGCCTCTGTCCAGCCTTGCTCTCTCTCAAGATTCTTCTGGTCATCTAGCTCCAGATGAACGTTAGTGTTAATTTTCCTATTTTAATAAAAATGATACTAGGATTGTGTGGGTATTGTCTTGAATATGTTGATCATTTTGGGTGATATGGCTATTTTAACAGTATTAAATCTTTCATTGTTCTTTCACTTATTTGTGTCTTTTTTATTTTAGATTTTCATGGTATATGTCTTCAACTACTTAAATTTCTGAGTATTTTGTTGTGTCAGATGGTAATACAAATTAAGCAGTTTTATTTCCTTTTGGAATAGTTTGTTATTAGCATATAAGAATGCAACTTTGTGTGCTAATTCTGCGTCCTGCAACTTAATTTATTAATCCTAACAGATTTTTTGGTGGAGTTTTAGAGGTTTCTATATATAAAATCACATCATCTGCAGATCTGCAGAGATAATTTTAATTCCTTAATTTTTTCACGACTTTTTTGTTGTCTATCTACTCTGTCTGGGACTTTCAGTATTGTTCTAAGTGGTGAACTTGTACGCTGTGGTTTGTATCTGGAATGTCCCCCCAAAGCCTCATTTATTTGGAGGTAGTAGGATAACTGTGGATGCCTGTGTTATTGTCAGGTAGGGTCCAGCAGGAAGGAGTGGTTTCTGGGAGTCTCTCCTGGCAATATTGTGTCGACTGGTTGAGACTGGAGGCTGTCTAGAGCAGAGCTTTAGAGTGTTTGCTATTGACTTGTTGCCAGGAAGTCAGGGACAGGTCCCTATACTGGGTGTGGGGAGTCCAGCTGGCAGCTTGAATAAAGGGAGGAAGAAGAAGCATTGTTGTGGCTTCTTCTTGGGAAATCTCTGGCTTTGCTTGCCTGTTCAGACATTGATTTGACTCTCTTTCACTTGACTTTCTGTCTGAAATTGGATAAGCACCTCTACAGCCTCCGCCTTGTGCCCTCAGTGTTGCCCACTGTGGGCTGTGTGAAACCTTCTGAAACTGTAAGCTGAATACATCTTTCATCTCTTAAGTTGTGAACGTCAGCTATTCTGTCGCAGCAACAAGTAACCAAGACACTATGCATCCTTGTGGTGTTCCTCATTTAAAAGGAAGTTTTTAGTTTTATTAAATATGATGATGATAGCAGTGGACTTGGCATTTATGGCTGTTATTGTCTTGAAGAACATTCTTTTTGTGCTTCAATTAAGAATTTTGTAAATCATGAAATTACATCAAGTGTATTTGTTCTGCATTGACTTGGGTGCTTCATTCCTTCAGTGTGGTGTATTGAGTGAATCAGTGTGTACACATCAAACCATCCTCGCCTCTCATGGGTAAATCACATTTGATAGGGTTGATGATCTAGAACTCATAAACATGTACAATTTCTAGAATAAAGCCTTGAGAAAAGCCTTCTTGATACTGGTTCTAACAAATGATTTCTTGGATGTCGTACCAAATGTGTAAGCAGCGAAAACAAAAATAGGCAAGTGGAGCTACATCAAATAACGGTTTCTATATTGCAGAGGAAACAATCAATAGAACTAAAAGGTGACCTCAGACTGGGGGAAAATAACTGTAAATCTTGTATATATAATAAGAACTCTCAAATCCTTAATTAGAATAAAACAACTCAGTTTACAAGGAGGTAAAAAAAAAACTTACAAAGACAGTTCTTATGGAAGACATATGAATGGTCAGTAAGAGGCTCAACATTACTAATTACTAGGGCCATACAAATCATAACTTTAATGAAATGTCACCTCACACTTGTCTGAATGGCAAGTCATTAGACAGACGAAAGATAGCAAGTGGATATGGAAATATGAAGTGTAATAAAATCCAGTGAATTAAAAAATATTTAAAAGGCACATTGCCATTAATCTACCCTCATAATACCTCCCTGCTTTGAATGAGCACATCATTGTTGCCACCTTCTGAAGCAATTTTGGCAGTCTTCTTTTGTGATGTCTTTATGCAGTTTGATCAAAAATATAATGAATGGTGAGAACACTAATAGAGAGGATCTGACACCATCAACGTCGAGCTCTTTCCAAAGCCAAAACTATGAAAGATCAACCTTTTTAAATGACCCAGGATGCTGAGACAGCCATGGCAGGGCAGCCAATGCCATGGAAGAGGACTTCCGGTACTGCTTCAGAATGTGGCAAGAGAGATGAGGTAAGCATGTTCACAATAAGAGGGAGTGTTTTGAGGCAGAATAATGGCAATGTGTCTTGTACTGTACTGTTTTTCTAAAAAATTCAGATGTTCACCATATTTTCGAACACATCTCATATTTGAACCGTTCTAGTAGGAATGTCATATAGTGCCACTGCCGTGATGTTTTATTGAATTTCATTTTGATTGTTCAGCGTTCTTGTTGCTGGGGAAAAATATCTGTCACTTACAGCTTAAAGACCTGTTTTGCTATTATGATTACAGTTCATAGTAGCTGGCAATTCAGGGATAACATGGCGGTAGGGCACAGTGAGCAATGCACCGGTGTGAGATGCTCCCTCCTGCCTCACTTCCTGGCGGCAGGAAGAGCCCCAGTGAGAGGTACACCCTGCAAAGAAACATCTCCAGTGACCGTCCTCCATCGGGACCCCTCCTTATAGCACCTTGGCTAATTACCAGTGTATCTAATGCCCAGTTCAGGAGTCCTTAAGTCCATTCAGGTTGACAATAAAGACTAGTGGACACATCAGTGTACTCGATTCTGTCAAGTACAGTTCTCAACACTCCTTCTAAGCCATGTTTTTCACATCACCTCCTAGGGTCCCTTGCTGTCCTTATGACATAACTTCTGTCCTGAGCCTCTGCATGCCATACTTCACATGGTTCCTTCTGTCTGGAAGACCATGATTTTTGCTTGAAAAATTAAACTGTCTTTCTACTTTCTATCCAGAATGCACCAAAATCATGATCAAAAGAAAAATTTCTTGTTAGAAACTCCATAAAATGAATTACCATTTTGCTCTGTAATTTAGCAAAATACTGAGCAACTTTTACATTTCATGAGCTCAGATCCTAGAAGAACTATTGAATACACATTGGATATGTATTTTACATGGTACCCCTGTTAAGGCGGGAGTCAATGTGACCTTCAAAGTATTGCACCATTTCCTTCCACCTCAAGATCTGGCCTCGGGGGCAGCATGCACAGAAATTATGACCATTCCCTTGATTAGATAATTACTGCCCTCAAATATACCTGTGCCCGGTGCTTTCCTTTGTGTCTCCCCTCATCATATTTCAAGAGCAAGCACACTTGGGTACAGTAGATTCTTAACATTTTTTAAGAAAGTGAATAAATAATTGTGTGTTAAAAGGGAAGAACTTTACAAATGCAGGGAGCCCACAGTAGTGAGTTTAATGAACAGAACCCTGACAACAAAAGAAAAATTAAGAAATTTAAAAATAGAAGCTTGGAGGAAGAGACTACTAATTTGGCACACACAGGCACTACTTATATAAAATGCTATATTTGCCAAAGGCTACAATGATACTTAGTAATAAACTAATGACCCTTTACCACCCAGGCAAATTAATATTGCCTGCAAGCATAGTGCAAGAGCTGAAGAGTATTGGGCAATGAGTCTGAAAAAACAAGTTACTGTATTTGGCCTGATACCATATGAAAATATGCTAACAAGATCTAATACAAGGTATAGTCCACAACTTAAGTTTTGTCTTTTCACACCCAGACACATCTAGTCAGTGTCAACTGCCTGTTGATTTAGAAAAATGATATGGAGTTACCAAATACATGGGTTGCCTTGGCATGATTTAGAGTTGAGCTGTTGTGTCCCTCACTCTCTGAGAAGAGGAATTCAGAAGTCATAGACATACCTTGAAATAAAGGTTTTAGTGAAGCAGGGCAACATTTTTTCCTATACTAAATAAGCTTAGGAGACTCTTGAAATTTAAATTGTATCATCCCAAGTTTTAACATTTACTCCCCCCATCCCCCATTTTAGGAGAGAATCCATTTATGATGAAACCTGTTTTAAGAGTATTATATCTAAATGAGACTTTGCAACATTTAACTTCTTAGTTCGGTAGTATTGATTGTTGGGAGAGAGTGTAAGGAAATTGCATTAAGGAGAAGGATTGAACCAAGGGGAAGGATTAGGACTGTCAGAAGGCCAGCCTGAGTAGTAGGTGCTGAGAGACTTACATTAAAAAAAAATACTTCCTAGTTAATATGATGGGCTTTGATACTGGCACTTACTTGCACTTAATTCTTCAGAAGATTAAGAATAATTTTCTTCAGTTTTCTTACCTATAAGTTAGGAATAATATTAGGAATAGTAAAATGGGATCTTGCCAGAGACACTGAAAATTGCAAAAGAACTGGGGGTGTAGCTAGTGATTAGACCATTTGGCTGAGAAGCATAAGACCCCACGTTCAGTCCCCCAGCATCACACACAAACTAGGCATGTTGGTGCATGCCTGTAATCCCAGTGCTCAGGGAGGCTTAGGCAGGAGGATTTCTATGAATTCGAGGCCAGCATGGGCTATACATAGTGAAATCAGGACCAGCCTGAACTGCTAATGAAGAGCGAGACTGTTTCAAAGGAAAAAAAGAAAAGAGAAAAGAAAGGAAAGAAAATTGCACAAAGTCTCTAATACTTTTCATTAATGGCTGAGACAGAGGTTTTTTACTCATCCTTATTACATCACAGACATATTGTGCTCATGTATGGAAAAGTGACACAATTTTATAAGATAAATTGATTTTTTAGTTGATTCAGGAAAGTGACTCTGAATTTAAAATATTTATTTTCTAACTATTCTTTTTCTCTTTTGCTCACTTTTAAGTTTCTCGTTTGTCACATACCTGTTTCCTCTAGGGTCACACTGTGCCGGACATCATGGCCAGAAATGAGTAAGATCTAGGCCCACTTTCCCTAACGCATTGACATACTGATGTTGGCACCAGGCCACATAGACTCACAGTCCCTGTGCTGTATGAAACTGGAGTGAATAAACCGTGATGGAAACTCATGGCATTCTGGTCACTGGCCATTCCTACAAATCCTCCAACACTGTGTGGACCAATTGACAGCTGTGTGCCAGGAGCCTTCCTGGGCACTCTGCTAATACTCCTGTGGAATGAGAGATAGTCGAAACATAAGCCAACCAATAAGGTAAATCAGAAGTCCAGGTAAGTGCTATTGGGAAAAAAAAAAATTGTGATTCAATTGCTGTTTCAGAAAGGGTGGGTCACAGAGTGGGATTTTTTTTTTTTTTTTTTTTTGAGATGGTCCTGTTCGATAGTCCACACTGGTCCTGAACTCACTGTATAGCCCAGGCTGGACTCAGACTAAGGGCAATCCTCTTGCCTCAGCCTCCTGAGTGCTGGGATTGTGGTCATATGCTATTACACCTGGCTAGTCTTTGTGTGGTGCCGGGGAATCAAGCCCAGGGCCTGGCGCTTGCCAGCTAAGTGCTCTGAGTGCTAGGCTGTGCACGCAGCTCCCATAGAGGCCTTGGGAAGGAGGTAATATTTAAGCAGGACCCTAAATAAAGCAAAGTGAGGACACAGCCCTGCAGTGGTGTGGGAGGACACGCTGGGAATGCTGCTTGGTAGTAGAGTGCTTGCCTAGTATGGATACGACCTGGGTTCTGTCTCGGGGCCACTGGAAGATGAGAAGTACACGAATGCATAGTGGGATAGGGATAAGGAAGCTTGAGAAGAGGCTCCCTGGTACTTCACGGCAAGTGGACATGCCCGGGGCTCTTGGCTGTTAGATGAGTATAGTCTGGGGGAAATGACAGCAGGAGGCGTGAGCTGGGGTAAAACTTCAGAGAAGTAGGATGGCAGGACATAGAGTGGGGGAAGGTCTCAGTCCAGTGTCATCTGGGTGACCGTGACTGTGAGGAGTGGAACAGAAGTTGGAGGCAGGCTTCCTGCTTCCCTTGGGTTTGAAATTGCTCTTGAAGACCCACAATGGCCATTACCCTAGAACAAGGGGGTTGGCCCACTCTTCAGCCTGTTTCTTGGCGACCTCCCTCCCAGTGGCCTTTCTCCACACCACCTCCCTGGGCAGTTTGCACCTCAGATGTAGTTCGTTTCTACATTTTTTTTTTTCCTGGCCACGTTAATAAAACAGTATGTCTGCTCTGACTTTACTATAAACCCACACCTTCCTTTATGTCTGCCTTACCCTCCAGACTATCTATCGTAGTTAAAGTCTTCGACTTTCCTACCATTGTTGACATTTAAGTATGTCATATGACGTGACATGCAACACCACAGGTTAACCTACATCTAAATTGAGAGATCACAGAAGTTACTTCCCTTTTATTTAAAAGTTTACCTTGCTAAAAAAATTAAACAGTGAGACATGCCATGCAAAAGCATCAGTTTTTTTACTTTTTATGTTTTGTAATATTTTGCTTCCTCTTTTCTATTATGCTGACTTCATTGAGCAGATGTTTTAAAGCACATGGGGTGCTGTGTTAATTGGTGGATTGCATGTTATCTGATGTGGTCAGAGAAGAGTCATTTTCCTTGGTCATTTCAAATATATCCATTACCTGAGTTGTAATCATACATGCAGACACATGTGTTTGCACACACCTATGTAAAGAAGTGCTCATATCTAAGTACATGTATACTTATATCTGAGTACATGTATAGACATTTTTACCTATGTGATATGTGTACATATACGTGATTTTTTTGTAACTATCTCATGTTTTGGAATAGTTCTTAACTTTTGTGGTGCTGTCTTTGGGCCAACTGTTTCCCTGACGTGATTTAAGCCACTCGAGAACCACGCACTATGTGAGCATTGTTCACATTTTAAAGACAAAAAAAAAAAAACCAAACAACCTCTGGGACTTACTCAAAAGCAAGTGGTTGAAAAATTAGGAACCAGAATCGGAGTCCAGGTCAGTATGACTCCGAAGCCTGAATCAATTCCCCAAAATAGCTGCTGATAGCAAAGTGTGGATCGTGTCTGATGGCAAGGAAGTTTACTTCTAAGAAAAGCAAACCATGATTGGAAGTCTTCAGCCCCCAAATCACATTTCTGTTAAGTCACTTAGCATTTCTTCATAAATTCTCAGGAAAGAGAAGGGTTATTTCATTTTTAGTGAGCACATATGGATATTTATAATGTTGGCTTCTTTTCAGGGTATTGTACAACATTCATCTGCATCTTCTTTTAGTTAGTCTGTTGATACCTTATATATCAAAGATTGCAAAAATCTGTAAACCACACTCAGCCATGTATTCAGGCTTTTACAAGCTTCTGTGAGACTGTAGTGATCTTGGTGAAAAGGTCCTGGCTGGCAGTGGAGTGAACAGATGAGCTCACTCTTGGTATGTATGGCTGCCGAATTAGCTGGTTAAACGGGCTGCTGAGGTAATTACGTTGTCTGTTTTGTGACACACTACACCCCTGCACTTGGGATTAACCTGCTCTTTCGTGTCTACTTCTGAACAGTTTTTTAGACAGTCTTTTATCTAATGAAGGAGCACAGACATCAAAAGAGAAGGAGGCGTGGATGAAAAGCAGGGGCTCACATAAAGCTGAAGAGTTAAAATTTCTGTTTAAGTTACTGAACATAGATATCCCTTATTTCTATAACTTTACTTGCTCTCCAGAGACCTCTGCTGGAAATTGCAGATATACAGGAATAGCATGCTTTCTGTTCCAAGTCGATGTTTGCATTTCGCTGTGGCTATTAAATCATAAAGTCAGTAACGTAAAAATAAAATTTCAATGTCAGATCAAACACATAACACATTAGTGACCAAGGTATGCTGGAGACAGAGTGCTTTGAGGTTTACCTTTCAAAGGGTATTCTAATCCTAGAAATAAACTTTGGTAGTTAGTTAACACACACAAGTATTTATACTTTTATGAAGAGACTACCTTGGATTTAAAATTATAAATTTCATTTTTTTGTTGTTTTTCTCATACTGCCCAAGTTCAAGTAGAATTATTTATTTTGAAATTAAGTGTGGCCACATACAAAACAAAAAGAAAGCTATTCCTAAAGGACTTGATTGGCCTTTTAGTTGCATATCATTATATGGAAAGGGAAAATTATTTGGACCTTCTGATTATGTGGAAATGTAGCAAACAAGATTTCACCACCAGTGATAATTTAGATAAAGAACAATTAAGAGAATAAATAGAAACCCTACTCATTAACAGCCTCTGGCAACTCAAATTGAATTTATCCAACTAGTGAGCCCCCAGCTATAGGGAAATGCAATTTAAAGCAGGTGTAATAGATTTTAACAGCGAAAATTTGTTTGTCACACACTGTACTAAATAAGATATTAGTTAAATGGGGCAAGAAATTTCCCTTCATGTTAATGAACATCAAATTTAACTCCTGCTGTTCTCTCGTTCTTTTTTTTCCTTTCTTCTCTTCCCTAAAATAACTATGCCAAAGTTGATAGGCCAGCATTCAAATGAGGTTCTCACCAAAAAGTTTTGGGGTGAAGTTTAACTTAGTTGAATCTGCATCCTTCAGAGATGTCAATGAAAGAGTTAGAAAACATTGCTATGTTTCTTCCTTATGAAATGGTCCACAAGGTAGTGTTTTATATAGAGGCTTTGCAAATTTTAATTGTAAATCTCAGCAACCATGTTACAGGATCACTTCTAAAAGTAACGTATTTTCTTGGCTATTTAAAAAAATCTCATCAGAATAATTAAAATCTGCGCTCACCACTTTTTCTGAGTTGCTTCAGTTGGCTGTAGAGCTGTTGCTTTATGTTCACTGTTTAAGTGCAGACAAAAGTGAATTGTGAATTGTGTCTTTTTTTTAGTTATTTCAGTTACTTTACATACATTTTTAAATGTATGCGTCTTTATGCGTTGAGTCCAAATGTCTTTCACTATACAATCACAACTTTTCTAAATACCATGATAAAATAGAAAAGTGACTGAGATAATTTTATAAGATAGATTTATTTTCTAGTTGATTCAGAAAAAGTTACATTTTTCTTTTAAACTTTAAATATTACTTTCAACTGCACAAGAATGAATCATTGATTAATAGGACTCTTGCATTGGTTCCACTAATTATTAGACATTAAGACCAAAGGGAATGGATCAGGGCTTGGGAAGAAGCTAGGGGAACAATACATTCCTCAAAACCACACCCTCAGTAATCCACCCCCAGGGCTGGTCACCCCAGGGCTGTCCCTTCTGATCAGCCCCCACCTCCTAAGAGCATATAAAATCCATAGATAATCCACAACCTCCAAATGCGTGAGGTTTGGGGGTGACATTCCAAATCCAGATTGTACCTGGGAATCGAAATAGTATTTTTCTATTTTTCAAACTTTTTTGTTTGGTTCAATCAGTTTCTATGACTATGTGCAATTTTTAATGCACTTATAGCTTAGATGCTAATGTTCAGTAATCCAGTGAGAATACTAGAAATGATATTCTTCTGACACTTAATGATGGACCATAGAATGCTAAAAAATTTACTTATCTTACCTCATTTAATTCTTTTTAATGATTAGTATAAATAGATATGAGAATACATTGTTGATGTAATAATGAAAAGGAAAAAATTCTGTATGTGTTTGGTACAGACACAGTCTCTTTTTCATCAGTATTTTCAATCAGAAGTTGGTTAAATGTCTAATAAGGAATCCAGAGATTTCAAAGGTTAACGTTATGCAGATGGTTCTTTTGATATTTGGATTCATTTTGTACATAGACGTCCAGTACAGGAAATAGACCAGTGTTCAGAGTACCTGTACCAAGATGGAAACTTTGGTTTCCAGCGTTTGAATCCTGTGTTCTTTCCTTCTTTGTTGTGATGGTAGTGCTGGTGTTACACGTTCACATGCCTAAGTACAATTCTCTTAACACAAAGTGCATACTGGGCAGTCTTTCGGAAGATATTTTGGTGTGTGATTTAGAAATAAAATTACCTTTAGTTTGAATTCTGGTAATTTACTTAGGCAACTGTGGGTAAAATAAGGCATGTGACTGATACCTCTGAAGTTCTATGGTCTCATTAATAAATGGGCATATATTACATATGTTAGGAAGCTGTGAAGATTAAATATGATACTTTACTGCCTGCCATATAAAAAGAGAAAAGTAGGTTCCCATCTAATACTTCTGTTACAGTAAGCTTTAGAAAACTAAATGTATGCATGATACAAATAAAACTGGGAAAATCAAAGCTCACCACATAGCTGAGCTTGGCAAGTGTAACCCTGGACTTCAGAAGAATAGTTGTGTCAGTACTGAATGGAGTTTCATGAGTTGTATTCAGGGAGAAAATGGGACTTGAGCCTTGCAAGATAAGGAAAAGGATTTGTGTAGTTTGAGAAAGGGAGTCATTTTATCCAAGAAGACAGCCCTAGCTGAATTGCTTGGGTGTAATGTAAGTCCAAACTAGTTATAAAAATACCATTCCAGGGAAAGCTTTAATGAGATTTCTGCACCCCAGCAGATGACCCACTTATTTAAATACCACACGATATTCAATACCCCAGAATTCCTTGATGACACAATTTAGTGAATCTCTGGCAGTTGGGTGTAATGTAATCAGCACAGAAGCTGAGCACACTTAGAGTTAGCGTTCTGCCCTCTGGGCTAGGCGTCCGTGGCAGCCCGAGTCTGGAGCCTGGCTTCACCTCCAGCTCCTGGTCCCCAGCATTCCCTCGCTTTTCTGGAAAGCGGTGTCTGTGCTTTGGCTCCTTTTGCAGGCAGGCCGTGTTGTGGCTCACTCCGTTCGCTCTGTCAGCTCTCACCCTAAGCTCCGCAGAGGCGGCGTTACTTTCGCTATAACTTATTGGTGGTTCATGTGAGTACATTTGTTCACAGAGACCTTTGTGAGTCATGAGCAGTAAGAGTGGAACAAATATGGAACATCTGTTATTTACGTTACAGTCTGGGCACTTCTGTACACTCTTGGTAAGGACGCACTTGGCTTTGGCCTTTTAGGAGGGAAATACGACAGTAACTTTAAATTCTCTCAGAACATAGCCTTTGATCGATAGGTCTTTTTCCCACATGTCCAAAGGAGAAAAAAATGGGAAGAACACTAACTACCAATCAGATAGCAATGATTGAATTAGTAAGATATATTTGCACTATTAACTGTCATGCAGTTATTCAAGTGAGTTAGATTTATATTGTCCATATAAGATGGCTGAAATACTCTGTTAAACGAGAAGAAAGGAAAATTCAGAACACCTTGTATCCAATTGCATAGCAGCTGACCCTGCATTATTTATTGAAAGGACATTCCTTTTCTAAGTACAGCAAAGCACCAAGTAAAGGCTGATTATAAATGGAGTTCTGCTTCTTTACTATTCTTTTCCATTGGTCTACTTGTAGAAATACTGTGGTGTCATAAATACCTTAGCTAATGAAAAGTCTTGATATATTATGCTCTTAATTTATTCAGGATTGTCCTGGATATTCCTGACTCTGTATCTCCACACTAGTTTTAAATTAGTCAATTTCAACTCCTCCCACTATACCTAATAATTTTAAAATTTCGAGTGCGTTGAGTCTGCGTGTCACTGGCAGGGAATTAATACCTTGTTTTCCATACTCCAATGGCAGATTCTTCCATTTATTTGTCCTTTTAATTTTTTCTTAACACTTGTCTGAGGATGAGTGTGTTACAGATTTTGTTAGATATAATCCTAGGTAGTTTATGTGTTGGATATAATTTACGATTGGTATTGTTTTCATGTAGTCAGTTAACTTTACTAATTTATGGAAAATTTTATGATAATCAAAAAACAGCATACCATGTTTACATGTAACAATAAAAGTGTAGATGTGATCATTCACGATAATAATAAGATAACAGATAACACAATTTTTTATTTGACCCAAATAGAACAGGTGTTTTCCAAGAGGACATCCAAAGGATCAACAGATATGAAAATTTATCATGGGAGAAATGAACATTATTATCACAGTAAGATACTACTCTACAGCCAGCAAAGTAGGCTAAAATTAAAAAGTGCTATCAGAATAATTTTGTCAAGTAGCATGCAGAACAACTGGAATTATCACATTCACAGTTGGTAGAAGACACCACTTGGAACCTTTTGAAAAATTGTCACTATCTCAAGTTGGGCGAAACAAGTGCAGCCCAGCAACTACAGCTCTATGTAAATACCCAGTAATAATTCAGATGTATGTGCAACAGGCTGTTTATCTGAGTCAAGTATTTATGGCCACAGTATACCTAATACCCAAAAAGTGACAACTCAAATGTCCAGCAGTAGAAGGGATAAATACTGATGTATTTATATACATCAATGTCTTCTAAGTACCTGTTGTTTCCATCTTTCCATATATTAGAAAATAGAAGAAAGTAGGGAGATAGGCTTTAGGAAGAGGGAAAAGGGAGGTGGGGGGATAAGGGGTGGGAATGGGGAAAGGGAACAGAAATGATCAAGATGCCTTATGGAAATATGCCAGGTTCTGATACTGATTATTAGGTATTGCACGTATCTACTAATAAAAGAATTTTAAGAAGAAGAATAACAATAACAGATTGAGAAAACCTACTGATAACCTTGATAGTTTTCATAATGACAGTTTTTAGTGTAAATCTTAAATAGAGAAAATATTCATCCAGGCAGTCTAGCTTACAGTTCCAAGACTGAGGATAAGAGTTATGTCTGAGGAGGGTAAGAGGTTGGTGATTGACGAGGGCTTGAAGAGGGTTTTCTGGGAAACTTGACATAGTATATTTCTAAATTCAGTTGATAATTTCATGGATGTGTTCACTTTAAGATAATTCATCAGCTGTCTACTTCAGAAATGTATACTTTTCTCTGGGTATGTTATAGCTCAATAAAAATTTCCAAACATATTGAAAATGGAACTTTCCTGGATATATATCTAAAACATTTTTCCTGTACTTTATACATGAGACTACAGGTTTGGACAGGAGCTGAGTTTTTATTTTAGAAGTTATATATATAAAATTTTTAAATATTAAAAATTGAAGACAAATGCAAAAATAAATAGTAAATCACTTATGTAAAATAACATTCTTTGTAAAATAGAGTCTTAATCCTATCTTATAGCCTAATTGTACAAATAAATAGTAAATATATATTTCCATCTTGTTATAGAAGGAATATAATGAATATTGATCATTAGAGTTCATAGATCATCTAGATTACAGCTAATATTTTCTGGCCTCTAATGATTGATCTCAGTTTATTTGTATGTTACATTTCTGTGAAACCGCTTTTAACAAAAATTATTTTTCTCATGTCTTTATAATTAAACTCAATCTTCATCTTTTATATAATTACTGTAAGGTTTGTCAATATCACTAATTTTGTGGGCTCATGTTTATATAAAAACCACTTTAGATGAGTGAGATCTAGGTTGGATGTAGCTACTTAGAAATTGCTCTGAAAAGCAAATCAGACACCTGTGACTTCCTGCAAAGTCACACATATTTACAGAAAGTTATTTTGAGTAGGTTATCTTGCGGCCCATCAATAATACACATACTACATCCTGTATATATTTTCTTCTGCTGGACACCAGTCAGCTGGAGTTCCAAACAGTCTTATACCACCACCAGCCATAAATGGAAGATGACCACAAATTCTGCAAAGTGTCAGTCTGAAGTCCCAGAATCCAACTAAACATATGTGTACAGAAAAGGGTATCAGGTAAATTTATTTTATTTTATATTTTGAAACAGAATCTTGCTCTGTAGCCCAGGCTGGTCCTGAACTCACTATGTAGCCCAGGCTAACCTTGAACTTGTGGCAGTCCTCCTGCCAAATGCTAGGATTACAGGCATATGCCATCATGCCTAGCTTGTGTGATAGTGGCAAATTGAACCTAGGGCCTGCTTGCTAGCAAGTGCTTTAACCACTGTGCCATTCCTCCAGCCCCCAAGTAAATATTTTATAAAGCTGTATTTCTGTTTAAATATTTGAGGATAATGTAGTTGACTACGTTGCTTTTACCTGGATATCTGATCTTTGAAAATATATTATTTTTCATGTAAAGAATTGAAGGAAGTAAAAATTTTAGTGTTCACAAAACTCAAGTAGTCTTCCAGTTTATCAGCGCTCTCTTGGTAAATGGTAATTTGGATAGCATCAATGTAGGGTAGTATTTCAGGAAACAATAAGATTTTTTTTAAATTATGAGAATTCTAGAATTTCTAGCAGCTCTTTACTTTTGCTGATATTTAGACTTATCTCTCAATTCCTCCCAGCACTTTAGAACTCTGTTCTGCAAGCCAGGAGTTAGAAGGACTAGGAGTCACAGGCAACAGTTTCCTTACCAGAAGAGGACATGAGCTTTTGCTTACTGCTTTGGGATTGGTGTGGTTTGAACATTCTCCTCCAAATTTCATGTGGTAGAAATATAATCTCCACATTCATATGTGGATGGTATTGGGAGGTAAGGCCTTCAGGAAGTCATGAGGTCATGAGGGTGACTGCCATAATGGCATTGGTGGCTGTATATGAGAGAGAGACCTTAGCTGGCACCCCTGCTTATGTTGCTGCGTGATGCTCTCTCCTATTATGGTGTGCCAAGAAGGACTTCATCCTGCTCTCAGACTTCTTACTCTCCAAAGAGGAGCTTATTAGTAAGCCTACTGGACTATTCAAATCAAGTAGTCCGTGATAGTTCATTAATTAGCACCAAAACTCCTGAAGAATAAAGATGTTCTTTAATCTTTAAAAAAAGTGCAACCAACCATGTAACACAAATTTCCCTTGCTGTTTAATTCTAGTTTCCAAGAACCGTACAAAATTTCCTTAAAGTTAATTTCTGTAATTTCTAAAAGTTTTAGGTGTGTCTAGTTTATGTTATATCTTATATATTTAAGATTATTTGAAGATTTGTCCTGAGATACTGCTTCCTTTTTCCTTTTTCTCTGGATTATTCCTTCTCATTCTCCTGGACTCAGGTGAAATGTTGTTATTTAGCCAGTGTCCCTGCACGTCTCTGATTCCGTACATGAGGCTAAGCTTTCTTTTGATGTCCTTTGTCATTGTGTAGTTTAAGTCATTCACCTAGTAATAAATGAATCTTTTAATCACATGGTCTTCCCAGATACTTAGTTTTCTGAAGCATTGCTTTTGTATTGCTTTGCTTTGTTTCTTCTGAAAGTAAATCTTCTCAAACCTTGTTCCTGATGGTCCTATTCAGCTGGATAGGTCCTTAATTCAAAGAAGCTACAGTACATATAAAAACATACATATAAATACAGTGAAGCACAAAGAGATGTGATAATTTAAGTTATGTCACAACCTTACAGAAATATGTAGACATATTTGCCTTTAGCAAAATAAAGCCCTTTCACCTTCTTATCTCTCTCTATGCTTTTCAGGTGCACCATCCAAGCACCTGCCAGTCCACAGAGTTTATACTGCAAAGTTTCAGTTGCTTTTGCAGTACTTGTTAAACCTGAAACACATTCTTAATTGCCTGAATTGCATATAAACAGCTATACATTAATGGGTTATGTTACAGTACTTTAACTGGGCTAGGTTCCAAAGTATATAAACTTTGCATGTACATTTCCATAGTATGAAAATACTATTCCGTTCTTCCGAGTAATTAGGAGTTTGTACAAAGAAGTAGACAAATTACGAGAATTCACTGGCGTACAGTACCATAATCTTATGAATATGAAGTTTGATTTACGATGGAAGCTTGGAAGAGAGACCTACTGAAAATTGCCAAAACATTAACTGGCATTGGGAGGGGGAGTAAGAGGAAGATATAATTATAGACTGAAAATATTTGAAGGGGTTGATGCCCAAGAAGAGGAAAACATTTACATTTTATCTTTTCCTTGTCTTTGGCAGTTTTACTCATCCTCGTACATTTTTAGAGACGATTTGCAAACTTCTTACCCTCCTGTGCTAGCTGGGTATTTTCAGTTGACTATCATATCATCATTGCCTTGAAAGTTAGTTTTACTCAAGACCTTGAACACTTTCCTTTTCCATGTTGTTTGTCTGTTTTGTCAGTAATCTGACTACTTCTGATACCAGTGCAGTGTGCATAGTAGGAATGCACATTACTCAAGAATTAAAACTCATTTTAATTCTCCCATGTCATCCATCATGTTATTAGTCCCTAAGTCTTGCTGGATTTTCCTTTTAATTGTCTTTAATTTCTGTCAGGGTTTTTCTGTTTTTGGCTAAGTTACGTTTCAGTAGGGATCCACGGCTTTAACAGTCTTTTCATGAACCGTCTCCATCCACGCTCTTCTACAAACTCTTGTGCATTTAGTTGATACTTCTTTCTTCTCTTGTGTCTTAGATGCCAAGACATGGGGTTCTTAATATAAGAGACATTCAAGAAATACTTGTAGGCCCAGAGACATAAAACAGATTGAATAGAACGTATAGTGGCAACAAACTCAGGTGGACAAAATGACTCTCGGAGGAAAAATAGTGTGCTTTCTCCGCGTTTGCTCACTGTTAGAGAAGTGGGTCCCTTCCGAGGTAGGGGCCACTCCAGATATAAAACTCTGAAATACATTCCAGGTTGTGTTTCTAACATTTTGCAGGTTGTGTGAGAGGAGAAGTGCTAAGTATTTGTGAACTTTAGTTGTGGCAGAAGCATGTGTTAATTTACAGCAGTATTCACCCATAGAATTTTCTGTAGAGATGAAAACATATGGTAGACACTAGTTACCTGTCATTACTGAGCACTTAAATTGTGGTTGGTGTAACTGAGAATAGAGAAATACGTCATTTTTATTAATTAAATGGCTAAAGGCTACTTGTTAGACGACAGGTCTACATTCATCTAAATTCTGTGTATAACCAATACCTATAATATGCAGTTATATTTTCTGTTTTAATTAATTCTAAAAAATTATTAATCTACTAGATCTGCTTAGAGAAGCACTCTTCTTGGTGATAAAGATGCACAAACATCACTGCTCTAACAGCTTCTTCAAGAAAAAGTAGGGACAATAAAAAATATGTTCTTTGTCAAGTATTGGAAATTTTGCGAAGAAAATAAAGAAAAGGTTCAGCGTGATAAAGGAGGCTGTTTTTAGGAGCTTCGACAGGACAGATCTCTGGAAGAAGGTAACATGGGAGCAGAGACTTGAAGGGAAAGCAAGAGTGAACTGTGCAGCTGCAGGGGGAGATGGAGTTCTAAAGAGAAGGCCAGCATTTACCAAGTCCCTGAGAAATGGGTACGCTGATGCTTAATAAGATTGAAGAGTAACAAAGCTATCTGCCAGATGGTAGTCTCTAAGTGAAGGAAGTTGCCTTTTGCTAACATGGGAAACTAGAGAATTGATGTATGTGTGGGAAAGTCAAGAGTTTTCTTTTCACCATTCACATTTGAGGTATACATTAGACATCCCTGTGGAGATATTGAATAGTCACACAAGAACTTGCTGTCCAGTTAGCTGATAATTTTAACTCTGTGTCTTGTTGCCTCAACTTTAAAAATACAAATTAAAGAGTATGTTGGTTGAGGATGTATGTGGCTACTGTAATCAGAAAATACTGACTGACATGTTTTAAATAACAGAGATAGTCTACTATCTACCATAATAAGAAGTGAGTGGTTTGAATACAGCATTCGGAACTAGTGTATGGATGTGTGTTCTCCTTTCCCGATTTGTTGTATCTTGTTTGTTAGGCTAGCAGCCTTCAGGGACAAAAAAGTGGCAGCAATAGAACCAGATGCAAGACACCTATTCATGTCAGCAGTGGCCAGTGGGATAAGAAAGCTTTTTCTTACTGTTCAACTATTTCTGTTATTATTGTTGTCATTGTTGTTATTGTAAAGAAGGTATTGTTCCAGAAGACCCTAGAAGAGTTTTAGTTTAAAGAATAGAACTGTTATGATGTGCCTCTGTGGAAATCAATCACTGGCCAGGATAATCTATACATGGTGATTGCCTTCTATTGATTATTATTCACTCTGTAACTAGGCCTGAGTACTGTCTTGGAGCTGTGGCTGGACATAGAGTAGATCTCTTCAGGGAAGAAAAGAGAAGGGATTTGAAAGGCCTTATGGCTGTTAGGAGTAGGCAGCCATGGTTTCTCAATGCTGTATTATGCCAGTGCTATTTTCAGCTTTCTTCCCCCCCCCCCACACACATTTTATTGAAAAGTATACGTGCAAAATCCAAGGTTTACAATGAGGTTGGGCATTTGTG
>PVKB01000033.1:1028680-1085577 GCA_004027205.1 Ctenodactylus gundi
TCTTTGAACTTAAGTCGTCTATTTGGGGCTCACTTTAAGTGGATCCAAACTTGAAAATAATGAAAATTATCCGTTTTTAAAATCATAGGTTCTTTTTTTTTTTGGTGCAGTGGTCATGATGGCAGTTGTTGATTTTTAAGTTATCCTTAGGCGTGGCCTTACCTGGTGTAGCTACCTACTCGTTTTATATGTAATATTAGGATGATGGATTTATATTTCTTATTTGTCATTCGAATATAACATATTAGACTTTTAAGTAATGAAAAGCACCTTTTCTGTTACAAAGGTTGCTGGCCTAAGTATGGTGCATGAATCCTTTTTGTTGACCATGCCTTGGGTTTGTCTTCTGCTGGATATGAGTAAGCTCATGGAAAATTTATAGCAGATATTCACAGAAATTATAGGAATCAGTTTGGTTTGCACGTCTACCATTGCTATCCACCTACTGAAAGTGTATGTAGATCAGTGTGATAAAACATAGGGATACTGCAATGCAGAAGGCCTTGATGAATTCCTTCTCTGTTTTGCACTTAAGAACTAGCTGTATTCGGGAAGCATAATAACTAGTTTATAATTCTGGAAGTTGTGGTAGGTTAGTTCTTAAGGCGTGTGCTGTTATTTATGTAAAGGGAACTTTATTAGCAGCACCAACTTCCAGGCATAATTAAAGGCTGAATAACGTGGCATCATAAAAATATTTAAAGGCAATTTAAAGTTTATATTTTTGGCCGGTATGTTTTTTAGAGGTTTTTACATAGTGTTCTGTGTAAGAGAATGTCACTCCCTATCAAAGACCAGTTCATCTTCTTTATTTTTTAAAGATAATTTTGGAGTTCAGTGAATACCTGTGCTTCAGTTTACCTAACTTCAAGGTGAAATTTGCCACGTGTTAATAATTATTAGACTAAGTTTTTATGACAGAAACTACAGAAGCAATTTTTGGAAGAACATTTCTGTTACATTTTTCTAATACAATGCATTTTGACCGGTATACTAGTAAGTTTTAAAGCCCTGCCTGTCTCAGATGTCCCTGCATATATACTTGTTATAATTTGGCAGAGTCTTCTTTTAAAATTTTTGAAAATCTAAAGATATAGACAAAGCAAAAAATACTATTTATTACTGAGAAAAAGAAAAATGATACCTTATGGGTGTCACCAGGTCCATTTTGCTGACTTTTCTGCAGCATCTGCTCTCTGCTGCGTTCTCCCTCAGTTCTCCCTCCTTGCACGTGTGACCGCGATCCTTTGGAACCTCTCTGACCTTGATGATGCCTCATTTTATCTACTTCTTCACATTCTCCTCTTCCTTTCCTATACCTAAATAACATGGGTGTTTCACATACTTACTTCTCCAAATCTGTCACTTGAAATACTCTCCCGAGGTCTTACTCATCTTTGTTGTTTTGAGTACCGTATAACAACTTTTCTTCAGATATTGGCTCTAGAATGAATTGCTTTCCTGACCTGCAGACTTGAGTCTCACAACTCAAAGTGAATGGGCCTAAAAATTGGTATCTTAACCCCATCGCTGTCATGCTGCTTCTGGTTTTTACTGTGTTTGCTTTTTTTTTTTTTTTTTTTTTTTTTTTTTTTTTTTTTTTTTTTTTTTTTTTTTTTTTTTTTTTTTTTTTTTTTTTTTTTTTTTTTTTTTTTTTTTTTTTTTGAGTCAGGGTATTGCTCTGTAATCCAGATTGGTCCTGACCTCACTTGATAGCCCACGCTGGCCTTGAGCTCAAGACAGTCCTCCTGCCTCATTCTCTTGAGTACTGGGATTATAAGCATGTGCTGTCACCCCTGGGTGATTCTGGGGGATCGAACTCAGAGCCTTGCATTCTAGCCAAACATGCTAAATTGAGCTGTACCCTGGACTCTCTGCTTGTGTTTCTTGTCTCAGAGACTAGAGCCAGCATGCGCTCAGTTGTTTAAGCTAGACAGTTTAGTACATTGTAAATTTCTAATCCCTTCCTCAGCTCCACACCCAATAAACCAACAAACATCATTGATGGTACCGTGATATCACTCAGTCTATGCACTTCTTTCCATTTCCCTTGCCACCCTTTTATTTGAGGCCCCTGATGTCTTTTCCCTAGATCAATGTAACTGCCTTTTACTCAGTTTTTCCCTCCCACTAGAGAGATCTTGGTAGGAGTTACTTTTATAATGACACTTCCTTATCTCAAATACTTCAAAATCATAGCATAAAACCCAAATACAGAGTGATGCATGGACTACTTGCTGTTCTGAACCGCCAGCCCTATGAGCTGCATTTACTGCCATTTTTTACCTTCTGCTTTTAACACCAACCCAACTGAATTACTTTGAAGTCTCTTGATCCGTTATATTCTTCTCTGAGCTTTTGTATAAGTTGCAACTCTCTGGCCTCTGTGTGACATCTACCACTTACCTCCATCTGTTCCAGATTTATGTACTGTTCAGGTTTTAGTTTGCGTAGTACTTCTGGGAAATTAACCTAGACTTTTCTCTTTCTTCTGTCAACCAAAACTTTGTTATAAGTCTTAGTGTCCTATACTGCCACACTTACCCCACTCTGAATGAACAATTTAATGGCATTTTAGCTTACAATTCCATGCAGCAAATAGCTAATTAATTTCATCTACATCCTTTGACGTATATGTGTCTAAATGCGACAGCAGTCACAAACTTGAAGGGACAAGTGAATTACACTCAGATTGTATCAAAGAGTGCAAATGACACATTCACAGGATCGAATACTCCCGGTTCTGTATGCATTTGATGGATGCGAAGTTTTATTAATTACAATTGTCACAGTTGTTATTAATAACAGTTCCTTACCACAGTTATACTAAGGAAAGGTTGCTTTTCATCTCCCTGGGATTCTGGCAGCTTCTCAAAGACATAGCTTAAAGTTTGATTCAAGAGTAATTTTTTTCTTTTGAAATTTTATTTCCATTGTCAAGAACTCCTATGTTTTCTTTCATTGCAGCAATTTCTCACACACTGCTCTTAGACTAAGAATCAAGCTCTTTCACTAATAGAATGAAGTCAGGTGTCTTTCCTTTTGTGGTAAGAAATCCATTGTGTACTTAATGTATTTTCTAAAAAAATTCTATTTTGAATCTTAATACTTAAGTCAAGATGATTTGATTCTTTGTTAACAGAGTTTTTTCAATTAATGCAATGCTTTTTGTGAATTTTCATTTTGCTGTCTTCAGTACTTGGATAGTTGTATACCTTGTTGATTTTTTTCTTTTCCTTTGGTGAAAATGAAGGTGTGTGTTGCATTATTTATTTATTTAATTCTGGTGTGCATTCTAAGTATACATTCTGCTGAGCCACATTTAGCTATCATAATATTTATCAATGCTGTAAAACAAACTAATTTTAGTGTTGCAAAATGAAGACCATTTATTATGTACACAGATGATGCATTTTAAGAACACGTAAAAGATACTGTGAGAGTGACTTGTGTTTGGGGCTTCAGCTGGGAATTTTCAAAGAGGTGATTCAATAGCTGACGGGTACTTTCATCTCTTAATGTCTTTACTTACACGTCTGCCTGTTGGTCGTGACTCTTGGAGAGCTTGATTAGGACCATTGGCAAGAACATCTTGATGGGTCAGATTGGACTTTCTTACAGTATGGTGGCAGACTTTGAAGAGATTTTCCAAAACAAAACAAACAACAAATGCTACAAGCTTATAATTTTTGCTTCTTGGGAGATTGAGGCAAAAAGATCCCAAGTTTGAGGTCAACCTGGGTAACTTAGACAGGCTTTGCCTCAGAATTAAAAAAAAAAAATTACCAGGGATATAGCTCAATAAGTAGAGCAGTTGCTGGTTCAGTTTCTGATACAGCAAAAACAAACAAAAACCTCCAAAGCTGTAAGCACATGCTGTTTCAATGATCTTACCTCCATTACATTACTAAACCATTGAAGCACCATTTCAACATACTTCGAATGATGAATGTGCTCAAGCTGTCAGTAGAGGTTCAAGGGGAAAATGTCCCACCAAAGGAGGGCATGTGAGAAGAGACTGAATACAAGAAGACGTGTGTGTATAGATAAGGATTTATTAGTTCAGCTTACACAGTCAGAAGTGGAGCGTCCACAGGAGCAGCCTGACTGGGAGATCCGGTGGGAGGGTTCAGAATGGCACCTGCATGGGGGAGAGACCCACAGCCTGGCACTGTCGAGATGACAAGGTGGGAGCTGCAGAACGCAGGGGTCAAGGGCAGAAAAGCGCTCCAAGATCTGTAGAACAGCTGGTGCAAGTCTGCACAGCAGGTGTATGTCCAGAGGTGATATTGAGGCCTCGAGCTTTTCCAGGTGCAGCAATGTATTTTTCTATCAGTATTTGCTTAGTTCAAACTTCCAATATATTGGTTGGTGCCACCAACACCTGGAGTAAGGCTTCCTTAGTTTGCAGGTCTGTGTGTCAGTGATCCACAGGAACACCCAAAACTCTGCCCTAACAGTCAGCTAGGTGTTTCCTAATCCATCCCTAGGTGACAAGGTCTGGTAAACAGCACACTGAGCGTGCATTCTCACAGCGTAACTTCTGGCAGAGGCAGGGAAGGCGATGGTACATGATGAGGATGATCTTGAACTCTTCAATTTTAGCTTTGTCAAAAGACATTGACAAAAACATTTCTGTTTTAAGAATATAAAAAATATAGACATTAAAAACACACCTATATTTAGAATGATAGAAGTAAGAGATATTCATTGAAGGAAAGTTGAAAAATGATGAAATGTGGTCAATTAGAATTATGTACCCTAATGTACTTGACAGCGATTCTCTGAATTGTAAGAATTCTTAAAATTCATTGGTTATGTTACATAATATTATAAACATTTTTCATAAATCTTTGATTATGTCTTTTCCCATAATGCATATTTCTAAAAGTGCAATTACCCAAACAGTGGGATCTATAATAATTATACAGAAAAGTTATCTTCAATCATTATGTGTGTGCTTTCTTTTATAAGTTTTATAAAATGTTGGTGGAATTTTAGAGATCTTACCTTGGATATTCAAGAAAAATAGTTTTAATATTTGTTGTTATTTTTCTTTATCAAATCTCAGAGTTGTTGTCAAAGAACGGAGTTAAGAATAGGAACAGGATTGTGGTTACCTAATTATCATCTCATCATTTCTGTGCACACTGGTGACTACTAAAGAAAAATAACATTGGAGCAGGGAATAATTAGATACTGACTCTCAGACTCTCATTCCTTAATCCAATTCTGAATCAACTACAGCTGAAAACTTTTTAAAATTAGTATTTAAACCTCTTTTTCTGGTGATTGTGAAAAACTATGCAACAGTAGAAGCGCCACAGGTATAGAATTTTTTCTAAAAATCATTTCTTAGCATTTTGTGACTTGTGTAAATGACACTTCAGTCCTGCCCCAGGTGGAAGACTTTAGGCTGTGACAAAAAAGGAAATAGTTGACACACAGCATTTATAGTTGAACTTTAGTTGATTTTAGGATTGGTAAATCATTTTAGAAGAGTAGGGGGGAAACCTAATCTAAAATTGTAAATTGAAAGATATAATTTATGAATGCTGAAACTTTATGCAGAATTCATTGTGTTACTTCAGACATAACTAGAAAATCATGGAGAGAATAATTTGAATCCTTATATATGTAGAATTGAAATGTCACAATGTAGGTAAGGCATTTTAAGCTACGGTAGCTCTTCTCGTATGGGCCAAATTCAGTACTTTGATATGCTTTAGGACGTGCTTTCTCACCATAAGGATAAGCCTTAACCTGGGAAGCACTATTCCTAGAAACAAGTAATAAAATTTCTCCAGATGGCCCGTGTGTTGCCTTCTCCTTTCTTCCCCAGTTCCCACTTGGTGTACTAGCGATGAGAACCCTACTTGAAGCATTATAAGGTGCAGGTTCTCACTGTATGACCTTGAACAAGTCATTCACCCTCTTTAGATTTCAGTTTCTTAACTGTGCTATGAGGAAGTAGACCTCAGTGATCTCAACTTTCTAATCATGGTTTGATCGTGGTTTAATTTATGGCTTAATAAAAAGATGAAAACTGCCAACCTGGAATTCTTTATGAAATGATAATTTTATATGCACAGAGGAAAGTGATTAAATATCTGACCTACCTTCCTTGGTAGCTGGTCTCCATGGCTCCTGCCTGAGAGGTGGTTTGTGTAAACTTGATAGTTCTTGCCAGTTTGCTATTGGCACTTGATACTAGGGCCTATTATCTTGGCAAATAAAAAAAAAATCTTTCGCGTACAAAGTCTCGCAGGCAAATTATGAAGAGATGCTTATTTTTAAGTAACTTTCAGATATTTTACTACTGAAATGTGTGTAAAATACACTTCAAATTCCCTTTCTTTAGCTCTAGGACTCCAGTTAATACAATTTTTGCCATCTGAACCTACTAAAGGTTGTTTCTTTCTCTTGGAAGAACTGATGTGGTTGCAAATACAAATTTAGTATCTGCTTTTAGTTATTTATGATTCTTTAAAAGGGGTAAAAAGAAAATTATATGAATTTATTAATAAATAGAACTTACGTCAACCTTGGTGGCGAGCATAAAGCACAGAGCAAATTGTTACTATTTGCATTTTGACTTGCTGAATAAAAATGAAGGAGGGCTGTTTGTTTTTGAGTGGATAAATCTTCACATGCATGATAAATAGGTTATACAATATTTTAATTACTTTGTATTTACTCTATATTAAGAGCTGCTTTTCATTTATTTTTAAGTCGTTACATTTAAATGATGACAGTTGATTTTTGATATTTAGAATTTTTCCTTGTAGGGAAAAAAGCAATATGAAAAATTAACAAAGGAATAATTTAGTGATCTAATTTTAATGAAAAATTTCCCAGAACACACTATCAACTTTCAGGCACCAAACTTTGAATTTAAAAACAGCCCATGTGGCCATAAAAAAGAGATATTTTCAATTTATTATTGTCCTCCCTGCGAGTGTTTGTACAATGAGCATTACTAAGACAAATATAAAATTATCTCTGTAATTGCATTGCTCTACAGAATTTGTTTCCAGCAGTCCCATAGCCTACCATGAGTGTATCCAGTGCAGCACTAAAGAAGTATTGCAAGGTACTGAGCCATGACCAATTTATTATCTGTAGAAATGCTTTAACACTTAATAAAGTGTTAATTGCATTCAGGTGACACAACTGTAGTTGGATAGATAATTTGGAGCTGTTGGGACTGTGGAAAGCATTCAGGTGATGTGACAGTCCAAAGGGCAATTTCTTCCAGTTCATCAGCACTTGGTAATGGACACTTAGCTGTCTGACTATTATAGTAAACACCATTTATCCTATCGTCATCAATGAGATGCATTTCAATTAATGAGAAAGATGAATCTTTGTTTTTCAGTGTTTTTACTTGCTTTCCTTGAAAAAGTATGAGTGTGCCCAAAGGAATAGAAATTGTTTTTATTTAAATGCTTATTATAACCACCAGTAAGTCCATTAGGAGTTTCAGGCTCCCTACCTTAAGTGACACAGAGTGCTCAGATAGAAGTTGAAAAATTCTGTAGATCGTCCACACATCTATAAATTTTCAAAAATGAGGATGTGAAGGAGGGTTGCATGTAGATGAGAGAACTGAGTGCAAAATCATGGATATTTGAGTTGCTGTTAAAATTCAGTTAGTACATCAGCCTGTCACAGGTGTAGAGCAGAAATAATGTGCTGAAATTGTACTGCCTGGGAAGATTTCACGTTATTTTCTTTTTGAGACTCAAGATGACTCACACGTTGTACACACTGTTCTTTCTAAGATAACAGTTGATGCGCATTTATAGTAGATCTATATGTTCTAAACCAAAATAAGTAAACATGAAGTTTAAAATGTTTGGGTTCCAGAATATCATTGCCACCTTTTAGGCCCATGTTGGTGTGTACTTTTGTTTTCACAGCTCAGCCTCTGGACTAAAATGCATGATTGATATTTATGCTGTCATTAGTTTTATATAGACAGAGCACTGGCATAAATGCAGTAGTATCTGAGAAAAACAGTAGCTGACATTTGTTGAGCACGAACTCTGGCCTAATTACTGGTTTAGGCTTATGTGGTCTGTTTTTAAATTTTCATAAAGCTAGTATGAGTTTTAATCTCATTTTTTCTGAGGCAAAAATTAAAGCACAATATACTATGACTACTGTCATGTTTCTAATAGGAAATGCTTTACTAGGAACTGGAGTGGGGTACTGCAGTACCCATCCTCCTCTTCCTTCCTCCTTCTTCCATCTATTCAAATTATGAAAGGAATTTGGCAAGACGGTAGAGGACATAGAAGAATTCTCACATGTGGAAATTCAGATTGAATGATTTTTGACACAGCTGTGCCTGTCTAGTGAAAGATCACAAAGATTGGCCTGTCTTAAAGCTGTACCAGTGATGGTTAAATTAACTAATTGGACTAGAATGGTACAGTGGTAATATGATTATGACACTGTAATTAAAGCGTGACTCATTTAGGTTTGATTTTGCTTGCTTGTTACAGAATTACGTGCGTGTGAGTCATCACCATGTTTGTGATGAAATATCATTGTAACTGTGAGTGCTATAGGTAAAGGAAAAGCATGATATGAGAAGTAATAGGAATAATAATGTATGCTAACTTTTTATAATTTCATCTGGTGTCTCCGGCTGTGGATAAATGATGAGTTTAAAAGGTTTGAGAAATTCATTAAAATTTAGGGAATTGGAAAGGTCAAATGCATTCTTGAGTGAAGAAATAGATGATTCAAGACCAACCACCTAGTTTTGTGTAAACTTTTCCCCTTTTCTTTCTTTCTATATTTTTATGCATATGAAATCTGGTTTACCTGGGTATTTAAATTAATCTGATAGAAAAAAAGTAATAAAAATTTAACAAGCAGGCTGAGATGTAGAATGATCAAGGTAGTGGGAAGTTTGAGCTGAGCAAATAATACTATATGAGGATATATGAGAAGTTGTCCTCATCTTTAGGAACTTTCTGCATAAATATTGAGCCTGTTAGACTCACTCTCTCATTCACCCCCCCACCCCCGCCCTTGTTCCCTCTCAGTCAAAAGAGGAGGTACAAAGCCCCATTGTGTAACACAAATAAATTGCCTCAACACTTCCTGGAAGTGGTTGTAAATTTCTGAGTGGATAATACGGAAAATTTTCATAAAAAACTAATACTGGAGCTGTACCTTTAAATCTGTGTAAGATTTGGAGACATTCCACCTTGAAGTAATGGAATTATAAAAAGGCATAATAGATGCAAACTGGAAGATTCTTTGGATGGAGAATGGGGAAATTAGGACATAGATTATGATTATGGCAGTAAGAAAGGAAAAATGAATTAATGGGAAATTGTGAAAGAAGACTCATTAGATGTCTCATACCCATGATGTGAATTTCCCTTAGTTTATGATAGCTATAGATTTGGATCCTCAGCTTAGAACGTCCAAAAACTAATGATTTTTACCAATTTTGCCAGAAGTAGTAAAGCTCCTAAAAACCTCCCAACCCCAACACACATGAGAGAGAGAGAGAGAGAGAGAGAGAGAGAGAGAGAGAGAGAGAGTTTTGAACAAACTTGCAAAGGAAATTTAATGGAGGAGTAAAGAAATGAAAGATTGCTTAACTTAGAAATACCAGAGATATTCAGATACTTAATAATTATCTCATGTGGCTCCACTTGTTTGTAGGGTCAAACAAAATTACTCTTTGATGTGAAAACTGCTATCTCCTATCCTTAAGGCTACTGAGTATAAAAATATTTACTATTTCTATTTTTTTCTAGGACTCTGGGAGTCCTCACAGCCTACTGCATGATTCATTTGACAGGTGTCTATATTGGTTTTATTTGGAAGACCTTTGAGAGACTCCTGGGTGGAAGTCAATTTTCTTGGACCACCACTTCCAATTTGTGTTTGCCCAAATGGCTGCTAAGTTTGGTAGGCCATCTTTTGGGCCTCCCTTGAAACAATGATTCTTGAATTAACAGTGGGTGGCTGTCTTTGGCTTGCCTCTGGCCCTTTGTCCCAGCTGCTATGAGGCATATATTATAAGATCTTCATGTGTGTGTTCTGGACTTCACTTGTTATCCTCACTTCAGCAGTAGGAAAATGCTATCATGGTGGAATTTCTTAGACCTGATGGCTAGAAGCTTTGTTCAGTTATGTCTGCTTTGTTCAGCAAAACACACACAGATGTATTCATGCACGCACACAGACACAGACACATGGACACACCACACGCACACAGACACAGACACATGGACACCACACACACACACACACACACACACACACACACACACACACACACAAACACCGCCTTTTTCTTCCCTCAGGAGTACAGCCATCAAGTTGACCAAAATCAGACTACTAGTCTTCTTTGACTCTTCAGCCTTGATGAGTCCAGATCTTTGGCCCTAACTACTATGATGAGTGTTGTTCAGATGTTAATGTTCATCTCTATACGATAGATTGTTACTTGCTGCAGATTTGCACACTCCTCTATCTCACTATCAGCATGATCCATTAAGAAATTATCTTTAGGCTGTCATATATCTTCAGCTGTGTGCCTCATTTAAAATTTAGCTTATGTTTAATTAATTAGTTATTAATTAATTTTTCTTGTTTTCCTCTGATGTGCATTATTTTTGGGATAGAGAGGCGCATTTGAAAACAATGAATACTAATAGTATGACGAGCTCAGCGGAAATTTGTATGCCTGAATTCTCTTGTCCCTAAAGAAGATAAACAGGTGTCCAAGTCGTAGTGTCTATTCTTCTAAGATCCCCAATTCCCATAACATTCTGTAGGACAGTGGTCTCTAATCTTTTTGGATGCAAGGATTGGTTAAAGACCATTCTCCCAAGGATGGGGTGGGGTGAGGTGTTACTCTTTATTCAGTATGTTGCTGGAGAATAGCTTTACACCATCAAAATTTCTCCAAGCAGCAGCAGGAGGAGAGCAGGAGGGAAACTCCACCTCCTGTCAATCAGCAGTGACATCAAAACCTAATAGGCTAGTGCTGACATGAGGTGGAGCTTTGTTCCCTACTCCTCTTCCCCATGGTCTCATTTGTTCAGGCAGCCTGTCTGCCTGGCCTGGTCTTTTCAAAATCAAGGACTAGTAGGGATCTGTAGCCCAAGGACTGGGGGCTTCCTTCCAGAAGATGGCATTATCTCCCATTATATGGATCCTTGCCTGCTAAACTTGGTTTATTTAGAAATAATTATCATATGGTTTAGTAATTGGAGAATGTTTGATGGTCTAAATTGCTAGTATCATAAAATTTGATAGATAAGAGACATCTTTCTCTATCTGGGAGTGTCCGCCAAGTTATTTAACATTTAAGCATCTAGTTTCAGGGCATCTTCTTTCCCGAGCAATACTGAGACATTTTGGCAAATTCTTAGCTCTTAAAACTCATGTTTCTGTAGTCTTTCCAACTTGTACTTAACTGCCACTGCAGAGAACTCAGAAATTTAAAAGCTTGAAGATACATTTTTAAAATTACCTTTAATTTCATAACTAATGTGGAATACTGTCTGGTATGAGCAACATATTTATATTTCATCTATTAGGCTGAGTAATCTATAGAAATGTTCCTGTATTTTATGTTGACTCCTACTATTTCAAATTTTATTTGGGCCTTTTGTTTTCCACTAAATTTAGTTCCTTTTATCCTTTCAAAAGTTAGCTAGGGGCTCATATCCCAGTGGCTATAAGTATAGTCCAGCAACTGACAAGGATATATATATATATTCTACTTTTCCTGACTCTCTCTCTGTCTCTGTCTGTCTCTGTCTCTGTCTCTCTCTAGAGAGAGAGAGAGAGTCAGAGTCAGGAAAAGTAGATAATTGTTCAGGGAATGTTAGTTTTATATATATATTGAGATTGAGATTTTGATGGTACAGCCAGGTAGAATATTGTCTATTAGGAATCAGGAGATGTTGAAGTAATTGCGTGTTGAAGGCATTCAGGTACGTCTTTGAATTGCAGACTGCTTGATACAAGTCAGCTAAGGAGAGAGGGAGTTACACAGACTAGCTAAAGGCCAAGAGGCAGAACATTTTAAGGGGTGTCCTGGGTAGTGGAGAGGTGGCACTCAGGTAGCATTGATTTCTTCTCCCTGTTGACTTCTTCTGTTCACTCACTAGCCAAATTTCTGTAATCATAGCACCACTAGGAAACTGAAACCCAACAACCTTCACATTAAACAATTACTGCTTCCAGTAAATCAGTGGAGCTTCATGTCATGGCTTCTGCCTACGAGGAGCCATAATCCTCACTAGAGAACAATTCAGGAGCCTGTTAGAGCAGCATCGTCACCTTGTTTTCAGACCAGTTCTGGCTCTTTATGACTAAATCCATGATCAACAAGGATAAAGCTTTTCTGACCCAAACTGCAGGAGCAGGCCGTGCTGAGGATTGAGAAGAAAGAGGAGAATAGATCATAAGCAGGAGGAGTCCCACCTGTGCATGTTTATTTTAAAAACTACATCTTTTTATTCTTTTGGTAGCATTAAGTCGAATTTCATAATGAATCCCTCCCCATCCCCCCATGATTTAGCAGCTAGTCTTGAGTACAAATCTTCATAATGGGACCTGTCAACAAAAAGGATCTCCAAAGGATTCCCTCAGGAACAACTTCCTTCCCTTCCAAGATGGTGAAGACTAAAGTGAAATTCCTAGTGCTGCAGTTTTGTTAATCAACAAGTCCTTAAAAGGCTCCCTCTGTGGTTTGTGCTCTGTGGTTGCTAGTGTCCAAAGCTGTTTCATAGCTGTAGTAAGCTTCAATGCCCATAGCAGGATTACTGTGTAACCAAACTTCCTAGGCCTTTTATCGAGGCTTGGTTTCGTTCCTAAAGCCTGACCCTACATCCCAGGGAGTGGTGCAACTCACCTTGCACATCTTCCTGAGATAGAAATAAAAACATGACTTTTCTGCCTTAGGGTTAAGATTGTGTTTAAATGCAGATTAAACAATTTCTCCTTTTTTGGAGATAAGGTCTCTCTCTATAACCCATGAATTCTTCTTTTAAATAGACCTACTATAGTTTCTAGAGAAGTGCTGAGCCCAAAAGTTCAGTAGATTAAAAAGGAATGAAAATAAGCTCATAAGACTTTGCATTCTAATTGTTATATTTTATGTCAGTAGTGACCTTGAAGGAATCATCATTCCTATATTGGAAACAATCATACACAGATAGTTCCTCACTAACACACTAGGCATTCCTGTGTGCCTGTGTGTGTGTGTATGTATGTATGTGCAAATCAACAATTACAAAAAACAAGTGCCATAATTGAGACATGCATTCATGTGACTTGTAGAAATAAAAATAACTATAGAAAAAATATAGATCACTAAAAAATTAAAGACTAAAGACTAAATTAAAGACTTAAAGACTAAGCATAGTGGTTGATTTGCCTGTATGTCAGTTACTTAAAGGAACTTTTGTAACTCAGGACTTTTGTATAATTTCCTATCCAATTCAAAGTCAGGACTTCCTGACACCTGCCAGTGCGTTCTAACTTGGAGTGAAATAATTGATAACTAGAATTGAATACAAGTTCAAAGTTTATTTTCTGTTACAAGATGCAAGATGTAACACTGATGTTTTCAGACATACTACCCTGAAAGCCGTGATTTCCGAGATGCCTCTTCAAAATAAAATCATGGCAGACTGTGAAATTAGCGTCTGTTTCAACCCTTCCAAACACATAACTCTTACAACATGAACGCAAGAGTACTACAAGTGGTAAAATTATTATGAAGTCAGAGTCCTTAACAAAACCTTTCAATATCTAGCATATGCTTTTGCCCTTCTTTGTGGTATCAAAAACTCCAATGAGGACAAAAGAGAATACTAAAATGTGAACTTGCCTTGGGAATTTCATCAGAAGAAATTTTCTTGGAAGTCTTCCTATTTTCGGAATTGTACTTTTTGATCTCTTCTAATGAAGCCAGGAGCAGGTGGAGGCAGACAGCAGAACTGTTTGTTTTCAACTCTCGGATTACTCAGTTCGGGAGTGAAAGTCTGAGGTGATTCAACACAGTTTTCACTGCAGCTCTTTTATACAAATGCGAGTTTTCACATGCCATGAAATTTGTCGCTCTATTTTCAACCTGTCAGTTCCAGATTTCTGAGTAAGTGTGAGATAGAGTACAGAAGCCAGGTCACTTAATTTATGGGTCATACTACTTTAGAGTGATGGTACTCAGCTTGTGAAGATAGGGAATTAAGCTGCTGTGGTTTTCTAAAGGATTTTTTGTAATTTGAGATATTATAAGAACTAGCATATATATATATATATAGAGAGAGAGAGAGAGAGAGAGACTCTTCCTATTATGGTTTCTGCATTGGCAGATTCAACACACTGCAGAAGGATATATATATATATATATATATATATATATATATATATATATATACACAAATTTAATATACTTTTAAAAAGTATGTCATTATTTCCTGAACAACATAGCATAACAACTATTTACATTGTATTTCTATTGTATCAGGTATCGTAAGTAATCCAGGGATGATTTAAACTATTCAGGAAGATGAGGATAGATAACATTTTGTCATTTTGTGTTAGAGTCTTGAGCATTCTACCACCTTTGACGTTTTTGGGGAGGGGATTCCTGGAAACTGTTTCTCACAGATAAAAAAGCATGACTGTGAATTTATTTGTCCACATCCTTTTTTTTTTTTTTAAATGTGCTACATGTTGTATTCAAAGTGTCAGTCTCCTAACAAACTCCACCCTATGTGGGGGTCAGGCTACAGTTCTGTTGGTTCTTTCCTTGTTGACCTCTTTTCCTTCCTGCTGCATCATAAAAGCAGGCAGAGTAATCTTTCCCTCTGCTCCACTCATAGTACTTTGTGCTTATGTATGTTGTGACTAATCACGTGGTGAATGTGTTACTTATTTACATATTTGCCTTCTTGGTGACAATGTGGATTCCACCAGGACAGGGATCAGCTAATACCCTTCTATTCTGTTATCCTTAGGTATTATTTTGTAATCTAACATAATATTTGGAGAAGGAGTTTCTATTTATAAGAGACAAATGCACATGTATTGTAATGAGTACATAAATATATGTATGCATGATTATTTGATGTCTTCTCATGATAACCTTTTCTCCTGCCTTTACGTCTTCAAATACTTTATTGAAAAGTGCTTGTCTGGCATGCACAATGCCCTGAGTTTGATTTCCCAGCACCACATAAAGGTGCATGATAATCCCAGCACTTGGGAGGCTGAGGCAGGAGGATTGTAGAGTCCAAGGGTAGTCTGGGCTACATGGTGAATTGAGGAATAGCCTAGGCTACAGAATGAGACTCTGTTTCAAAAAAACATTGACTTTATTGAGATGCAATTTTACATGTCATAGTTAGTGCTCATTTCAGCAATTTTAGGAATTTGAACATCCATAAAATGACCACCATAATCAAGATGCAGGGCATTTCCATCAGACCCAAAGATTTCCTTTTCTCGTTTGTAGCTTAATCATTTCTCCAGTTGCTCCTGGCAGCTACTAATCCATTTTCAGTCATTGCATGTTGCTTCGTATTTTTTATCATTTTATGTGAATGAAATTATAAAATAATGTGCTTTTTGGTTTTAATTTTTAACTCGGCATAGTGATTCTGAGTTTCAGCCATGTTTTTATGCACCAGTTAATTCATTTTTTATTGTTGAGTGATCTCCCATTGTGTAAGTATGCTCTGTTTCTTTATGCATCTGTGGAAAGATTTTGTGTTGGTTCCAGTTTTTGAGAATTGCGAGGAAAGCGTCCATAAATAAGTATTTGTGTGACACATGCTTGGATTTCTCTGGGATGAAAAAATTAGAATCCATAAAAGAAGTTTTACTGTTTAAAAGTGTGACTAAGAAACATTTGTATCATTGTATCGTGTTCACCAGTAGTATATGAGAATTTTGGTTGTTCAATATGCTTATCAATACTTGGTGTTAATTGTTTTAAAAGTAATCATTTTAGGGGCCTGAGAACATACTTCAGTGGTTAGAACACTTGCCTGGCATACACAGGCCTTGGATTTGATGCCTCAGAACTTTATAAGAATTAACTGGGGATGGCAGCACGGGCCTGTAATCTCACCACTCAATGGCTAAGGAAGAAAGAGTGCTATGAGTTCAAGGCCAGCCTGGGTTACATAGTGAGTCCAGGACTACCTGAACTATATAGTGAGACCCTGTCTCAAAAGAAATTAACCACCTCAGTGGGCTTGTGCTGATTACTCAACGGTAGTTTTAAATTATACTTCTTTGGTGTCTAATAGTATTTAGTATTTTTTCAGGTGCTGATTTGTCAATTATTTTGACAGTTCTTATTTTGTTACTTGACTCTTTATTTTTTTTTTTCTTCCGTGAATCATGCTGCGTGTGTATGTGTTTGAATGTGTGTGTTCTTCTAGCTAAAAAAAAAAAAAAAAAAAAAAAAAAAATTGCTTGCCCCAGGACCATTACCATTCACTCATATATTTTCTATAGGTTTTGTACCCTATTGTTTTTGTTTCAATCTGGGATCCATTACCTTTTTGTGTGAAGTAAAGGTTAAAGATTTTTGTTTGTTTCCATTTCTACCGCTCATGTGGATTTATTCCAGTTTGCTGAAGCTTTGACTTTCCTTATGAATTGCTTTGACACCTTTGGTTGAAATAAAATGACCATGCCCCTGTACTCTCTACAGAATGAGCCACAGTAGTCAAGATTCATAAACAACACAAATGTCTATCTGGGTGAGGGGTGTCTTGGTCCATTTGGTGCTGTTGTAAGCGAGTATCACAGGCAAGGTAATTTATTTATTTATGCACTTATATATTTTTGTGGTATTACAGATTGAGCCCAGAGCCTTCATACTGAGGTACATCCTCAGGCCATTTTTTAAAAATTGTGATATTGAGACAGGGTCTTGTTAAGTTGCTAAGTTACTAGGCCAGCCATGAATTTGAAAGCCTTCTATCTCAACCTCCCAGATTGCTGGGATTTCATGCCATACGCCAAGGTCCAGTAGACAAGAAAGTTTATAATGGTCAGAAATGGATTGGCACATGGTTCTGAAAACTGTGAAATCCCAGACTGAGGGTGTGACATTGGCAAGGGCCTTCTTCCTGCAGTGTTTTATGGTACATGGGGAAAAGAGAGGCAAGAAGGAACACATCAAATTCAAATTGGTGACCTTTTAGGAAACTTATTCTTCAAATAAATAAGTAAATAGTAAGCATGGATTCATGAGGGTGGAGTCTTCATGGCCTAAATATCCCCCTTGAAGCCCCAGTGACCAACACTGTTGCATGAGGGTTTCAGTTTATAATACGTTTCTCTTGGGGAGTGCATGCAAACCATAGCACATGGATAGAATGTGGACTACATCTGCAGTGGAGTATGTCGCAGAATTCATACAGAAGGAAATCCTACCCTCTGCAAAAATATAGGTGAATTTGCAGATTTCTTTTAAGTGCATTAAGCTAGGATAGGAAGATAAATACCGTGTGATGTCAGTAACATGTGAGTGTATAAACATCTAACACATAGAAGCACAAAGTGGAATGGTAGCCGGTAGAGTTGGAGCGGGAGCAGCAGAGAAATGTTGGGATGAAGACAGAAATTACTGCTAGATAATAACAATAATTTCAAAAGATTTATTATAAGTCATGCACATCATGAGGATGATAGTATCTTGCATCTTTGAAAATTCCTAAGATGATAGTTTTTATAGAAAAAATAACCATACACCTTTAAGGGGTACAGTGCTCTCTTGAGGTGCATTTAAATGTTGTGTAGTGATCTACTCAGCGTCCTGTGGTTATCTCTTATCCCACACACTTACTGTTTCTTTGTGGTGAGACCATCTAAAATATTTTACCTAATTTTAAAATCATATGAGAAAACATGTTAAAAATAAGCATCGTTCTATCTAACAGAACTTCAGAACTTAACTCATCCTATTTGGTGGCGAGTTTGTACCCAGCTATGAAGGTGTCCTTTTTATAACTTTTTTTTTTTTTTTCATTTCCTGGTCCTTCCTTTAACACCTGTGGACTCTTTTATCAGTATTCTGCAGACTAGTTGTATAAATTATAAGTTGTACATCTGGGTGAAGTCATGCAATATTTGTCTTTCTGTGTCTAGTGACTTTCAGCCAGTTGTGTGGTCTCCCAGTTCAGCCACGTGGCCACAGGTGACTGGATTCCACCCCTTTTCGTGACTGGCTAGTATTCCATTGCTGATGTATACTCCACATTATTTGTTATCTACTCATTGACTGACAAATACCTTGATCGGTTCCATGTTGTGGTTGTGAATAGTGCTGCATTAAACATAAGAATTCAGGCATCTCTTTTGGGCACTGTTTTCTACCGTTTCACATGGTGATTTTGTTTCTAGTTTTTTCTGAGGAGCTTCCATGCTATTTTCCATAATGGTTACATGAATTTACATTCCAACCAACAGTAGTTTCCCTTTACTCACATCCTTGCCGGCATTTTTTTGTTTGTTTGTTTGTTTGATTATAGCCATTCTAATTTGAGTAAGATGATTTCTCATCTTGTTGTGATTTGCATTTCTCTGTGATTACTAACATTTTTCATTCTTCTAAATTCTTGTTCATTTGTTTATCTTCCTTTGAGAAATGCCCGTTCAGATCACTTTTCTACTTAAAGATGGGATGGCTTGTGTTTTTTTGCTATTGGGTAGAGTTCTTTCTATATTTTGGATAGATTTCTTGTTGGATGAATGATTTGCAAGTTCTGTGGGTTGTCTCTTCATTTAATTGATTATTTTCTTTGCTGTTACTCTTATTGCTATAAAGAGTAAATAAGAAAGGCACTGAATATGGTAATTAGCTTGAAATAACCATAATGCAATGTACTTATACATCAGAACTTTATGTTGTACACCATATTTGTGTGCAGTTTTATCAATTAAAGATATTACATTAACATTGATAAAATCATCTTCATGAACTTATAAATTCTTGAACTTATAAATTCATGAACTTCCTATGCCTTTTTCTCTAATCTTTTTTACTACTACTACATGCTTTGTGTACCTTTATAGTAAATCTTAAAGTCAAGGAATTCTTTCAACTTTGTTCCTTTAAAAATAGCATTGACAGCTTCAAATCATCTGCATTTTTGTATAACTTTCAAAATAAGCATGTCAGTTTTGACAGAAAAGCTTTTTGGGAATTTTTATCAGGGTTGCATTAAATCTGTAGATCGATTAAGAACTATATGATACACCTTTAGAATTTAAATGCTTCTAAAAAGGGTAACAACAAATTTCTAGTATTAAAGTGACTATGTGAATAAGTGAGACTCAGCAATCAAAGCAGAGCAAGGCCTAGCATGTGTTCATCTAGATATGTGTCTCCAGAATCTTTCTGAGAGGTAACCTCAAATACACCTTGAATAAAAATTTCCTTAAAAAAAAGTACGTACACCGTATATCCCAGCTTACGCTGAAGTACATTTTGCAGTCTTCCTTCCCCCAAGTCAAAACCACACAGGATGTCTTTCTGCGCAAAATGCCTATGCTTTTTTTTTTTAAATTCTAATTCTAAGCTACTGTTTCAGTGTGCAGTCAGCCCGGTATTTTGAATTAGAGATTCTGAGGTCTTGGGGAAGCACCTTCCGCTTGGAGTTTCATCCTGTCTGCACGCTTGAGCACCTGCTGATGAGCGGGCAAGCGGCGTGTTTTTGTGATTTAGATTGTAATGCAACAGAAGGCCGAAACCACTTTTAAAACTACTTCCCTTGGAAAGGTATTTTGCCCCTCAAGCAGTTTTCAGAAAGCCTCAGAAAGCAGATGCACAGAATGCTGGCTGCTTGAAATCTTCTCTGACCTTTGAAAGGGCTCATATTTTCCCTTGTCTACTTTTGCTAATCTCTCAGGTTATTTTTGCTCCTTTTCTGGTGTGCAGTATTTTCCCACGGACACTTTTTATTTAGCATGAAATTCTGTAACTCTCAGCATACATTGAAGGTAGATACGTGCTACTCAACACTATCTAAGGGGGAAAATCAAAAGTTGATTCTTGTCATGGCATTGAAATAATTGTTCAATGAAAAAAGAGCACTTTTTTATGAGTGAAATATGTAAATGTGTAAACTCTATGCCTAGAACATGCGTTTAACTTTTAAGATTTACTCATTTTCCCTCTGAACTCTTGGAGACAGTTTGCTCATCCTTGAGGTAGAGGTGTTGCTTATCAAGGCAGTGTCTCTCACTGGAATTCGGTGATGTACAAATACTGGTCCAGGATCGGTATGCATTCCTTCTCACAGTTCAAAAATCCTTCTCAATAATTGTTGAGTCACAGTATTTTCACTGTACTGGCAGTGATAATTCAAGAAAATATTTATTCAAGACAATATTTGCAAGAAAATAATTTAAAGAAAATATTTTCTATGCTATAGAAGGTAAATAGATTTTGGTTGTATAGACATCTTTGCTATGAGGTACCTACCTTGATTCGCATACAGTTATGGTCCAAGAGACTCCAGGTGAAGCTGGGGATAATGGTGCACACGTGTGATCCTGGCATTCTGGGAGGATGCAGCAAGAGGATGGCATGTTTGAACCCAGCCTGAGTAGCTTGATGACTTAGTGAAAACTTTTCTCAAAATAAAAAAACAAAAAGATGGGGAGTATAGCTTCATGCAAAGGCCTAAGTTCAGTCCCCAATGGTGGGTAGGGGGGAGTTGTCTCAGATTCTGAAATCATCCCTTTCTCAGTCACTACTTCATATAAACTCAGATTAAAGCGATTTATTTATTTTTGGTCACAATTTTTTTTTAAAATTCTTTGTCTTTTTAATCCTTGTGCCAGGTATATGCTGTATGTAACTTGCTATTTTCTTTATTTCCCATGGTCCCACGGTGTTTGTCCTCTACTCTCTTTTAGGTCTTGAGACATTCAGGGTCGCTACACTGTCTCACGTGCTCTGCAGGGAAGGATGGAAGGCCTGTGGGCTGAGTGGGCGCTTCTTGCATCCAGCTGCTCTGTACTTATGAGACAAGGACGTTTGCCCACGGTATGTGCACCCCTGGCTCCTGATTTTAGATAGGATGATGGTTGTCTAGATGGTCTAGACTGGAACACTTACATATCAAAGGAATGTCGTTGATAATTGTACCAGGACAAAAGAAATAAGGTGTCCAGGCAACTAAAAAGGTAATTCTCCTCACTTAGGAGACACCTAGTTATCTTTGTGATGTTTTCTCTTATAGTGATAATAACGGTAAGATACAAAGTTTTCTTTTGAAATGTGCTTAAGGAAAATGATTAAGTATTCTTGATATTAGCTAGACTCAATAAAAATCATGACACATAAGATATTTAGAAAGCTCTGTTAATCATAACACAACTATAGAAGATATGAGTTTTTCTAATAGATGAGGACAGTGGGGCAGGTCAAGAAATCTGCCCATGCTTATACAGGTAGTAAGTATGTAAGCTGGTGTGTAAGCCCCGTATGCTGTGACTCAGAAATCCACACGTGTTTCTTAGTGGAAAATATGATTCTGATCTCGGTTGTAGCCAGGATCTATGGTTCTACTTTTTCCTTTTAAACTGAGAAAAGGTAGAAAATTTTCTGGTCCCATTAAGGTAGTCCCTATGTAGTTTAGTTTAATGCCTTTGTGCCGGAGGTGAGGTAGAGCTTGTGCTGATCTTGGGACCTACAGACCCATGATTTCTCCTAGACCGCCATCCATTACCTAAACTTCTTCTAGTCTTCTTTTATGTCCAATTCCAAATGGAGAAGATACTTCCTGTCTGGCCGGCAGAGAGGCTTATCTTCACATTGTAGAAATAAGAATGGAGTTTTAACTTGACAGGCTTTGGGAACCACCCTGGGATTGGTAGAACTTCTGTGTGTGCCTGGGTGGGTTGTGTAGCTGTGACCTTTGTGGGTCATATAGGTGTGACTTTGGGGTGTATGTCTGGTCCCATTCCTGTTCCTTGTGGGCACTGTTCCCTGCTGTGCTCCCTGGCAACCTGGAATCAAGCAGCTTGACTGTGCCATTACCCTCTAACCATGATATTTTTGCCTTGGAATTAGCTGATCATAGAAATTAGCTGATCATGAAACCATAAGCAAATTAAACTTCCCCTTCAAGTTGTAGGTGTTGAGTATTTTTTCTCAGCAATGAGAAAGCTGACTAATCCAGAACCTTACAGAGTTGTGTTTAATCATTTCCTTATCCAAAATTCTTGCTATCTGATGGAAGCAGGGGCGATAGATGGGATGCTTGTGTCCCCGACAAATTGTTATGTGACAAAGCATAACCTGATGCAGTCGCATTTAAAAGTGAATGTAGGTCATGAGGGCAGAGTCCTCATAAATGGGATTACGGCCTTCATAAAAGAGACCCCAGACAATTCTCTTGTCTCTTCTGTCATGCGAGGACACAGTGAACAGACAGCAATCTATGAACCAGGTAGGGTATCCTTACCTAACATTGACCCTGCCAGTGCCATAACCTTGGATTTCCCTAATAAGTGATTTATGAAAAGTACAAGTCTGTGGTCTAGGCAAAATACATAAAATACATATCATCTGTGCATTTCTCCTCCTCGTTCCAGTAGGTGCCTTTTCACATATAATGAGTCTGTACATCCTGTTCTTGTAGATCTGATTCAGACAACTGTTAACCGAAACCAAGTGGCTTCAATGGTTAGCACCGTTGTCCCTTTGCAAATGTGATCGCTTCATTTCAATCTCTCCAACTACATTTCGCCACCACTATTTTACCTTTTGTTTTTCAAAGCTGACACTGTCTTGTGAGTCCCTCACTGGCTTCCTGTTTTCTTCCTGAGGCACAGACTGTAGGAAGCAGTTCACAGCCAGTTGTGCAGTTCTGAGTTCCAAAAATGAGGAAACTCTCTCCCCTCTCACGTCTGCTGGTGGTAATTCAGTTACCAGATCTCAGGTGACTTGGGGGTAGGAAGCGTTTCATTGCCTAGTTACCACTGCCAGCCCTTTACTGATCGTATAGCACTCAATATAGTAGCTATGCTGAGTCTAACCGCATTTTGTGAAGATACATTCAATTTGTAGTAAATATTGTAAGAAAGCTTACAGAGAGGGAATGTCTGTCTGTTTACCATACACATTGCGACCTTACATGTGAAACAGACTCATGAAACAAGAGAGCGCCAACTTGTTCATTGACAGTCATTGCTATTTATTCCACAAGAAGTTTTACTTACGGTCTTTCAAAAGCAAGCTACTATATGAAGGCTTTTATGAAACAGATGGCGGATTCAGCTAGAATCTCTGACTTTTGAATGAATTTGAATTTAGTCTGTTCTCTCCTAATAGCAACATTTAAAATATTACTTTTAGGAGCTAGGTCCGGTGGCACAGCACTCAGGGAGGCTGAGGCTGGAGGATCACAAGTTCAAGTCTGGCCTGGGCAACTGAACCATTTAGCTAAAGCCTGTGACAAAATAAGAAGAAAACGAAAAGAACTGGGGATGCCACTCAATGAGAAGGTTCGAGTCCGTGTCTCTGGTGCCCTCCCTTGTCACACACCCACGCATAGACATGCCTTTGGCTGTTCCCTTTGCTCCTTCTGAGATTCTAAGGGGGTAATAACTGTCTTTTAAAACTTATTTATTTTTAGTTCATAGTCTATAAATACACCTGGTAACATGACTCACCAAACCACTTGGCATCCCACACAAGGAGGCAGGATGGTTTAGGGCCACAAAAATCTGGTTTTGAGGGGGAGCTGTCTGGTTTCGCAGCCTCTGTCCTTTTTCTTTTCACTGGAGCCCTTTCAAGGACACATCTGAGCAGCTTTGCATGGCAGCGAGATGTGGTTTTGTACAGAACTGAGGGCGAAGTGGAGGGGGCAGAGAGAAGAATCTTCCCTCTAGTAAATGGGCAGAGAAGCATTTATAAAGGTTACAACCATCCACACATTCCTCTCAAATGATCAAAGACTTCAAAGAAGTCATGGAAAGAGAAAAAGAGAGAGGAAGCCTGGATGAATTGCTGTATTCTTTTTTAAGTTCTCAGTGTTGCAGTCCTTGTTGAGAAAGAGACAAATCAGGACCATGTTACTGTTCTTGGATTGAAGGGAACAAATATTAAATTGAGTTGGCGAACTGTCTCTAAAACAACATGCCTGTCTTGTTTCCTGTGTCTTATACAAAACACTGTTTTTGTTCATCAAATCGTGTGCGTGTGTGCCCCAGCACGAGCTGTTGGAGATTGAATCCAGGGTTTAGTAAATGTTAGGTGACCACCCCACAGCTCAGCTGTGCTTCCAGCCCCATGAAATCTTCTAAGTGTCTTTTAAATTATTACTTTGTTTAGGTTTCAGCAGAAACCTTTACTTCCTGGTTCCAGCAGAATATACCAAACTTGTTATCTTGATATTTCTGGCCCATGCCAAAGCAGGAAGTACTCAGTATTTACAAGAACTCTGTTTGGACATGATTTCTTTCTCCACTGGTGGTTTCTAAACTTAAACTCAGTTCTTTGGCTTGGCCTCGATTTTGCATGCGTCTTGGGTTATTATAGATTGGTCTGGCTATCCACTCACTTTTACTAGGTGTAGTGAAATGCTGTCTTATCTGTGTTTTCATAGTTCCGTGTAGGAGGTTAGAACTTTATTCATAATGTATATTTGACTTGCTGGCCTCACCCTAGTATTATAATTTTGTTAGGGGCAGAGACTGCCTTGAACATTTTTATGTTCCTACCTGCTAGCCAACTGTCTGACAGGTATTGCATACTCAATAAATATCAGTTGAAAGACTTAATATTCTTTTGATTCTTCTTAATTTGCAAAGCCCCAAGCATAAATTTTTTTAAAAGATTCTGCCAGGTGCAAGTGACTAGAGGGTAGAAATTTTGTTATTGTTTAATCTCTCTCTGTCGTGTATTGTCGTATGTTCCTACCCTGTTTCTCTGTTGCCTTGCTCCATACACAGACAGAAGGAAAGAAGTAAGAAAACTCTTAAAAGGTACTTCAGTTTTTCAGTTAAAATTTTGCAACAACAGGTTTGTGCTTGACTCTAATAAAATATTCTTTGATTGCTTAATGCATATGGTAACTTGCTCATTTTTAGTATTTCCAACAAGATAGCATCTGTCCTTGTGCTGCAGAAATTCGCTCAGTTCCACTCTACTGCTTTCTCCACTGGCTTTTATGTCTGAGCTGTCCTGAACTCCAGTACCTCACTTGACTCCTGCAGTGCCATTTCCTGACCTCTGACCTCAAGGTATACATTCACTTTTTTTTTACTAGTATGTAGATTTATTGATTGGTGTAGTTAAATTGTTGATTGTGTATAACTTAGAGAGTAAATATTTATTGTTTTGTCTCCTCAAAAAAATGTTGTAGTCATACTAAGTGGTTTTATTTTGTTTTGCACTTGAGATGGAGCCCAGGGTCTGCACACTGGGCTACATCCCAAGCCTAGTTTTTTATGTTTGACTTTAATGACAGTATATTCATTAGTCACTACATTGCCTATGTTGTGCTCAAACTTGTGATCCTCCTGCCTCAGCTTCCCAGAGTGCTGGTATTACATGCCTGCACCGCCAGGCCTGGCTATGCCATTCACCTCCAATGGTGACTTCAAATCAGAACCACTTCTGGATTCTTTCCAATATTAGTACCTTGCTTATGTCACTGGTAGTTTCCTATCCTACCTCTGTGTGGGGACGTGTCTGTGTGGAGCCCGGAGCTAGCAGTCTGAGACTCTTAACAGACAACGAAGAAGTCTTCATCTCTACCTCTGTTCAGACACATTTCAGGGAGGGATACTAGACAACTGGCCTCTTCTCCTGGCCATAGGGGAGATGGACTCTGGCAGGGCCATATAGGAGATGGCTCAGCTTATGCATAAATTATCACCTTCACTGGGTTACCCATAGTCCTTCACTGAAGATGTTAGCCAGAGCTGGAGGGCAGGACTCCGTATATTCTTTGGTCATAAGCTCTTGACCTGTTATCTTTGGGTCACTCACAGATGCATCCCATACAAAGACAAAATGAGAAACTACAGGAGACACAGGGAAAAGTGCAGGTATGGGGGAAGGGAGAACCCAGAAGGCACTCTGCAGTCCGTAGGACGTGTGCTCCAGTTTTATAACAAAATCCTGTGGGCTCACTTTTCTTATTACTTGCTATTTTCATTTCTTTGTATTTTAACTTTTCCTACCATCATGGTGCTGTAATTCTCAAGAAGAAAGAAAAAGTTTTCTTGAACTTGCATGTTCCTAAACAAAACTGTTATGAGAGAAATGCATGTCTCTAAAATGAAAATTTAGAAACCAAAATGTGTATTATTCTCAGCCTACACAAAAAATGATTTCTATCTTTCTTTTAAGTGTTCATTTTTAAGATAAATTTCTTGAACTAAACTCCAAGGTATAACTTGGCTTTTAAAATAACAAAATTTTATATACTGTACACATTACTTCCATCAGACAGACACTATTTTTGCTTTGAAGACTCTTGGTTTAAAATAGAACACTATACCATTTATTTTTGGGAATCATTTTGGATAATACGTACTTTACACATTTCTTTATACATGGAGCCCTTCCCTATAAGAGTATTTTCCAGCATGTCACACTGTCCATTAATGTTACGGGTGGTGATTAAGTCACTTTAGCACACACGTAAGATGTAATCTTTGAGTCAGGTGAAGGTTGTCAACATTTTTGTGATATGTGAAGTATAAACTTTCTTTGGGCAGTATGCTCTTTGGACATCTTTTCAAGGTGATTCAGTTTTTATAAGTGGCAGCAGGTCATTAGCAATCCACTGGATCCTGATTCCCTGATTGTGTTGCTTTGGTGTTGCAAGTGGCATGTCTGCGTTTTCTCAACACTTCCTGTTCTCCTTACTTAGCTGACCAAGTAAGCAGGCACTGTCATAAAACCTGCCAGTGATTGCTGATAAAATGATGTGTCCAGTGCAGAATTCCTTTAATTGTACATGGACATATTTCAAAATATGATCCAGTGAAAACTGCAGCTTAATGAAGAGCATTGTACTCTCTCTTCTGAAATACAGCTGCCTGGTAACCAGTCAAACAGAGTTTCTGGGTAAATTTTTTTTTCTGGGTATATGAGATGATTTCTGGCTGGATTCAAACTCTTATTCCTGTATACTTTAAAAAATGTTCATATAAAGTCACATTGTGTGGTGCCATTTTTACACTAATGGCTAAAGTCTAAAGATATTCTAAGCCTGACCCATTGTCTACTATATGTAAAACATCTACTTTCTAGTTGTTTAGATTATAAGATTCTTTTAAAGACTATTCCTGATTTAACACTTATTGATGCGTTGTTTGCTTAAGTTCCCTTATTTTCTGAAAAAGATTCTAGAAATTATATGGAAAATGTATTAGAGTTTAGTCAACAATATAATGACAAGGAATTATTTGGGAAATGATAAAATCATGGATGGAATTTGAGGCAATATTTTCTGGAAGACATGGAAATAAAGCCAATACATTCATGCAATTTTCATAATTTGTCAGGAAAAAGATAACAAGTATTCTCAAGGAAGACAGTGGAAAGTACAGTGAAGGGCAGACAGGAGTGATTTCTGATGTGTGCTCTACCCTCTCCTTATAATTTACATTGGGCAGATATTATTTCCCTGAGCTCTACTCAGTTTGTTTGTTGAATGGATATAAAGATACTTTCTCACTAGCATCTAGTGAGTAGTAAAATGAAGCCAAAAATGTGACAAATGGATATTGCTAGAAAATATACTTAGCTCCCACCATTTTTGTAAACACTAAGATGAATTTATTATGGTTTTTATACAATGGCCAGTGATCATTATTTTAGTAGTCAGAATTTCAAAAAGCAGTGTAAGAATATGGCACTAACATGACTCTCTAAGTGAGAATTTGTGTTAGTCCGAGTTGCACTTGCTGCTTACCTCAAAGGTAAAACTTCGCGATGGGTCAGGAAGAAGTACTTAGCATGTACCGTGCTATTGTCTATTCCATTAGGTCAATAGCTGGAAGATTGAAACTACTGCAGTAGGTAGACATTTTTCCTTTAAGCAGTACGAGTTTTACAGAGTCCTCGGCAGTTTTATTTTCATTCCATAACTCTCATAATTTGTGATGTTATGCAGATGAATTATTAATGTGCTCATAATCTTGGTAGCTTGGTGTTTATGTCACTATTTGGTGCTCCCATTGCTGCCAGGGGAATCACAGCCTTGAGTGGTTGGAGGATATGTTCATGAGCAAGTCCCTTCTTGTACTTTGAGTCAGACATGCTCTTGGTATCTGTTGCCAACAAGTCCCTTGAAGATACTTGGTGCCTGATACTGCGAACAAAATAGTACGCCTGCATCCCTGGGGTGCTAACAACTTGCTATATTATCTCTGACAATTTGCTAGGATATCTCTAGTTTTCTCTTCCGTACTGTGATCTGAACAGAAGAGAGGAGAATGCTGGCTCTAATCACAGGATGGATCTAGGGCTGAGTCCTGAAATTGCATCTAGCTCTGCTGTTGCTTCCTTTCCTGAGTACCTTAGCCCTTTTTATCTATCCGTGGGCCTTCCTTACCTTCATGTCTATCCCAAAAAATGAGCTCAAGCAAAAAGACCATTTGGCCACCATCAGTCATACTGGCAGTGATGATGATGGAAAACCAGCATCCTGTAGTTCATCTGATGATTTAGTGTAAGCCCAGCCAAGAGACCTTGTTACATTCCCGATAAATTGGCAAAATTGTTACAATCTATCAGTCTTCTAAAATCACTTGATTTATTGGTTAAGCTTTAGATAATTATGTTCTTTCTGGAGTCTAGGATAAAGAGAAGATCGTGTGGAGTTATTATGTGGAATAAACACTGCCACATTTCTAAGCCCAGGGCATCACACCTAGTGATCCCATTTCTAATCCTTCCCCACTTTATCTAGTAGGTATCTGGTGGAAGAACTACTTGAGGTCTGATGAATGGTGAAGAAAGAAGTGTTCTAAAAATGTATCATAAAATCTAAAGCAGCTGTGGGAAGGGTGAGAAGAGTTATGCAATTGTGTTGTAGATTGAAAAAAGTAGATAGAGCATGGTTTGAATTGCCTGTGAATAGCCCATATTACGTTGGGATGTTTGTTTAGAATGCAAGTTAGTGGTCTTGGGCTCAAGGCTCCACTCATATCACTTACTGATTCAGGATCTCTGGCATCTGCCCAAGGTTTGGTGTGAGAACCTAGAATCTTCTGCCTGATGCTTAACAAACCCAGTTCAGAAGTTTGTGGTTGTTGAGATGAAGCACCCCAGGCAGTAATGGATTTGAAATAGACGTGCATTATAAGAACAGAAGGATTCTGTAGAAAGAAGATGTCAGGTTTAGTCCAAAGGAAAACACAAAAAGAAAGAATGCAAATTGGATCCTTGTAATCACTGTGGAGTAGATGAAGGCAGTGTTGTGTTATAGTTTAGATCTGGAACATCCCCAAGAAGCTTGATGTATTATAAAGTGATCATATCATGGCGGTTCATTGGATCAAATGGAATAATCTTTTGATTTCATGTGCCGCTAAGAGGTGGAGCCTGGTCCCAAGGGACAGATCACTAGAAGCACGGCCTGGAGGGATGTACCTCCCTCTCTTGCTCTTCCCTTCTCTTGCACCACCTGCTGTTGCTGTGTGGTGATTGGCTTTCCTGTGCCTAGGCTCTCCACCAAGCCTGTCTGCCATTGTGGGTTAACCATGAATGGACTGAGACTTCCAACCTGAGAAGTAAAATCTTTCCCTCCATAAGTGATGGGTACCTGATACTGTGTTCCAGGGGTGAGACTATGGCATTAGGAGTAGCATTGGAGATTTGGAGGGTTTATATTCCCTCCATCGTTAAGAGGATGATTGCCATATGCACTTCCTCTAAATTGTAAGCCAGGCAGGAAAGGGGTGGGGGTATCAAAGTTTTCAACAGCCAAACGTTAAACACAAACTCATTCTATTTGTGGCAGCTTGGATAATGATTTTAATAGACTTCCAAGGCAGCTCATTTGCAACTTTAGATTTGAGCACCTTTGGTTTGTGGGCTTTTCCAACATTTATAAGCCTCTAGATGGCTTACTTCCTACTGGAAGAGAATATTCCTTCCCAATTCCAAGGTTGGATGACAGTTGTTCATTTGACCCAAAGGCACCCTAGAATGTGGACCTGCTTCCATAGCGATCTGGTAACTACAGCCAGAAAGAACTTTGTATTGACAGAAATATCTAACAGTCCAGTTGGCTACTATGAAACAGAGCTTCCATAAAGTGTGATGCTGAGCATCGTCTAATCACCCCCACTCCATCATTTTTTAAAGTGAAAATTTGCACTTATCTTTGACAGTGGAGAGAAGTGATTTAATTTGGAACTCTAACACAATTCTTTATTGGTCACCAGGATATTTTATTTTCAGATTAACAACCTGCAGTAAGTTTTTTCTTTGATACATTTCTGAATTTTCTCTGAAAATTCCCTGGCAGATTTTTTTTTCCCACTAAGTACTAGCAAATGCTTTTGTGTTAATGAAAAACACTTCGGTTGGTGCTGAGAAATATGCTGAATAGCTTTACTTGCAGGAAGAGTGATGGCCCCTGACAAATTCTGGATGGCTACAGAACAAAAGCAGCTAGTGACTATTTGGATAACTGTGTTCTCGCTTAGCCTGACTTATTGGTTGGAAACATAGCTCTGTGCATTCATGCAGTCAGGATTTTTTAAATTCTAAGTATTATTAGATAATTTACTTAAAAGGAAGAGAATAATTAAACCAGTCAGTAATTTCTCTAAATTAATAAAGCAGCATGCAGATATTTTCTGTCACAGTGGGTACACTGGGTTTTTCATTTGAGAAATGCTAAGACCAACCAGAGTCACTTGTGGTGCTCTTCATTTGAGGTTTTCATCATAGATCTTAAGATACCCAAATATATTAATTAAATAGTTACAATATATGATGATTATTCTAATACTTTATACATAGTGAATATTTACTGAAACCTTATTGTAAGTTAAGCTTAATTGTCAGCTTAAGTTTAAAAGCCGTGAGGGCAGTAGTTCCCAACCTCTTTGACACCAGGGATCGGTTTATTTGAAGACCATTCTTCCAAGGAGGGGCTGGGTACTTTTTACACAATAGCTTGTTGAAGGAGAGCTTCAAAATGGCCAGCAGCAGCTGAGGGGGAGCAGGGAGTGAAGCTTCACTTCCTGTCAACCATCAGCAGCATTAGAACCTGTAAGGAGCATGCTGTAGGAGGCGGAATTTTCTTCTAACTCACGCCCTGCTCACTGCTCATCTGTGTAGGCAGCCTGTACCTTCCAAGAGCCCATAGAAGTGCTGGTCCATGACTTAGGGAGGGTGAGGACACTTGCTGTAGGGGATTAGTAAAGCAAACTGCTGGGTGTGTCTGAGTGGGTCTTGGAGCCATGACCTTAGGGTCTATATGTGATGCTTATCCCTTTCCTTACAGGGTCAATTTCCCTGCCTTGCTTTCAGGCTGCCATGAACTAACATGAACTGAGAAGCTTTGCTGTGTTGGCCATAGGAATCTGAGATGAATATACTCTTCATAAATACTGATCACGCACACACAGACACACACACACACAGACACACACACATTTATATATAAAATTTTATTTTCCATAAGGTATACTTTAAAGTGAATTCTTAGAGCCTTTTAAGAGAAAGGTAGAGACATGTAGAACGGTCTCCACTTTAATTTAGATGATGTTCATCAATTCTACATTTGGGGCTTTCAAATAAACTTCAGGTTGAAAACAAGATTGTTTTACTAAAAATAAAAGGTTTGAAAGCCATTGCTGTACTGTGTGGTCTTTAATAACTTTTCCATCAGAACATCCTGTGACTATGAATTAGCTATGAATTAGCCATCCTGCTAATGCGGAGGTTTTCACATCAGCAAAATCTAACTAATATTTGTTGTATGGTAGTTTAGTCCAACCCAACAAATACCCAACAGTGTGCAAGCAAGCAGTGGAGATGACACAGAAGGGATGAATTTAATCTCAAGCATCAGGGAGTTTCCCTGGAAGACAGGGGATTGATTGAAATAATGTAAAAAAACAAACAGTCAAAACCCTGCTCAACATTATGTTCCTTAAATAACCAGCTGGGAAGTGCTTCTCAGCTTCGTATATGACACACTGAGAATACATCTTTACCTGGCACATTCTCCAACAACAAAAACCACCCCAGGCATTTAATGTGTTAAGCTTTCTATGGATGATAGATTTGGTGCGGAGGTTGTGTATGTGAGGGAGAAAAAAGGTTTTTACAGATGGGGGTGAGAAGGCTATTTCAGGCAAAGGGAGTACAAGCCTTGGGCTAGAGCTTTATGGAATTAATGTAGTATGCAAGATGATTGAGTCGCAGAGACAAACAGCAGTGGCTTGGTGAGGCAGAGTGGAAGTGGATAGGTCATAGGCAGGTGTTCAGTAGTTGGAGTGTATCCTTTGACATCTTTGGGAAAGGAAATATCTTCAATTATGTATTTTTAAAAAGAAAGAGTGATGCCCTGCCACTGTAAAGAATGGATTAAGCAGAGAAAGGTTGGGGGAAGAGACACTAATTAAGAGATTATTCAGATTATCTAAATGCTTAACAATAAAGCCTGCAACTAGAGGATGAGAATTTACCTTTTGATTGGAAAAACCAAGTCTTGATCAACAAGATCAGATGTATAGCTCATCATTAATAAATTCCTATAAAAATTATATAAAATCTTCCAATTAATTATGAGATGGAGTTAATGAGTAATTGATGAATTTGGAGAGAATTTGTCACATAGTTGGTCTGTGTTCTCTAAATAAATCTGATTGATAGATAAATAACTTTAGCAAAGATTCGTTCCCATTTTTGCTACTGTCTGCACAAAGGCATCATTTATCCCTATGTTCCTAAGTGATTTTTCCTCTGTCACAGTCCCTGACCAGAAGTCACCCCACTTGAAACCACTTTATTGGGGCTGAGAATATATCTAAGTGTTAGAGTGCTTGCCTAGCATGTGTTAGGCCCTAGGGTTCCATCCTCAGCTCAAGTGGTGGTGGGGAATAGCCCACAAAAAAAAAAACAAAACAAAACAAAACAAAATAAAAAAAAACTGCCTTATAGACATATCTGAAAGTGACTCTTCAAGACTACTTCTAGCTGATGAGATAAAAATGAAACTTTAAATATGAAGCAGTTTGCCATTTTAAATTTTGCTAGTTCTACAAATGGATCTTCTTTTCCCTAACAAGTGGCTTGTCCAATTAGATAAATATTTAATATATGTCCAGAGGGGACTGACAGTGTCAGTTTCCTTGTAGTGGTAAGGACTTTGAGCCTTTCGCATTGATTTAATCTCATTTTAACAGTGACTTGGTAAATCTTATTGAAAGCATTTTTGGCACATGTGCTAGTTGTGGTGGCGATGGTGGTGGTCAGTGTTTTCAGGGTACATTCAATCTATTTTTAAGCCAAATTAAAGTAATCAAAGTTATCATTTGGAGCACATAATGAGGTGGTTGTAATTGAGCCCTTCTTAGCACCATTTAAGGTGGTCGTATAGCGAAGAGGAAAGTAACAGATAATTGGCATGTAAAAATGGCAGTGCAAGAGAAATCAGGCGAAGAAGAATTGCTCATTTTGGATTTCCTATTGTATTTTATTGTGTTCAGGAAAGGATTCTGTACGGTACACATGTGATGTCTCTTTTAAATAGAATTTTTGCATCTTCTTTAAAATTTTGCTACCTATTCTCTAAATTTCTACTTGATTTTCTTTGCTATTTTGTGGAATAAAAAAAACTAAGAGCAAACTTCTAACTAGCTAAGTTCTTGTGTTTTCTCTTAATTCATTTTTTACAAGTTTTCACGCTTCCATCTTATTGTTGCTGATTCTTTCTCTGGAAAAACAAAACAAAAATTGATGGATTCTCTCAACCCATAAATACCAGTGCTGTGTATACAGAAACAGGCTGGCTGATAATGCCATGGTACCTTATATAAAGGGATTCTTTTCAAGTCTCAGAAAAAAAGTTATGTATCAGTTATTCTAAATCTCTGTGTTTGATAGTGGTTTATAGACCGTTCAACTGAAAATCAGCTTTACCATCTACCATCTGCAGCTAAATGTACCTACATGATTCATAGTCACCCTGTAAGAATAGGCTCCCGTCCTGTCTCCCTCAGTCACACCAGTGGTGGCTCCTCCTCACTTCGCTCGCTGGCCTTTCTTGTGTGAAGCATGCTTCTCCTCCTGTGTCTCATTGTAATAGTTGCCTCAAATCTTATTCTGCATCACTGTCAGCTCAGTTTTCCCAAGGGATTCAGTGTTTAGGAGACAAAATGGTTTGTCGACAGCACTTACTGAAGTAGGCACAGGCTTTATTGATGACTTTGGTTTGAGAATCTCTTCCAAGCAAGGCTGTCTCCTGACACATTCTTCGGAGAAGCAAAGTGAGCTCATATCCACCTACACTGTCCGCATAAGCTGTCATTGGTGCACCCTCTGTACACTTCAGTACCCCTGCATCCTCCCTGGCCAGATCCCCCCCAGTCCCCTTTTTGTTCCCTCCCTTCTTTCTCCACTGCATTCTTCATTCTTGGCTTTTAATCCTCTGTATGCCGGATAGTTTTTGGGCCTGCCTCCAGGAAGCTAGAATCCAAGTCATCCTTATGGGTTAACAATATATTTACATAAAAAGATAAATTGATAGCTTAAATGGCAATCTTCCCTAGGCCTTCGGTTCCTCCGGATCATTGTAAAACCAAATCAGCATAATAAACATCAGTCTCCCATATTTAATTAACATCGTAAGAATTGATAGGTCTGAATGGAATAATGAGTGAGTGAATCAGTTTGTTGGAAGAGAGCCCCCTCATTCTTCCTCCCACATTCCATTTTTAAAATTCCACTGGAAAAAGAGTGGGCGAAGAGAATGAAGCAGTGAGCAGAGGGAGTTTCTAGCTTTTCCCCATTGGTTTCTGTGTGTGAAGGAGCCTACTTGGAAATAGGAAGGAATCTACAATTTCAAGGTCCTTAGCTTTGTGTTGCTTAGACGTAAAGGACCTTCAGGCATTTCTATGGCTTTACAACCTGCTTAGTATAGGAAGGAAAGATAATGAGGTTTTGTTTTAAGCCTTATGGATCAATACAATTTGAACATCTCACTTTTTGGTTGATGACAAAGATGAGAAAAACAGTATTGATGAGGGTGAGAATAAGAAGTAAAACCAGTGTTTAAGTGCCTTTTTCCCCCTTTTGACTTGTGCTTCCGTGAAGAACAAAAAGCTGGAAACCCTGATGGCTGTTGAATGTCACCATGGTGCAGAACTACTCTGAAAAGCATGTTCACACACATTTCTCCGTTGATTCTTGTAATAACACCACCAGCCTTATCTCCTGCCACTCCCCCCTCGGTGTAACCACATTCGTTGTGCTGTTCTTGGATCACATCACACTCCTTCTTGCCTGGGGCCATTGCGCATGTTATCCGCTTGTCCGGGAATGTTTTTTCCACCTCTTACCTTCCCACCCTCTTTGCTTCAATCATATTCCCTGCAGTGATGTACTTGACTTCCAAGTTAAGCTACAACTCCCTGTTAATCTTCTCGATTCCCCTTAGTTTTTCTTCATTTGTTCTTCTTGTAACATACGCCCAGGTAGGGTTTATATGCCTGATTGTTCATCTTCTTCTACAAATGCATTTTTGATAAGCTTCCCAAAAATAGGGATTATACCTGATGTGAAACCCATTAACTATCCTGGCCCATTGTCAGCGTTCAGCGTGTGCTGAGTGAGTTATGGTAAAGCAAGTATTAGAGTCCTTTTTCGCTAGCTAGGAAAGTGAGACACACTTGGTTGTATGGTTAACCCACCTCTGTCATAAGCTTTCCAAGTAGTGGAAACAGACGAGGAAGGCTAGGCTTATTGTTACAGTTCAATGGCAAGGGTGCTTTTCCTAATCCTTTTTAAGACACCATCTCTGTTAATTCTGCAAAAGAGTGTTTGGGTCAACGTCTGGGGTAGTATGAGCACGTGGAAATGTTCCCGAGTACTGGGACACCCTCCAAATTGGACCTGGTATTTCATGTACCTGTGTCTTTCCCAGTAGTGGATGTCCTCCTTACACGTACAAATTGCACACTTGGTACAATATAGGTTTCAGTCCACTAACCCAGGAATTTCTAATCCTAAGTGCCATTTGCACAGTGTGAAGAAGACAATCCTAGAATTTTTTAAAATGTGGCTTGAATTCCCAGAGCTCATTTGGGCAAAATAAAATTGCCAAGCATCACAGTGACAGAGTAGCTTGGGTGATCCCTGTAGGATCTAACCCACTTGCTATATCTGTTTTTGTATATGTATCTGGAATTACTTCAGAATACAGAATCACACACGTTATTTGCAATTTCCAAATCCTGATCAGTGGGTTTGTGTTGTATTCATTCCTGGTTGCTAAGGGTGTGCATTTCTTTCTAAGTGTGGGCATTCTTCACGGCAGTTCTCAACAAATACCCTCCAGCTGAAAGTGGATGTGTCTGGCATTAAAATCACTAACACTCCGTCTGAATCAGAGCCCCGTGTTTGTGGGCAGGTCACCTCACCTCTCATGCTGCCCTTAGCGATTCACATTCCTGAGAGATGGAATAAACCACCTGAGGCAGCACAGGCCCAGGTATTTCTGAACTTTGGTGTGGCCTTTCTGTTGAGTTTTACTACTTTCAATTTAATAATTCTGATATTTCTTTGACCTAGAGCCAAAGGAGCTAAACACTTCTTCTTATGCACCAAGTTCTTTCTTATTTACAATTTTTTCTTTATTTTTAAAAATCCCAGTCAGAGACTGTTTATCCCAGACACGTCCATTCTTTAATTTCCAGAGAATTGAGTGCATATTCTAGTTGTTCATTATTATGTACAGTTTAGAGTGTTTCTCTTTTAAACTGTGTATCATCCATTTAAAATTTAATTATCAAAGTAGATATTAGGCAAGTTATATTTTTATAAATAAAAATAACAATTTGTAGATGATCTAGAGCTGTTTAGAATCTCTTTGCTTAATGAAGTGCTTGAGATGAAATACAAACAATAGGCAGGCCTTGCAAAGAAAAGGAGAAAGTAAGAGAGTCCAGACTGCGGTAATGTGCTGTGACCGTAGGAATGGGTCTGGCTTTTTTAGGAATCTAGAAGTTAACCTGAACGTCAGCAGAGTTAAGATTGGTTGAATTGATAGCATAGTAGATTACATTAGTGTCATTCTCTTCTTAAATTAGTTTATTGATGTATAATGTACATCTCTGTATTTTCCTTCTGTAAACCGGGTTTTGATGTAATAGTTTAGTTTATATAGTCTTAGGAAACAGTAGGCATTCTGTCATGAAATGCAAGAATCTATCCTGAGAAAGGGAAGATTGGTGACTCTTGGATTATTTCCGACCACAGTTAATAAGGAGGAAAATGAGGTGGCTCTATATTTACAATCTACAGATCCAATCAAGTTGTCCCCTTTAATTCAGTCCAGAGGATGATTAAGAGATTTTTGCCAGAAATAAGTATAGTGCCTGGAACTGAGCTGGAGCTCAACACATATTTATTGAGTGACTAACTAGGTGAAGACTTGGGCTGTTGACAGTGCAAATGCATTTTGAATGCCCAACCAGCTCCCTCTCCCATTTGCATCAACAGTTCTTCCTGACCGTCATCATTCCTCTGAAGCCCTATACTGTGCTATTTGGATTCTTGTTCTTATTGTATTTTTATGCATTTCATACTTCATTACGTATCTCTTCACCAAAAATTGAATTTACTATATCTGAGAATCCCTTAAAATACTCTCTTCTCTTTCTTTAACACTCCCCTCGACAGGCATGTTTACATCTCAGCCATTATTTCTTGCTTTCCTTTATTTATATAAAGGAACTCTCCTGCTGCTGTCAACTTTTGGGGGCCTTCCTTGACTGCTGTTTCCTGTACTGTTAAATCCTTCACAACCTGTATTTTAATTTAAACATTTATTCAGGCTGAGAGGTAACAGCAAATAAATATATATTTACATGAGAAAATAGATACATATTCTAATTCTTTACTAAAGATTGTGATCATTAGTGTAAGTATCCTCACACACATACTATCTCTGTGACAACAGAGAAATATAGCGTGAGTTTACTTTAGATCAGGAGATCAGGGACACTTGCAAATGAGCTTTAGCTCAGATCCACTGAAGGAGGATCAGCCATGCATAGTGAAAGGGAGGAATGAAAGAAACAGACTGAAAAAATGCTCTGAAGAGAGTTCCATATGTATCAGTGAGTCGGGGAAATGGTGGCTGGAGCTTTGCAAGGTGGACAAGGAGGGACCAGAAGTTACAGGTTCACTGATAGGACACTTGAACCAGCAAATAAAGTTAGATGGGGAGGCTGAAGCCAAATTAAACTAAAAAAAGAAAATAACAGAAAACTCATCAGAAAGGGGACTTCTAGGAGAGAGTCTGGACTTCACATTATATGACCAAAAGACATCAAAAGTGTCTAGTCACAAAATGCCAAAGTTCAGGCGAAAACCCATGATTATGGAAGTGACTTCTGGTGACCCACCAGAAGGCCATTATCCAACTCTGCCTTAACTAACAGACTGGATTTCACTTGTCGTGGTGTTGGAAAATATCAAGATTCTGCCTGGGTGCATCAAGGAATCGCATACGTGTTTACCCATGTTCACAGCAGTATAATTAAGAATAGCTAAGTTGTGAAGAATGCCAAAATATTTATTGGTAAACTAGTGGATAAAAAATGTGGCATATGTACACAATGAAATACTACTCTGCCATACAGACGATAGAGCTGAGTCATTTGTAGGTAAATTGGTACAACTTGAGACCCTCATGCTTAGTGAAGTGAGTCAGATGGAGAACTTAAGACACAGCATGGTTTCTTTAATATGAGAAACCCAGAATACAAATAAATAATATAGTCAGATGAGTGGGATGTTGGGAGTCAGGGAGAGGATAGAGGGGGTAGGAGGGTGAAAAAGGGGGAGGAGAAGGGAATATGAAGTTGATGCGATATGTGTGTTCTCAAAATTCTCATGCTCATCTGGAACCATTGTGAATTGCATATATATATTAATAAAATTGGGGAAAAGGTATTCGGAAGTAGGAGTCACTGGAAAGTGCTTTCGAAATAGTTCAAAGGGCGCTGTCTTCCTTCTGACAGGATCACTGATGCACCAGCCAGAATGGCAGGAATTATTTTAGTCATAAACAGTCAACCCACAAAGACAATGGGACAGAAAAATAATAAGCGTAGTACACCAGGGACATGTAAAACAGCAATTTGGTGTCTTTTACTTGACAAAAAGTAAACCTTTCCTCTGACTACATTTTTGGTTGTATTAACAACTGAACACAGTCCCTAACAGTTCAGGGTGATTATTTTGTAAGGATCTTACATTTTATATCTAAAGAGGCATGCCAGATTTATTCCAGGCTCATCTCAATATTATTCTTGTTATATTATGTGTGTCCAATATGAAAGTGTAATAGAATTCATTATAATATGAAAATTGTGTAGGAATTTCTGTCTTTGAAATGTGCTTGTCAACTGAAGCAAAAACTACAAATTAAATATATTCAGCCCAATGCCTCCTAAAGCCTTCAGTATATAATTGTGTTAAAGAGGAGCGTACGTGAGCGCGTGCTTTAGGACTGACACGGTGTGTACTCGTACTGTTTGTTCCACTTGCAGTTTATCAATTACTTTGCTGTGCTTCAGTTAAGCTTTCGCTTCTTTTCACCTGGATGAATGTGAAATCACCTTCTGGCTTTAAATTTGCCCTGACTATTGACTCCATATGTACCTTCTATAGAATAATTTACAGGAGCACATATTTTATTTGCTTAGAAACCTAAAATAAGGCCCCACTTCTTACTGACTAAACTATAAACTCTTGACCATGAAAATTTCTGAATTTTCTGCTCCTCAGGATTTCATACCTTTAATTTTTAGCTCAGACTCTTCCTTTTGCTTTTTGATTACCTGACCTTTAGGGTTGACCTTTGTACTCAATCCAAAGCCAAGGCCTCCATCTTCAGGTTTGATTCAGAATTAAGACGCTCACCGTAAGAGCTTAAGTTTTGGGCCCTTTCAGTCAGTTGGTTTGTCACTTTCTTCTCTGAATTCCTCGTATGTCTTCAAGCTTATTTTCAGCTTTTGCTTCTCAGAATTTATGTAAACATCATAATTGCTATAAGTTACAGTTTGGATGACTTGGCAGTTTTATCATTGTTCCTGTGTAATTTAAGGAGAGAATCAAATTTCCTTACATAGGGAAAAATAAATCAAAACAAATGGAAGAAAAAGCCCCAAATTACTATATGATTGACAGCCCAGCCAAAATCTTGGGAGAAATTAAATTGCTCTGTTCATAATATAAATTTATAACAGCAATAGAAATTTGAGAGACGTATCTAACATATGTAATTTTTGCTGATTTATTTAATTGGTGTTATTTCTATTCTTTTAATCATGATCTTAATTAAATGCAATATGGAATTAGTATAGCAGCGCCCTGACAAACATGAGCACAACAACTAATACATTCTCAGACATATTATGTCTTATTATGAGAAGCTTTAAGAATATAAAGGACATAGGCTTGTGAAGTTCAGAGATTTGGAGTCTTCCATGGTCCATAGTTTCTTTGTGGACCTGGGCATGGGTGATAGGGAAGAGGTACTGTTGGGTCAGAACATAGTCCAATGGGTCATATTAAATTTCTTATACTCCAACCTTATCACCCTTAAGTCTAATTTAACATACATCACCTGACTGTAACTTCTCAGATTCTACTATAGTGTCTAGTATAATCAGAATTGAGTGACAGCACCACGACTGCGTAACTACTGCCAAGAGAGTGACAGTGAATCATTCGTGTTATAAGGCTTAGCAAGAATTGAGCACCACCACTTGCTCTGTGGGTTTATCACAGTGAGGCTGGGCCAGAGGGTCACAAGTTTGAGCCCGGCTTTGGCAACTTAGCAAGATCCTGTCCCAAAATATTACCTAGAAATAGAAAGGGCTGGACTGTACGGCTGGAGATCTGGCTCAGAAGTTGAAGTACTTATTTAGCCGTGGTTTAAATTCCTTAGCACATGCAGGTTAGCCTAGGGGTGATGCCTGTAATTCCAGTACTTAGGAGGCTGAGGCAGGAGGTTTGCAGTGAGTGCAAGGTCAGGCTGGTCTACATTCTGGACTATGAAGTGTGACAGTATCTCAAAAAAAAAAAAAAAAAGGAGAAGGCAAAGTAAAAAAAGGGTTAGGGATGCAGTTTAGTGTGAAGTCCCTGGGTTTAATCCCCATTGAGGAAAAATATAAGGACAAACAAAAACAGTTTTTTTCTATGAGTTGTGGTTTATGCATACATGAGTGTATGTGTAGTGCATAACAAATGGTACATATATATATGCGTATATGCCTGCATATATAGACTTTTTTGAAGAGCACAAAGCATACATACTGTAATATATCCATGTACATATGAGTATGTGAAAAAAGCCATAAACTGTAATAGTATTTTGTGTGTTTAGGTACCCCTTAGTAAGTTACCACTTTCTTTTCACTTGGTTTTTTTGGGGGGGTTGGGGAGAAACAACTAACAAAATAGCTGCTATTGATGAGTCACAAAGCTGTTTGTATTTTTAAGTGACATTGTAGGTCATTCCCTTTATGGTCACCTGTTCTTATTTTGCTCAGGCTTATAAATGACACAGTAAGTTAAATTTGAGACCTTGATATCAACTGCAAATCAGTGCACCCTAAGAGAAAGTAATACATTTGTAAAATCAATTTAGAAAGCACGCGATTCTGTTCTCCTCAATTTAGAGATCTTGAAGAGATTCGCTTGGTCTCTTGGCTAGTAGACAGGCCTGCTGGCTCATTTGCAGTGCTCATTGCCCTCATTAATGTTTCCATGTCATATCCTGGTGCTTTTTCGCCAAAACATGAACCGTGTTGTCCCTTCTTGTGTATGCTGCTGTTAGAGAAAGCAAGGTCTGTTTGTGTGAAGACAGTAACAAATAGCTACCATACGGAGAGGACCTTGGGCCTTCTAAAGTATTAATGGTTTTATGTAGGCATTACGAAAATAAAGGAATCTTCTGTGGTCTGTAGTTTCTATATATTACTATATGGGGTAGAGCATTATAGAACTGACTGAATACATCAGCCAGATTTTGCCTCTAACTCTGCTGGAAATGAGCAGAATGAAAATGCGTGTTAGGATAAGGTTTGTAAAGTGGAAGAGACCACAATGCAATAAAACAGAAAGTGAATCAAGTTCATATTTACTTGTATGCTACTTATTTAGCAGGTTTTCATATCTGAAGGCCTGTGCATGGAGGAGAGACTAAGAATTTGCATGGGTTAGTATTTATCCTAGGGTCGGGATGAAGAATTTGCTGTGCACATTTGGGATAACAGTTGCACTTTTGGTTGTGGGGTAAAAGTTGGAGCCATTTGACCTTGGACTTCGATTTTCTCTGCTCTTTGTCACTATGGATACTGTGTGGGAAAGGTCCACAAAAGGACCACAGAGTTTAAGTTTCAGATCTATGAAATTGGGTACATCCCACTAACATTTTCAGTATCTTAAAGACTTAAGTTTTATATTTTTTCAAGCCTAATTTTTACATATGTATTATCTGACTTCAGAGGTTTATGGTAACCTACCAGTAATCAGGTTTCATGCAGAATATGGTCCCAGGAATAGGAGAGCACCTGGGAATAGGAAAGTTTGGGGAATCATTCCCTTTGCTGGAAACAAAGGGGAATGATGAGAGTGAAACCGTTCAAATTTCAGCTTAGGAAATACTTAATCTTGGAGCCTCAATTTACCTGTCACGAAATTAAATACATACGCACATGGATACTAAATGACAACACTGATGTTTAGAATTATAAAAAGCAAAAAAAAAAAAAAAAAACCCTGTAGCTGCTAAAAATTGTAAGTGCATTTTATTTTTCAGAAAAGGGCATCATTAAATGTAGACAGAGACTTGCATCAAATCCACATATTGAACCTCTGGTCCACTTGAGTCCCTGTTGGTTCTGTGGCCCTCTGCCACCCTATGGCCTCTCTGAACCTCATCAGTCCAACAAACGTTGGCCACTTGTCATCATCATGCAAATAATCAGTGGGTCTGTGTTCACTTTCCTTTACTTCATTTCTCCAACAAATATTTCTTTAATATTATGATGGACAAGACTGTACAAAATACTCTGGGGGTAGAAAATGAAATGGAATCCAATTTTTGCATTTAAGGAGTGTACAGTCTAGTATGAAATACAAACTACATGAGAAATCCCTTCTATATTTTAGTGTCACATATTTACTAAATGTAAACTAAGATATGTACCAGGAGTTTAGAGACAGAAAAACAAGATTGAGAAATCCTCCCAAGGAGTGTTTGTTTTAACTTTGCAAAATAGATAACATTTTGGAGCTAGAAGTGTAGCTCAGTGGTTAGAGTGCTTACCTAGCAAGCGCAGGGCCGTGAGTTTGATTCCCTAGCACCACAAAAGCCAGGCATGGTAGCGCATGCCGAGTGATACCAGCACTCGAGACAGAGGATTGCTGTGTGTTCCAAGCCAGTCTGGGTTACATACTGAGTTGAAGACCAGCCTGACCTATAGAGTGAGACTCTGTAGCAAACAGACAAATGAAAAAAACAAACAAGCACACAACCAAAGAATGGATAAGGCTTCATCAGGTGAAAATAGTTCAGGTGGGGCAAGGTAAAGAAGGCACCCAAAAGCGTAAGAAAAGACATGGTTATTCTTTTCATAAAGCTGACAGGAAGGGAAATGATAGCACTGATCGGGGCATTGGCTTCACATAAGGAAACGGTAATAGTACAAGCAGGATAGGTTGGATCTGGAACCCAGAAGCTGCCTGAAATTAGGACAAAAGCAACCTAACGTCTGGACTAGGCAGATGACAAGAATACAAAAATAAATAAGACTTGGTGACTACGCTCCAGAGATTTGGACTTTATTCCGCGGGCAGTGCGAGAGTCCAGAACAACACAGAAGCTGTGCAAGGGAGCCACATGGCTGTTAGGAGCTTCCGTGAGATGATTTTGCCTCCACTTTGTGAGTGTTATGGTTTACATCTGAAATTTCTCCCAAAAGTCTAATGTGTTAGGGAGGTGACTGGACCATGAGAATGTCACAGTCATCAGTGAATTAGTCCGTTAGCACTGTCCTTCCTCCTGCCCTTCTGCCTTTGCCTTGTTCTTACTTGAAGCCAGTTGACCATGCATGGATTGAAACCTCTGAAACTGTGAGCTAAACTAAACCTGTCCTCCCTTAAGTTGTGGGGATCAGTATTGTGTCCACTGACGAGAAAGTGCCTAAGACAATGGGAAAAATTAAGATAGCAAGGAACTGAACTCAGGAGACTAAAAGGAAGGACATGTCACGTGCAATAAAGAGAACTGTGGATCTGGACTTGCTCAGCGGAATTGAACAAAGCATGGTGATATCTCCCTGGGTTCTTTAAACATTCTAAGTGGCAAAGCTTTTTGAGAATCTGATAAAATTGTTATCCTTTTTTTTTTTTTTCAGAGAGGAAGTTTTTACCTTGGTGTACAATTTTGCATGCAGTTTTGCTAGGCTTACAGAAACTGTAAGATCAGGAACCCCCAGGTTAAGAAACACTAGTGTAGAAGAGAGGACATTGTAGAAGTGGGCCTGTGGCATATGTCTCATGCAGGAGTGCCAAGAATGTCTCCAAAGTTATCAGTTTGGTTTTTTGAAAGAACTGCTGAAGTGTCTGGATATGAACTCGTTAGGGACAAACATGTTACACCCAATACTGTCCACCATAGGCAGAAAGCACTGTTAATATTTGGCTCTTGACTTCTTCGGGTTTTTTGAACCCTCTAGCAAGAGACAACTGGAATAATTCTAATGAATTGAGAATAATGATGTAGATTTAATGCACTTCACCATAGAGATATATTACTTGTGACATCTGCATATCTCAAACTTAGCATATTCAAACAAGTCTTACATATTTCAGTAACTGGAAATTAATTTCTGTCATTGGAATTCTAAACATGATGAAAGCATTCAGTATTCATGTGGCACTGATATAAAATTATATGGAAATTCTAGCATAATTTAAGTAATTAATGCCTGCCAATTATAAGGGGTTACAATTATGTCACTCATAGGGACTTACATAGTATATCGAAAATACACTAATGATCAGGAAAATTAATTTCCAATACCCAACCCTTTGATTAATGAAGAAAACTAATTACTAGATAATCATGTTAAGAATGCAATTAAGTGGTCAAGATAGGAATACTTTTATTTTCAGATAAAAAGAATATAGTGGCAGGTTGGCAGATAAACATGAAATGATTCAGTGTCAATTAAATATTACCTATAAACAAGTATCATAACATTTTTGGTGTTTGGATCAACTTTACAATTTTAAATCATAAATTCTAAAAAGAAATTGGAGAAAGTAAAGGCCTTTCTGAAGAAATCACCTTATCCAGCAAGATTGTCAATTTATAAATAAAGAAGTGAGACAGCATTTTCTCAGTTTTTACTGATTGACCTGAAGAACTGTCCTGCAAATTTGGAAGGAAACTTTCATTGGTCCTAACAAATGGTCTCTTTGTGAAGAATCAAGGTGTCCCAGGGTGTTGAGTGATTTTTCTAGAGCCCTCAGCAAGGCTAAGGGTATGTTTTCACATGAACTAACTTTTCTCAAAGTTGTGGATAGTAAATTAGAATCATAAGATTCTATACTGTTTATAGACTCCTCATCATGAAGCATTTAGCTGCACTATACAAGTAGATATTTAATGAAAAATTTGGAAGTAGCTTTATAAGGCCCTACTGCATTCTCTCTATATGGTGTTTTCCTATAAGAAGAAGGAGAGAGTTCCCTTATCAAGGAAAAGAGCCCCAATCCAAACATGTCCCACCCATACATCACATCTGATGGTGAGCTATAATGACAAAAAAAAAAAAAAAAGGAACCTCACTGTATTATTTACTGACACAATAGGCATTTTGCATGTTATTACAAAGAAGTAGGTGAATAACAACAAATACACAAAATGCTACAAAGTGTGTGTCTAGGATGGTAAGTTGTCTATTCACTAGCTTTTGCCAGAATCTAAATAGTTTCCTACCTACCTAGGGCAGCTTTGGGTATTACCTCCGACAGGTCTTGGTCCCGTGTGTCTATTTTTTTTGTCCCTCTTTGATTTAGTCGTTCTCCTGTAGATTTAACTCACATTGTTCTGTGACTAAGTGCATGAGACTTATCAGTTATATTCACTAAGTGGGCAATAATGCCAAACTCCACTCCAGACCTTTCAGTTTAATTAGGGATGTGGGGAGATGGAGGACACATTTACCAAAGCTTTTCAGGTGACTGTTACACCTGCTGAAGAGAGATGTACTTGGTTGGTGGTTCTCAAAATACGATCGTAGGCCAGCAGCATCAGGAGGAAACTTGTAGGAGACACAGATCTTCTCATTCCTCATCCCCAGACCCACAGCTTCAGAAGCTGTGGAGGTAAAGCCTAGTGACCTGTTTCAATCCATTCTCTAAATAATTCTAAACTAAGCTAACATTTGACTCTAAACAGTGCCTCCAGTTGACCTACAAAAGAAATCAAAACTAAAGTGAGAAATTGGACTTTTGATTTGAAACATGAGTTTGTATTATGACCATCAAAGTAAATCTAAGTGATCTTTTTAGAAAATTAGCCCCTGACATATTTAAAAATTAAAATGGCTGAAACACTATTGTAACTTTCTCTTTGTAGGTAAAAGAGTAAAGATATAACAATGCTGATAAGGAAAGAATGGATTTAAATTTAAAAGATGTTTGTATATTCTTGAAGATCTTTGAAAACTGTGTTCAAGCCTATTCGTGCAAATGAAGAAATTACCTTTAATATGCATGAAATGCTGTGCATTCATTGGAAGACTCTATTTAAATCTAGAGGATTATTTCCAACATTTATGGCATGGCAGAATAATTTACACAGCTTGTTATTAGAAATTAGACTATAAAATGTTTAGTATGGTTCAAGTTTTGAATAAAAAGTATATTTTGTACAATATTTTGTAATTGCCAATTTTGACGTTAGAGCTGGAAAAAGAACTCACTTGGTTTGTGAGGAAGCATCTTTGCCAACACAGAAGCTGTGATTAAAATGAGGCCTGCTCACCTGCACAGCGAAAGATGAAATTCTAGTCAGGCGTGTCGCTGCCGAAGTTGGCAGTTCTTCAGCATCGCTACTCCTTCTTTCAAAAGTACAGTTGACATCCAACTCTCTGTACATGTTGCCAGGGGAAGAGCAGAGTATCATGGAGCTCATCGCGCAAATGCTCTGTTTTATGCGTTTTGTTTCTTGAAATACTCTAAAATTCCTGAGTGTCAATGAAAAAAAAAAAGTTTCCCGAGGAGAGATGGTCCAGTCTCAAGGTCCATATCCTGTCATTGATTTCTATGCAACACTCTCATCGACTTCAATGGGAGTTCCGCACTTGGATCAATGTCAGGATATGGGCCTTTACATTTAGATGTGAAAGTGTTTTAATAGTGGTTGGCAAACTGGTGATGAATTAGGGCAAAAGAGGCAAAGAATTGGCTGGAAACTTTTAGACCTATCAGCTACCCTTAGCCGTTAGCAGAGTTTTATAAATGCTAGTGAGCAATCTGCGTATGTTGATTTTGGCCAGTAAATGGAGTGACCTTATGCACTAATTAAATTACTTGAGTCTGTTCTGTGTTTCTTTTAAGCGTGTGGAGATTAAGTCTATAAGTGACTACAGTATTGGAATTAAAATGTCCTGTGGACCTATGTGTAAGAAAAGCATCTGCTTTCCTCTCTTGTAAGAGGACTCAGGTATGATCTACCTGCAAAATCTAGTGATGTGTGACATTATATCCAACTAATTAAAATAGAAACACCGAGTCTCACCAATTTCATCCCTTCTTTTAGATCTAAATCAGTTCAGGTAGGTAGCCATTTCAATGAAGAAATATAAAAATTGCCTTTTATGGCATTTTATTTGAAGTGCCTAGCAGTCATAATTAGTAAAGACCTTTTCTTTTAGCAAAGTATGTATGTGCATATATACACATAATACATATTAGAGCATGTACATAAAAGCATGTTGTATGCATAGTGTATGTGTGAATAGATGCATAGATAAATACATATACATAAAATTGTATATTACACATATAGATATCCATTTACATCATGCCTTGGAGTCCGTGGGAGATAGGTTACAGCACTCCTACCTCCCACCTCCCTCTCCCCAAACAGGATACTAAAACCTAGAGACTGTTAAGTCCTTAACATAAAACGATGCAGTGTTTGTATATGACTTCTGTACATTTTCTCATGTGCTTTAGGTCATCTCTAGAACACTTATAATGCCCAGTACAGTGTGATTATTCCTTAAATAGTTGTATTGTTAAAGGAATAAAGAAATAACAATATGTACACTTTCATAATAGGTTGACTTTTTTCCCCCAATATTTTTCATCTCTGTATGCTTAAATCTGAATGCAAAACCTAAGGGCGTGGAAGACTGACTAAACAGTCTATTATGGTGTATATGTACATTTATAATTGACGTTAGGGTAAATTCTTTTTTTCATTTCTCAACAAATGTGAAGGATAAGTGATCACAGTCTCTTTACTAAATGAAAAAGGTAATTGAAAATTTCAAGCCTCTGTCTTCTTAGACCAGACACTGCGTGTCATTTGACATATTCCTCCCTTCCCTCCTTTGCTAATCATGTCATGTCTTTGCTCTCCCTCTTTTGTAAGTTACTATTTGTGCTTATTGTGGAATTTTACTGACATAAGTGTTAGTTTTCCACTCTGAGCATTCCCAGAGTATCCTGTAATCATAACGGGAAAGCACTGAATACTGAACTGGGAGCTAGATTTTCCCTGGATTTAATTATTTGATTAGTGCACTGTTTTTTAGGCTCTAATGTGATGAGTGTCAGTTGCAATGTTTTTCCATTCCTTCAGTCTACCTGAAGATGCAGGTACAAATATCTCTTTCATTTTGACCCTAATCATAGCCACCTATTCTATGATCATCCTTTTGAGAGAGGGGCAAAAGTCCAGTGTTTTATTTCTGAATGAAAATACCTCCCCGACGATGCTTCCATTCCAGAGAAGTCTGCAGTTGAAGTTCTTGCTGAAGCCAGATGACTTACATCTGTATTCTCAAATGCAACAACATGGTTATTTCTAGTTCAGATGGTACATGCTTAAAATACATTTCATTAATTAAGTCTTTTGTAAGAAGAGTGATGTGATTTTAATTCTGTGTTTCAGAGCAAAAGGAATGGCCCTTATATTCTAACTTTCCTTCAGATCTCACACTAAGCATTTCTTATTCGTATGCCAGGGTTGTGAAGATTAGTTACGGGAAGAGTACATATATGGGAAGGGAGGTGGAAGGAAGACTGTGCCAGGAAAAAGCAGGAAAGAGAGTATTTTTGTTAATGGAATAGCTGATGAACTCATAATGACAACATTACCTAACAGAGTGTATAGAGGAGAGAAAAAAATTCCAATGTCAATTGAGACATAAAATGTGGGACATTGCCAAATGAGTATTTTCTTTGCATATATAAATTAATATTATGCCTTCTTTGAAATTTGTTTTATTTTTAAAGCAAAAGACACTGCATAACTCTTTATGCAGAGATTGGTAGATAATTTCTGACACAGAATTCTTCTGCATTATGATATAGCCAGTATGATTCCTCCCCAGTGCTATTCAGTACTTTAAGTAAAATGAACTGGGGTATAAATATGTGGAGTGGAAAGATAAATCAAATAATTGGCATGACGCTATTTATTGGCAAGTACCAACAGCCTTCTAAGAAACAATGGATGAAGGTGAACATATAGCAACAAAGGAAATACTTAGCATAAAGAAGCACCCATCAGCACGGTCTCTATTTACTCTCCAATATTTGTGTTACTTAACGTGGATAACTTTACCCATATATAAGATAGCTGTTAACTGTGTTGCTTCTTATAAATCTTGACAAACATAACAAAGACACATAATTGGGCTTCTTGTGTGAAGAAAACATTAGATGGAAAATATCATTTTCTTGCAGTTTAAAATACAGGGTTCAGAATGAATTAAACTTGTAAGAACTTTTTAAAAGTTTTCAAAGCATTAGGCACACCGTGTAGATATGAACTCAAAGTTTAAACTGGCATTATTTTGCTTAGAACATAAAAGTGAACTAGAAGAATCTTATACAAAGTTAATACAAAGTGTACTTTTGGGTTCACTAACATAAAAATATTGCCCTAATGTTTTTAATATTATTTCTTCTCATCAGCAAAAGAAATTTCCTAAGTCCCTGGCATCTTGTAGACATGGATTAAATATTTCTGTTGAATGAGCTTTGATTCGGTAGCTCTCCAATTTAGTTGTTACTTACAGACGGAGTTAGTGCTTATTATCAGTGCAGCTCTAGTTTGTACTTTCATGGCTACATACATGGAAAGATTAAGCTTTCTTTCTTCTTGCGTTCTCTGGGGGAGGGTATAGCTGATCAGTGTGTAAAGCTTTCTTCAGGGTCAGTGCAAACTCAAACCAGTGTCATTTCAAGTGATAATCCAGAGAGATTAACTCCACAAAGAAACAGAACAAAATGAGTGAGTGTGTATGTGTGTGTGCCTGTGTATGTATGTGTGTGGTGTGTATTGTGTGGGAAACACAGAAATGAACTCACTTCTCCATTCTGAAGTTGGATGGCGGCTCATAATACAACTCTGTAGATTTATGTCCTTTGCAGCTAATCTCAAAGGTACTGTGTTCATCAAACCAAGTTACCAGGTCTCATTGGTTTGAGCCTATAACAATGGGTGGCATTTGCTAAGTAAAGCCCCACCCAGTAATTTTTTTCTGGTACACAGCTGTGTCTGGGAGCACAGCTGTGCTTCCTGTGAGCCCTCCAACAGTTTACTGTGCAGCTGTGAGAGCTGCTTAGGAAATTGTTAGGAGGCAGCTGCCAAAGCTGATGGCTGTAGCAATGTCTTCAAAACTGAACTGAGTCAGTTCTGTGGTGAATGTGAGACACTCATAACCTCTGTATTCTGAAAGCACACCGATAGCATGCTGTGGAATCAGGAGGAAAAACTTAGGTTTAAATTTCTTGTGGTATTGCAGCTACATTCATTATGAGTCTTACTTGAATCTCAAGTCCTAACTTCATCAAGTAACCTCCAGACTGTGTTGATCAATTTTCATATGAATCGTCATATCAGCAATGTGTGTACAGTTCTAACTGCATTTGAGGATTGAGAGTTTTCCCTTTATTAAGTATTTCATTCAACGATCTAATGTTATCTTCAGAAATTAAAGAATAAATTTAATATACAACATTAAATCAGATTGTACTCACTAAAGTCCAGATGCTGATTTATCTTTATAAGTGTAACATTTTCTATTAAGTCACACAAAATTATTTTGCTATTAATTAATCAGTGTATTTGCTACACAGGAGTTTATGAACATTACCTCTGTACTCCACCAACTCTGGTGAAGAATGTGAGCAATGTGACAGCCATTCTCTGACCTTAGACACTCAAATAGTATGTATGAAATATGGCTTGCAGTTGATCTAGCCCCAGATTAAAGACAAAAAAAATGCAAGAGAATCATTATCATTGTGTGTTCAAAACTTGAAAGAATATTCTGAAAGAGAATATAAGTTTAAACATTAGGTTGGGTTTCAGGAGGAGAAGAATACAATTGTTGTATGAGATTGTTCTAGAAAGTAGAGAGAACTTCATGAGCAGGGAAGAAAGTTGGCATTTTTAGTAGACGGACATTGGCCCAGTGATGCAGAAGTTACCTGTTAAGGAAATAGGATAGGTACACAAGGAAAGGTTAAATGTATGTTGAGTCATTACGTTGGATGCTGTGGGAATTTGAAAAGAAAAAACCTGCACAAGGTAGGAACTGTGAATTACTTCCCAGAACCTACCATTGAACCCAATTCAAAAGAAGAATTCAGCTAACGTTGAACAGAATGTTTACTAATGAATCAAACATCAGGAGACAGTCCTGAATATAAAGCAAATTATGAGTTTAAATGGGTGGATCTGTTTGGGTCCCTGAATAAGTGCAATTCCACTGGAACTTTGGAAGAACTGTGTCGATGAAGTTGTTACTCATAGAAGTGCAGCCTGATTTAAAGTTCGTTGAAGCAGCTGTGGAAGGAAGGAAGCCATTAGCTCTGGAAGCCATGTGGTCTGGGGAGAAGAAATAAGAGTTATTGAGCCCAGCTGAGAGAACCATGAGAGAGCTGCCGCTAAGCTGAAGTTGCATATGCTGCCTAAGAACCACACAGTAGTTAGTGAAAGCGGGAAACAGATGAACAGATTATACTGCTATGTCTCTGCCCCCCACGGTAGGAGCATCTGCTGATAACCCTCCTTGGCCAGCCCCAACCCGGAGCCAGCTAGCCAGGCACAGAAGGTGTTATGTTTTGTGGCGGTCAGTCTCCCAGGGCACCGAGCAAGGCCAAGACGGACAGGGACAGTTTCTAAGAGGAATAATTAAAATAATTTTTTCGTTTTGTTTTATTCCCTAAGTTGGTAAAGACAAAGATTTGTTTGTTTAAAAGTGAGTAACGTAAAGTGTTTTGCAATTTATGTTGAAAAGGCAGTTACGGTTCTCCTTACTACACCAGAATTTTCTGGTTATAAAAATCTTGACATAGAAATTATAGAGTGACATGGAACTGATTCATATAGTACAGGTAATTTGCCAGAGGGAAAAATGAGATGGCTAATAAAAATAGGATAAAATATCTTATCTCTTTAGTTATCATAGGAAAAAAGTGGTCAGATTAATCGATGAAAGAAAAATGAAGTCAATGAGATTCCAAACTGGACTGACCAAACTGGAATGAAAAGAATTCTCAGAGCAGATGAGAGCACAGACTGACAAAATCACCTCCTATTGCGGGTGGGCACAGGCAGGAGTTTAGGGAAGAAAACTTGCAGGAGAGGGTATCAGGTGAATCCTTCCCCCAGAGGCCTTCAGATAGGATTGTTTATAACTTTCCTGGGAGCAAGTGGTTACTATATTTCATTTTCCTAAAGTTAGTAAAGTAGCTACACTCCCTCCACCTTGAAGAAGTCCCAATTTCCTGTTGAAGTCTGGGCACTTTTTAAAATGAGCACATGAAGGACCCGGTCATTGAAAACTCGTGTCTAGCTCCAGCCAGTCATTGAGCAGAACCATCTCATTGCTCCGGCACTACCACCCTTTTGTTCTAGGTCTATGCGAGGAGCCTCAGACCCATGGGTAGGGATGCCTGCTAGGACCTCCTCCTGACTTCTGTGCCAGGAACTCTCTATTTCTTTTTTCCCCTCTTTCTCCCAGGGAGACCTCTTGGGTTTCCTCTTGGGCTTCTAGGCCCAGTGCTTTTCTTTTCTCTTTTGTTTGGTTCAGTAAATGGTTGCTTGCTTCATTTTCATATTCTGTCAGCTTTATTCTTAATTGTGCTAGAGTCCGTGAATGGGAGCCTCTCTTACGCTCCAGTGGGGAGAGAGGAATTGACCTCATTGGTGAGAGTGTAAAATTCATACAATTTTCTGGAAGTCAATTTTGCAATTTACATTAAGAATCTTAATATAATTTATTCTCATTGCCCCAGAAATGGACCTTGGTGGAACTTATCCTAAGGAAGCAGGGGTGCAAATGAGTGTTCGACTTACTGATACTCAAAATAGCAAGTATTGCGATTACAGTTACCGATGGGGGGATAGTTTAAAATGATGAGTATTATAAACACTGTAAATGGATTGAGCTTACTTTGAAGAAACTTTATCAGTATAAAATTGCATAAATATATAAATATAAAAAGTATAGAACAAAATGCATTAGCAAGGGAAATGGGAAGAAAGATGAAAGGTTATAATAATGAGTCTGAAAATGTTAACCCTGGGATTGCTAGGTGGGATTTGTTGTTTGTTTTTGTTTTTCTTTCTTTGCTACAAGGGATTGAAATTGGGACCCGTTCACGGCTCTGTATCCCCCAACCCTTTATTTATTTGTTTGTTTACTCATATATTTATTTTTGAGACAGGATCTCAGTAAGTTACTAAATTTCCCAGCTGGGTCTTGAACTTTGCATACTCCTGCCTCGGCCTCAGAGTGTTGGCATTACACACTTGCAGATGAACGTTTTCTTTCCACTTTCATGTCCGCTTTAGTATTTACTAGCTTAGGGAGTGGATGTGTGAGCTCATTGCGTTGGTTCATAATGCAGTGTTATTATGGGTCTCCTTATTGTTCTTTTTAGTGTAAGTAACAGTTTATTAAACTAAACAAAAGAGAAAAGAAAATCCCTTGGGTAAGAAGCCAGGAGTAAACCCAAGCAGGTATCCATTAAAGAAAAAAAAATATAAGAAAAGAAAAACTTGGCTGAGAAGCCAAGAGGGAGGTGTGAGGATTCCCTGCCTAGATTCAGAAGGAAGAGAGGGCGGCAGCTATTGGTGGCTCTCAGATGACTTGCTTTCTTGCTCATGCACAAAGGGAAAATGCCAAGACTTCCTCAGGGTGGAGAAAGAGAAGCTACTTTATTAGCTTTAGGGCACAGACATTAGGTACTTGCCCTGGGGAAACTGAAAAACAGCCTCCCCCTGGGGTAGTGGGGAGATGGGGGAGTCCTCACAGACACCCTATTGCACAGTTTTCCTAGCCTGTCCCTTTACACTTGGTGAATTTACTCTCCTTAAGTCCTCACTCTGATTCCTTCCCTGGCCCATAGTCTTTAATGGCATGATGTTTATGATCTTCTCTGTCATTGTGTTCTTGTGAAATATGAGTCAGTGTGTATGCTTTTACTTTAGGTTCTGTAGATTTCATATTTTTATTACTTTTTAAAACAAGTTAGCAATTTGCTTTGAAGGTTCATTTATGTTGCTGTGTTTACATCTAACCATCTATCTCATCAACTCAGATTTTCACTGAGAAACAATATGCATTATTTTTGTATTAAATCCTGTGTTTTTCTATCTAAAAATCTGGATTGGATTATATATCTCCTTATCTTAAGAGAAAGAGACTTGAAAAATATAATTTGCAGTCATTAGAAATTAAAACTTTGTTTTATTTGATAAATCAAGATTCAGAATTTGTAACTGTAGCTCTTAAGTATTTTTACTTTGTATGCGAAGTCAGCAAAGTTATTAGTGCTGTACAAAGAGTTAAAGACAGTCTAGAGTAGCAGCTTTTATGCCTTTGTGTCTGAGGAACGTTTTTCAGTATGCAAAAAAATGACTGAATCCCCAAAGGTGTTTGGTTATTTAAATTTTCTATTTATATTTAACATATTAGAATTAAAGTAAAATATTTTAATATTCGAGAATATACAAAGCATGTTTGTTAACAGTCAGAGTGGTGATGTCATTACAAGACATGAAAGCTCTGGAAAATTACACAGTGTACTCAGAAGAGAGTGAGTTTGAAAAAGAGAAACAACGTTGTAGTGTTGTTAAGAAAATAATTTTCATCTTAGGGACTCAATGAAAGGTCCTGGGTGGGGACCCCAAGCTATCTGAACTGTGCTTTTGAAAACAAGGCCTAGCGTTTTGTGTGTGTGTGTGTGTGTGTGTGTGTGTGTGTGTGTGTGTGTGTGTGAATTCTCTTGTGTTGGCACAACTCTCAGTATTTCCAATCTAAAACCCTAAAATTGCTTATGGAATGGCCCAGTCTCATTCAGTTGATTTAGTTTCACAATTATAATATCGTCCCTATCTTCCTATGTGATGTTCATGGTCACCTTTATTCTACAGTTGTGCTGGTATACTTTTAGAATTACTAGCCAGAAAATAACTTGATTTGAAAGTGATGACTATGAATTTTTTATTCCAAAATTGGGGAACTGGGTATGACATGTTTTCTTTTTGCTCACTTTTTGATCTTAATTTTGCCAAATTATTTTACAAAGCCATAAACAAAAAAATCATTTTCCCTGATGTTTTGAAACGCTGTCCCAATTTAAGAGAATCTCAGTATGTGAAATCCCGTTTCCAAGTTATTCTGCTCCAGATTGTCAAACTGGCTAATCCATGCCACCTAGAAGGTAACTTAGACTCTAACACCGAGACAGGACAAGGCAGACTGCCTGTGTGTTGACAGGATATTAATCTCAGTATAGAAAGAGACTGGGAGTCAAGTCCTCTACATTACTGATAACATGGCGGCTAGCGCTGACAGGCATGTGTGGGAACACGCAAGGCGGTGGGTTAGATCCTTGGCTCAGGAGATAAGCCACAGGAACAAAGCACGGGGCTCATGCTGAGGAGATACCGGTGCACACAGGGAGCGACCTAGAGATTCTCCTCCGATGGAAGGTGGAAAGGGACTTGACTGAAATGTTTGAAAGCCGCAGCAGTGCAAGAACATGCTGCCAGGAATGCAGTCACCACAGAGCAAACCTGCCACGTGCTCCTTTCTTTGAAGGCCTCCGCTCTCCCATTCATCTCTTCCGTTTCCCTGATCCAGCCACGGGACAGAAGTTCTGTGAAGAAACTTGCTGTTTCTCAGCGCGTTCATCGCAGTAGCTTGGTTTGTTTCCCCCTTGCTGTGTGCCAGTTCTGAGTAGGGTGCTTATGTGAATTGTTTCGCTTAGGTCAGTTCCCAGAACAACTCTCTGGGGTAGCTGCTCGCGTTTCTTCTGTTTCATATCCGGAAAAACTGACATGCGATGTAAGTGATCTACCCCAGGTCACAGAGCTGCT
>PVKB01000033.1:1085677-1147294 GCA_004027205.1 Ctenodactylus gundi
CCCCCAATAAGGAAAAAGTGTCTTTATTTCTGATTTGTTCCCATGGCAAAGCCTTGAAAGACCTCTGATCTGCACTTACTGGCAGAAAATATGGATAGCACCCTGGTGAAGAAGGATTTTCTAAACACATTTTGCGAGATATATTTTAAAACTAGAAGTGCAGAGACATTTGCTGCACTAGAATTCAGAAGGTGCCAGGAGTCAGTGATTTAACTGGTCTCTCAGAGAAGTTACTCAATACTTCTGAAACTTTATTTGCTTAGGATTGTTTTGATATGGAGCTACTCTAACGAGTGACATGGGTGGCTTGTATCCCAGCAGGTACTGCCTAAGGAAAAAGATGACTCTTCCACATGTGGGCTGTTTATAAAAGGCAGAAAACTATAGGATGACCACGGGGTAAAGAGGAGTAACTAGTAAAACATTTTGAGTTGCAGCAGATGAATCACACGTGGCATGCTGCTGCCACCTTGTGGAAAGATGCATATTTGCTCGCCTCCTAGAAACCTGAAGCAATTTCTTTCATTTTATCTTGTTAGAAAGAGGTTAAAGGAATAGTAATATTGTAAAAATCAATTGCTTGTTTTTTATTATTTATTAATTGGTTAATGAAGCACCTTTATGATGCACTAAATAGGCACCTGCTTGTATATTTTATCCTGTTTTGGTATTTTATGTATTATTTGTTTTAAGATAAAAATAATGAAATAATACTTTTCCTGTCCTGTCCCTAATTTACACCTGTGAAGGAGGGAGGAAATTCAGGTGTAATTTAAGATAATGAAAAATAATTATATATCATGATCAATATCCAGGATTCCAAGTTTTTAAATATGTATTTAAAAAATTTAATGTGTGCATTAAGGTGCTGCATACAATTCATAACAGAGGCACACAAAAAGAAGGCAGATTGCCGACTGAGTGATAGAACTTTCAGATTCAAGTCAGACCATGTCAGTTTTTTGTTAATTTGTTGCTCCTTTTGTCAGATCAAAAATCTGTAGGGTTATATGAGAATTACACACGCGAGAGATCTCACTGTCCCGCCTGCTTCTGTTTTTGAAACATTTTCATGTAGGCGACAAGGGATACAGTCAGTTCACACTATGTCCTGACTCAAGTGAAGAAACAGGCTCTTTTCTTTTGCGTACGTCTAATACCTATAAATAATGAACGCTCCTGAGACTGAGTGGTGTTATACATCAGCCGAGTGTTTTGTTATAGACATCGAGACATTTGAGATTAAAGCCTACATGATCTATATTGTTTGTATATATTAAAATACTTGTAATGAAATGACAGTCGTGTTTCTTCTCTCTAGTCAGATCATGGGAGAAAATTTTTAAATAAAATGGTACTGTCCTGTATGATTTATATAATGAGTAAGTGGTACCCTATTGTGGATTTTTTTTAAAAGAAAGGTTTATTAGAATTGAACTTATGTTTTAATCCTTAAGCTTTCTCTCTCTTGCCTCATTCTCTGGGCAGCTTTCACTTAGAAAAAAACATCTACCAAAAAATAAAGTTACTGCGAAAGAAATGATGCATTTACAGTTAGGAAGTCAGAATTGTGGGGATTACATGTGGTTTTATATTTTGAAAAATTTAAACCATCAGATGATGTAGGGTGGTACTGAAGAAAAGCAGTCAGGAGATGAGTGGCCTGGTCTGAGTCCTGTCTCCCAAACCTACTAGGTGAATTGGTATTTTGCAAAATATTAAAGCACCTTGGTTTTCTTACAAGTCATAACAGTACAAATATCACAGCCCTGATCAGAGGTAAGAATGAAGCTAAGCTAGTGAGGCAGGCCTTTAATTCCAGCTTTCTGTGGAGGCGTAGGCAAGAGGATTGCAAGTTTGGGCCCAGTTGAAATTTAGCAATTTATTGAGACTCTGTTTCCAAAATAAACATAAAATATGGGCTGGATGTAACTCACTGTGAAGGCTGTGAATTTCATCCCCAGTATCACAACAACAACAATAGCAACAACAACAACAAAAAAGAAGCTATGCCTGGTGGGGCTGGCCTGTAATCTCAGCACTATTAGAGGCAGAGGCAAGAGGATTGCAAGTCTGAGCCTAGCTTGGACTATTTAGCAATTTAGTGAGTTCAGTGTGGAAATCAAAAGTCAAAAATGGGCTGGGGATATAGCTCAGTGCAAAAGTTATATACTTGATCCTCACCACAGAGAGGGAGGGAGGGAAGAGGAGGTGGAGAAAGAGAGAGAGAGAGAGAGAGGGGGGGGGGAGAATAAAAGTGTCAGTAAAGCAGTAGTGCATATAAAAGAAGAGGAGGAAAGGAGCATTTACAAAGCATCTATTCTTTAACTGAAGTAAAAGCAGTGAAAGACTGCAATGTGTGGATTGCAAACTTTTAACACAGTGCTTTCTGGCGTAAAATAGAATTGCACTCAATGTGTCCTCAGACTTGGTGGATTTAAACAGTGGATTTTGAGACATTCAATAAATTCAGCAGTGGTTTATCTTATTTGTGTCCATTTCATTTATAATATGGTCATGGAATTTATTCTTGTTGGAAGCTGTACGTGTTTTTGCAGAGATATCACACTTACATTAGAAATTTGAGAATCTATTTCAGTTCTACATTTTTCTTCACGATGCACTAGAATCCTTCAGCCAAGGAGCTAGTGTAGATGCAGAAGTCATGACTATCAATCGAAATACCTCTGACTATAAGTAGTTTACATTCTAGCCTGGAAGTAAAATCATTAAACAGCACAATGTGGAAGAACATAAGGAATGCCTAAGAGAAAAATAAGGTAGGAAATGGAGAGAAGAGGTTGTTAAGTGGACATTACCATTTTAAGTTGTGTGATAAGCAGGGTCGATGCAGACATTTGTAAGGGAAGCCAGGGATAACTCATGCAGGTAACAGAAGAACACCATTTCAGGAGGAGAGATAAAACAAATGCAAAACCTCTGAAGTCAGAACAAGCCTGCCATGTTTGAGAGACACCAGGGACCAGAATTTTGATGTATTAGTTAGGGTTTTCCAGAGGAACAGATGAAAAGAAAATAACATGTATAATTATGTAAGGGGATTTATTAGGTGGAGTTACATGCTCAGAGGCGAGAGAGTACATGATAGTCACCTGCAGATTAAAGGCAGGAGAATCCATATAGTTGTTTGCATGCTGGAGAGCTGGGGGAGCCAGCCTATCCTTAGCCCAGGGGATTGGAAGGAGGTAGAGATAGAGAGGGTGTGTGTGTGTGTGTGTGTGTGTGTGTGTGTGTGTGTGTGAGTGTGTGTGTGTGAGTTCTTTAGCCCAGGGATGTTGAGGACAAATGACTATACTGGGACATGCGTTGCAATGTGGCTACTCTTAGATTTATGTATTTCTACGGAAAGATGTTAATATTACAGAAAGAGATGCTGGCTGGCTTGCAACCAGCAGCACTCTAATAGGCAGGTCTTTCCAGAAAGAGTTACAGGGAAAGGCTAGAGGCTATCAAATAGCAAGAAAAGAAGTCAAGTGATCTTGAGAAGTGTTTCTTCCAGCAACTGTAAATAGAGTGATAAATTATTCCTCCCTACCTCAAAACTATTGCTGCTTATAGGTTATGAGTGGACGCTGGAAGTGGTCTTGGATTAGCTGAAATGGCTAATCCCGGCATCTCCCTTTTCCTAGATCCCTCAGTTAGTACATCTCCATCGTATTTGGTTAAAATATGACTGAGTAGGCAACATTTCTTGAACTCAGTTACATTCTTGTTTCTGTGGATACCTAGTGGTGATTATAAAATTTATTCCACCTACAGTTTGCTCCTTTTACTGTATTATTGTATTTACCTTACGAAACTCTCACAAAACAATAGTTCGACATTGGCAGTATTTTCTAGCCACTTAAATAACATAACGATTTGTCTGAGGATGCTTTTGAAGGATGCCCCGGAATTTATTTCTTGAGTTCTCAAATCGAAGAAACAGATTAAACCTGATGTTTGGTGATGAGTTGTTGAGATTGGAATGAAAGCCACCATAGAGGTTGTGAGGAGGAGATGCTCTCCTCATGTTGTATTTGGCATTAGAGACCCAAATACTAGGGTTCTTCTTTCTTGATGTCGTCCCTCACCAATCCTCTGAGCACCGTTTTACAGTTTGCCTTTGCTCCTCTGCCTTCTCTCAGCTTCTCAGGCTATCACTTCTGTTTGTTGAACACTTGATTGAAGTCTTAACTGGCTTGGGATCATGAATTTTTATAGTTGTAGCTGTTACCTGTGTCACACATCCACCAAAAACCTACACGCTACGGTCTCATCCATTACTTACTATAAAATTTCTTTTGGTAAAGTACTTCAGTCCCAGTGTGTGCCACAGAACTTCTCATCTCCCGTGGTCTTTCTCACGCAATCTTTATTTCCGTGCAAAGCTATCACTGTCACACATAGAAAATAATATTAAAAACTTAGAAAATTAGAGTGTCATTCTCTCATTTTCTAATACATTTCATAGTGGTTTACTTGTTCAGCTGATGTTGAACACAATCTATCAGACACTCAGGTGGGCTGTAGACATAAAATTGGGCACAAAATCACCTGCATTTAGCCCGTGGAGTGTTGCCACCAATTCTTACAGTAAGGCTTTTAATTTCATAGCCATTGCTGTGGTTAGGGAAGAGCATTTACTACTTTGATCATTAATAACCACACGATTAGTTTTCTGCCTCCATTATTTTCCACTCTAATCAATCTGCATTCCCAACAGAGCAGTATCTCTTAAACAGGAGTGATTTTGCAGTCCTGTTGAATCCTCATGTAATCCTCCTTGTTGAATCGCCTACATTGACAGATCAAGTGAATACACCTTAGAAAGATGCCTTCTGTCCTGAGCTAAGAAAGAGATTAAACCTGATGTTTGGCAATGCTGACCTTTAATTTGTACCTCTTTTCTCTCTCCTGCACCAACCTTCATGCTCCAGTCACAAAGAGCTTTTCACTATATTCTGATCATGTTGCTTATAGGCATTTCTGTTTTGAAAAGTATCTCTATTTCTTAGGTTTGTTGAGTGCCTTTTAGTAAATAACTCAACTATCTCTTTCTTTGAAACGTTCCTTAATTTCCCCTACATTCCTAGTGCTGCTATTTATTTATTTATTTATTTTTGTCTTAGGGGTTTCTTGAGTTCTTTTATTGCTTTCACATGTAATGTTGAAAGGTATTGTTTTTGATTCCCAAACATTGTGTTTAAAATGAAGCAAGAGGATAAAAACACTTCAGTATATTCCAATTGCAGAATCTCATATGTTTCATTTTTGTCTGAGTCTTTTTATTTAATTTTCTGCTATGAGAAGGCCATGTTTGCTTAGTCTTTCCAAAGCCATTGATTTTTGTGGAATTAGGTTACTTTTGTTTAAATTCTGCAATTTACTACCTATGTGCTTTTGGTCAAATTTCTTACTTTGACCTTAGTGTTTTTTCCACCTCTACAATAGGAAAAATAATAATATCATATAGACTAAATGAAATAAGGTATGTGACATATATAGAACAATTCCAGAATCATGGTAGTCACCCTGTAAATATCTGCTATTAATATAAATATATGTGTGATATACAGTCAATTGTATCATTCTGGTAGCAGATGCAGATGTTATAATAGGTTTAGGAACAAACCAATGATTCTGATGAATTAAGGGACTCTGTTAGCTGTAGTCATTCAATAGATAAAGTGTGTATGTGACAAAAATTTTATTAATTAAATTTAACACATTTGGTCATTCAAAACCATTCAGAAAATTCTATCATATGGAGATAATCAACAGAGGAAAGTTATAAAGGAATTCAGGTAAAGTTAAAGAGGGTGCCCTGTGTTGTATCTTCTTGTTTTATTATTTAGTGTGGACCTATATTAAAAAAAAGAAACAAATGTACTCAAGAAATACACTTCAAGAAATTATAGCTATGATTTTAAAATTTATGTTAATATTCCTAGTGTTTTTCCCATTTTATTAATATGCATGTACATGATACATAATGTTTACATTGAACTTGAGTATTTTGTGCACATATCCCGTCAGGGTTACAAACTGTCCCCCTCTCCCATACCCTCAGCCTCCACCCTAACTACCACTATTTGAGGGGTCTGTTTTTCTTCAGCTCCTTGTATATTCTAATTATTAGCCTCCTACCTGAAGTATAGGTGATGAAAATTTTTCTCATTCTCTTGGTTCTCTCGTCACTCTGTCGATAATTTCCTTTGTTGCACAGAAACTTTTTAAGTTAATATCATCTCATTTACTGATTCTGGGAGCTGCTAATGTTAAGTGCATTTTGTTTTGTAAAATTGGTGTCTGTTTCAAAGAAGATGTGTTGTGAAATCTTTCTTAAAACCGAATTTAGTAGTATTCGAGATGTTGTTTGAATGCTTGGGCATTTGTTTTATGTATAAGTTTGATTTTGGTCAGGAAAGTTTGGTGCCCTACATATTTATAGTGGAGAGATGGTTTAAAGTGGTAAAACGGAAGAGTAGGACCTCCGAAGGGTTGGAAGGATGGTCTCCGATACTTGCAGCAAGCATTGTGCGGACTTCCCCCTTGTGCGGACTTCCCCCTACTTCTCCAGAACTTCAGGCAAACTTGCTACGAGTTTTGTGGCTAATCCTATCATCATCTGCCTTCCAAATCTCACATAAACTTCCCTCATTGGGAGATTCTAGCTGGATCTATGCTGCTATCAGAATCTGAAAAGGCAGTTTGCCGGCTTTCTATTCCTGTAAGCTCAGAATGTGAGCTCCGAAGGCAGAATGGTTCTGAGAGCCAACAGGGACCGATTTGAACTTGAAAATATTTCCACTTAGTACTTGGTAATTACACAAGTATCTGTGTTTTTCTTATCCTACGTGGATTGTTCAGAATGCTAAAATGATGAGTTAGAAACACAGGCATGATTTCTATGAACTGTGAGCACGTTTGAAAATTCCATTTGAATGGCTTCTCCCCAGAGTGTAATTACTGGAGAGGGCCGTATTTTTGGCTTAAGTAAAGTGGAACTTTGCCCAGTTTAATTGACCATACAAAATTAAAAGAGATGTCAAATATTTTTGAAGCATCTTGACATAGATTATTTTGAGTAAAGAAAGAGAAAGTAGAAAGCTCCCCTGTCACAGAATAGTTGATCAGTGTATAGCTAGCAATTTATATGTATTTTAGCATTTATTTAAATTCAATTTTTTATAAATTGGTTTGAGGTAAAGTTGTGAATAATACACGAGGTATAATGTATAAGAAAAAAAGAACCTGTATCTGTTTGCTTGTCTGTATATTTTCAATAGAAAGTTTTTTCTTTTCCTCTGTCTGCTGTCCTAGGACTAGAAGAAAGCCCAAAGGACAGTCTGCTAATGCTTGTCATGACTGAGAAAAAGATGCCAGCCTTTGTAACGTAAGTCCATCCAGGCACTAATTCTTATCTTGGCAATGTGAAGAGCCTGAATGCCCTGTGGGCTTTTTGACCTACAAAACCCAAGTTCATTTCAACTGGAACTTGAAGAAGCTCTGTGAGTAATTCAGGGTGAGGCTGAGAGAAAGATCAGTTGGCCTAGGGTGGAGAGAGAGGGAGAGATAACACGTGGTCCAAACAAGTACACTGTAGAGAGGAAGAACACGGCGCCAAACCTAAGTAACGTCATGTGATTTCTTGAATTAGTTATTTCCTGACATATAAAAAATCCTTTTATTAACAGCTATTTTCAGAGAATTTCTTACAGACTAATAATGAACAGGAAATTTAAAAATTTTCAGCAATGAAAGTAGGTGTAAGTTTAACTTAAGGAGATCAAAGATGTGGGATGAATCTTTGAAATGATGCCGAAAGAACTCTATAAATGGAAACATGGTCTTGTACATAGATTGCAAGAATAAATTACAAGAATGAATATTGTCAGAATAATTGACTGATATATAGATATAATGAAATTTTTATAATATTTCAATGTTGGTTTTCATAGAAGTAAAAGAAACAATCCTTTTACTCATATGTAAGTGCACACACACACACACACACACACACACACACACACACACCTAAGACAACCTAATAAAAAAGATCATAGCTGGAAGTGTTGTCCTGCTTGACTTCAAAATATATTGTAAAGAGACTGGCATAAAAACAGCCTTATTGACCAATGAAATAAGAAAGAAAACTCAAAAATAAGCCTACACATTTACAAACAGTACATTTTTTCCACTGAAATTCTTCCTTATTATTTGAAAGTTGTAATTTGAACAGTATTGAACATGGGGAAGGCAGCAGTGACTTAAAAGCATATAAATAAAAAACTTAAGGAGATCAAAAATGTGTGCTGAAACAATGAAATGATGCTGAAAGAAATGGAAAAGAACTCTAAGTGGAAAGATGGAAATTTATACAATAATCAAAAAAATACAAATGAATCTCAGACTTGAATACATTGAGGGCTATATGATTCAGGAATTTAAAAATACAGTTTTGGGGGCTGGAGGAATGGCTCAGTGGTTAAAGCGCTTGCTTAGCAAGTGCTAAATCAAGTGCTAAGTAACCGAGTTCAATTCCCCAGCACCACATAAGCTAGGTGTGGTGGCGCATGCCTGTGATCCCAGCGCTCGGGAGGCTGAGGCAGGAGGATTGCCCTGAGTTCAAGGCCAGCCTGGGCTCCGAAGTGAGTTCAGGACCAGCCTGCACTACAGAGCGAGACCCTGTCTCAATAAATAAATAAATAAATAAATAAATAAATAAATAAAAATAAATAAAAATAGAATTTTAGCGATCTTCTTGCATATATATATATACATATATATGTATATACATATATATATGTATATATATATGTATATATATATATATATATATTCATGAATGAATTCCAAATTCAGTATCACATTACAGACATGGGGTTTGAGGAATCAGTGGTCATCTGTGAGGGTTACCCCTTTCCTAGCTGACCATTCCCCAACTTTCTAAGACACCATGAACAAACCGTGGGGAAAGGAAAGTCTATTCCTTAGAAGATGTTGGAAACTTGTCATCTCTATGAAGAAAACTAAAATTTGGTCCTTCTGCTAGGTGCAAAAATCAACTCAAAATGGATTAAAGACCTAAATGTAAGATTCAAAACTTTAAAAATACTTTTACAAAAACTTAGGGGAAAATCTCCATAATGTGATCCCAGGCAAAAATTTTTTGAATGTGATCCTGAAGTCTCAGGTAGCAAAGGCAAAATGGACCAATGAGATTGAGTGAAACCAGGAAGTTTCTACACAGCAAAAAACACAATTAACAATGAATACATGGAACCCCCGTAATGGGAAAAATACTTACAAACTATGCATGTCCAAGAAACTCAAACACTTCCATAGAAAAGAAACAAAGCAATGAAAAGCTGGGCAAAGGGCCTGAACAGACGTTTCTCGAAAGAACACATACAAATAGCCATCCGGCTCCTGGAAGAAGTGCTTACTAGGAAAATGCAAGTTAAAACCACAGTGAAATAGCAACTCATACATATTAAAGTGTTTTCATCAAAAAGATAAAAGACAACAAATATTGGTGAGAATGTGGAAAAAAGTACACTTGTATGTTTTCATACTGTGCAAAATAGTATAACAGTTCCTCAAAAAAAAAAAACCCTATAAATAGAATTACCATTTGGTGTAGTAATTCCATTTTTGGAAATACATTTAAAGGATTTGAAATCAATAGATCAAAGGGATGACTGCACTTCCACATTCACTTCAATAACTCAGATACGTTGTCAACTTTGGTGGCCATAAATGAATCCAGTGCTGTGTATATACACTTTTATAGAGCATATCTGCATGCATATACATATATACACACAAATGGAATTCTCCTTAGCCTTTAAAATAGTAAAGTTCTCTAAAAAATAAAATTAATGAAATTAATTTAATATAAATTCAACTTAGTTACTAATTAGATACAATTAAATTCTTTAAAAACAATGAAATTCTGTCAGTTTTTTGAGAACAAATGGGGAAATCATCTAGGGAACATTAAACTAATTGAAATGAGCCAGTCGCAGAAAGACAACTATTGCCTGATCTCATTTTTTATATGTATGCTGGAAAACTTGAGTTCACAGGAGAGGAGTAGGCTAATGATTATCAGAACTTGGGGATGGGAGAGTAGGGGAGTAAGGACTTGATAGTCAATGTTTCAGTTAGACAGGTAGAGTAAGTTTTGTGATGCACAGAAGTCAGACTATTATTGTGGAATGTGTTTTTAAAAATAGCTAAGTGAGCAGGTTTTAAATTTATTACCACAAAAGTGTTATAATGTGATGGATATGTTAGCATAATATAGTTTCTTCACATTTTATGTAATATATAAGCATACCACATGGTATTCCATGAATGCAACATAGTTATGATTTGCCAATTAGAAACATTAATTAAAAAATTGAACAAGAGAGGAGAGTTTTAGGATGAAAATACGGATTAAAATTCATAGGAAGATATGTCCATCAGGCATAATATGTAGACCTTATTTGGAAATTAATTCAAACAACTGCACAATTAACATCACTTATCAAGCAATTGGAATTTGAGTATCTACTAAATAATTAATAGTATGGACCTACTATTAATTTTTAGGTGGAAGAATGATATCAGCTTTGTTCAAAAATAGTCTTTAATATACACCCTTTTCTGAAACAGAACATATGCATTCGTGTATGGTAAAACAAAAAATGTCCACTATTTGAAAATTTCAAATAATGCAAGACAAATAATTATTCTTAGTGAATATAATGGCTACTTTTCTGTCTTTTGTGGAACAAAATACTGATACCCACCATTTAAAGGAGGAGAGGCTTAATCTGGCTCACCCATTTTAGGGAATTCAGTACACATTTGGCTTGCTCGAAGGCAGAGAGGGCATGATGGAAGCGATGGGTAGAGGAGAACGGCCCGCATCATGGCAGAGAGGAAGCAGAGAGGAAGGCGGAGCTGGGAGTACATCTTTCCAAGTCATGCCGTTAGGCTCCAACTTCAAAACTGAGTCTTTTGGAGGAGGAGAGAGATTTTATCAGTGTATCTAAACCATAGTCATGCATATTCATGTGAAATAATTAGTCCCTTAGTTAGAGCTGTGTCTAGTAGAACACCAAGTGCTGTGGTTTAGATAGCATTTGAATATATTGCCCAGTGCCCCATGTGCTGGAGGCCTGCTCCTTGGTATGATGGTATGAAGAGGTAATGAGACCCTTGAGAGGTGGGACCAAGTGGGAATTAATCTGGTCATTGATGTTATCACCATTGGAGAAGATCAATGCTGATCTCCCAGAGTAACTCAAGGTAACTGCTTAGTTCTGATAGAATGCATCTTTAAAAAAAATAAAAATAAAAAAAAGAAAGAAAAGCATGTAACATAGGCTATTCTTTGGTCTTCGGCTTCCATCCTTGCCATATGATTACTCCCTTTCACTTGAAAGCCTCCATATTGTAACACAGGCAAAGGATCAGGCATCAAATAGATATGGCCACTTGATCATGGACTTTCACCTTCCAAAATTAAGAGCTAAATAGTCTCATTAAGAAAAATAATGTAGCCTCTAGTGTTTTGTTATAGCAACAGAATATAGACTAATACACTGTCTTAGCTACTTAATTGCTGTGACAAAATACCAGATGTCCACAATTTAAAGGAGGAAAGGTTCATTTAGCTCAGTTTCAGAAGAGCTCACCAGGCTGATTGTGGGGCAGCTGGCAATGGTAGAAGTGCAGGGCAGAGACTGGAGAGCTGCTCACCCCTTGCAGGCAGAAGTGGAGTGAGTCTACAGACTCAGGCAGGACCAGGCCCTTGCCAGGAAGAAGCTGGAACGATGATGTTTCTTCTCCCTTGCTTTATTTATTTCAATTCTGAACCCTACACTCAAGGTGGGCACCCCTCCCCCACCTTCTGTCACTCCAGTAAACAATATACATCTGAAAGCTATTCCCAGGGCCTTTCCCAGTGGCAACAAGTTGACAGGATCCTTCCAGTTCAAACCCCAAGCATGTGCTCCTTTCAGCCAAGCTCAGCCTCTTAATAATACACAGTTCCAAATACATGAAACTTTCAGGGCACACTCACAATCCAAACTGTAGCACACGCTATTATAATTCATCATGCATTTCTGTGTATCTCACGCACTACAGCTTGTTGATATACTATGTGGCCAGAAGTCATAGCAGTTTGTATTTTCCTAACCGTGTCACATGAACAGTTAGCTTTTCCTACATATTTGTGACCTCAGGACATAAATACTGTGAAAGAAGCCATTAGATAATGTTGATTCAGCGAGGATTTGGAAAATGAAAGATGAATTATTATTGGCTTGATTTCTGTTTTGTTCATGCATTAAAATAAGAACTTATTTTTCCTCAATTGGGTGTCACACAGTGTTCAGTAAGACAGTAACTGTAGCATGAAGTTGAAAGTGGAAATATTCCAGATTCATCTGAGTTCTGACTTAATATCAGCTGGATTCAATTACTGGTTCCACTTGCCATTTGTGCAAATTTGAAGCTTTTAACTTTTCTATGACACAGGTCTCTCATTTGTAAAATTGTAATTGTATGGGAAATTTTGTGAGTTCTAAATAAGTTAATAAATGCAGAACAGTTAAATATGGTGTCTGGAGGAATAGCCCAGCAGTTAGAGTTCTTGCCTAGCAAGAGCAAAGCCCTGAGGTCAGTTCCCCCACACGGCATAAGCCAGGCATGGTGGTGCACACCTGTAATCCCAGCACTTTGGGAGGCTGAGGTAGGAAGACCACCATGAGTTCAAGACTAACTTGGGCTTAGTCACCTCAGAACTAGCCTGTACTAGAGAGTGAGTCCTTGTCTCAAAACAAAAACAGAACAAAACAAAACAACCACTTAAATGTATATCTGACACACTTTAGAAAGCCTGTGTACCTACAGCAGTGAGTACAGCATCCGGCACGTGCTCAGGTGTCATTCAATGTTCCAAGAACCAACGATGTTTTTCTCCCAACAGTGTTATACATGAAGCAAGAGACTGTCATCACTGCTACTCCGACCAGGAACTAAGGCCTCGAGAATTCTGCTACTTAATTAAAGCAATAGCAAGAGACTAGTGCAAATCTCCCAAAATAACCTTAATTAACTTAGTTATGATAGAGTAAATCTTAGGAAAATAAAACAGTAAACGCCTCTGGCCTTAAACCTAGACATATCTAACTTTAGTGGCTTAACTTTTTTTTTCTTAATTGAAGTATGGCTTACATAATAAAATAGAAGAATCTTATATGCCATAGCTTGAAGAATTTTTACATTTGCACAAACTCTTGTGACTACTGTGTGGATGTTTGCATCGCTTCAGGAGGCTCGCATAGCCCATTCAGGCTGGGCACTGCCTCCCTCTGCCAGGGTAGTCACTAGTATGGTTTTTAACAGTACCGATTGGTTTTGAACTTTGTACAAATTCAGTTCAACGGCACATAATCTTTTGCGGCTGGCTTCTTTCAGCCTTTATCGGTGAGATCAATCTTATGTTACAGAATGGGTCAGTAGTTTGTTCTTCTCAATTACTGTGCCTTGTTCCATTGTGTGATTACATTGTAATTTAGTCATTCTATCCTCGTAGGACATTTGGGTGGCAGAAGAGAGTTCAGAATTCTGCCAGACTGAAGAGAGAAATCGAGTAAGTTAGTATCTTTTACCCTAATCTTGTTTAGTGCTTTTTCTTATCACCAGCAAACTTTATACTCAGAATTGGCCCCAGAACTTGAGTAACCAGAAGCTGGGTGGAAGGTTGGGTGGTAGGGGAACAAAATTTTAGGATGAGTTGAAAGCATGACGGGACTCTTGGTCACTTTCTCATCACTGGACCTGATCCCTGATGCTCACAAATTAAAGGAAAGAGTTATCTTAGCTCACAGTTCAGAGGTCACAGTCCACACCTGGCTGGCTGGTAGAGCAGAAGGGCATAGCAGAATGGCTTGGTAAAGGACGGCTGCTCATCCCACTGGATCTGGGAAGTGGAGAGAGCCGGAAGAGGAGCTGTGAGCAAGAATATTCTTTCCGGGCCATGCCTCCAGTGGGCCATTCCCCCACAAAGATCCCACCTCTCAGTGGTATATTAATTTATCAACTGGTTAATCCACTGGTAAGTATTGTGCCATGCATTCCTAATACATGTGACTTTGGGAGACATTTTAATTTTAAACTATAGTAGACTCTCAAAATCCATTTCACAGAGAAGTTCTCAATGTCTTCATGTGTCTTGCCCCGTTGTTTCGCCTACCTTGAAGCGGTGTTGATCGTCACCCAGTTCCCATCTTGTTTCGTCTTCTATCCTATTTCTTCTGCAGTTCTCTGAAATGCAGCGATGATGACGGTGATTCCTGCACAGCCACTGTTTCTGAGTCTCAGGATCATTGGCTTTTATGTCATCAGCTAAGGCCAGATGGTTAAATGTAGGAGTAATGACTCAGGTGGGTTATAATTAGACAGACCAAGCGCTTGGCTAGGGACATGGGCAAAGCATCATAGCACAAACATTTACTTATTTATAGTAAAAACTAACGCTTATTCAGGGTCACATAGGTGTATGTAATTGTTCTAAGCCCTTGACCTTATAAGTTAGCTCTTTCCTGGCAGCCCCATGAGGGATGTACTGTTACCATCCTCAACAGAAAGAGGCACAAAGACCCTAAGTGTTGTCCACATTAGAAAAGAACTGCTTAGGCAGAAATTTTGATGTAAAACTTCAGAAATTAAGAGTCGGGATCCTTTATCACATCTGTAGAATGAAGGAATTTGATATATGTAAAGAGAACTCTTGAGAAAAGTAAGATCTTACTTATACTAACTTTTCTTAGGGCCTAGAATGATTTTTAATTTTCAATTTATCATGGACATGTATGAATAAAATATTAAAATTTCTATGTTATCAATGTAGACTTTTTAATACAGTCTTTTATGTTTGGCAGATTCTCGGAGACTTAGTTTCTGATTTTATATAAAAGATTATTAAAATATTCTTTAAGGATGTTTGGAATGACAAAATACAAGTTCTTTTAGCATATTGTATTACTGAAGCACATTGTAAGTACACAAGAAATGGTAAAAGTAATAAATAATAGCTATAATTTAATAAGCGGTTCATAAGCGGTTCTTAGATAGCAGGTATAAGCCATAGATTATCCCCAATAATCATGGGGAATATGCATATTGAAACAAACTATCAAGCTAAGGTTTAAATCACTGTAATAGAATTCAGATGTTTCCTATGCTTTCAGACCTACTACAAGAGCACTAAATATACAATAGGATTTAATTTAGTATACTCCTTAAAAGAATTCTAGATCACTGACAGTAAAACAGTAGAGAATACTATCTGCATGTCAACATTGAAGAATAGAAATTTTGCACTAGGAATTGGTAAGTTCAAAATGTTATGTCAGATTTCCTTTTGCCCAGTTTCAAAGGTATGGCCTAACAATGAATATGGTTTTTTTGAGAGATTTCAGTTTATAATATGATGAGCACTTCCTGAAAATAAATGTGATTTACTGCAGCATAACTATAACATTTTATTTCCTACTCATAGGTATAAATTAATGTGTATAAGACAGTAATTTTTAAGTCTTTTATAAAACTAATGTATCCAAACCTATTTCTTGATAGGGTGCAAGAAAATTTATTGACTGAAATGAAGATGGTGCTACTGTCTCTTCACTTAGCATGGTTTTTGGGGCATTGACATTTGAATTCGTGAGTACTCTTTTATTTATATAGATGCTTAAATATAGATTTTTAAAGCTCAGAAGTAATTCTCCTTCTCCTAGAAATTTACTGGTGGTATTCAGTTCACATGGTTTTGCGGTCTGGAGTGATTTGGGAATTTTGAATATCAGGAGAAAAAGAATTCTGTGATTTTAATGGGTTATGCCTTTACGTGATCCAATCTAGCATATGTGTGCTATTAATGTGCATACATTAGCATAAACGTTTTAATTGAGGAAGCTAATTTGGTGTGTGGTTTGTAAGGAAAAATTTTAAAAGCAAGAGATTTCACTGTGAGCTTGTCGAGACTTCAGTTATACATTATTTTATATGGTAGAAGTGCATAAAATATATTTGATATAGAATAAAAATCAGTCAGGAAAATTGAATTAAATTAAACACCCGAGACAGCACACTAAATTGTACTAAGAATGACCAGAGGGTCTTGCTATGTTGTAATCAGCGCTCCTCGGGGCTTGGTGACCCCTGGATGAAGTTGTACAGTGCCTGGAGAGCAAGCACGGGGGTACGTCAGCCCTTCGTATTCGCACTAATACCAAGGACCATCAGGGAAGTTAATGAGAAGGGAACGTTAGAAAATATTTCAAGGTTACTGTTGCAAGTGTGTGAGCACACCAATGCAGAGTCTGTTTATTTATTGTGGAGATGCATCAAGAACTACCAAGGAAGCCACATGACCTTAATTAAGTTTCTCCGCTCTTCAGGTTTGTATTACTCTTTCTTTTTGTTTGTGACACATAAGAGTCTCCACGGACACAGCATCTTTTCTTCCTCTTAAAGTTTTATTTTATTTTAAAGGGGAAGTCAGTGAGAATGCATTTTTTTTCTTGAGTTTTTCCTAGGGAGAGGACCTCAGTTAATGAAGATCAAATTGAACAAAGGCTAGCAGTTGTCCTCGAGGAATTTTCCAACGTGACAGTCTCGCTCTGTTTCAAGTTTATATAAATGTGATGGCTGGTTGAATTTTGGCAAATTCAACAGTTAGTGATGTACTCACTTGTTTTTTCTTTTTTTAATTTGCTGATGCAATAAATGGCTTTAGTAGATTTTCTGTAGTGACATTTTCCTACATTACTGTGAAAGTCTTACTTGAAGACACTTCATTATATCAACATGCCACTAGATTCTGTTTACCAGTGGAGTAGCAATTCAGAAAGTTTCATTAGTGGTCATAATTGATTTCAAAACTGAAATCATCCTATAATTTCCTCTTTGATAATATTTTAAATTTTAATTTAGGTTCTAAAGTTTTGCAGCTTTTAACTCCGTAGAAATTTTCAAAAATTTTCTGTGTTGTATTGATAGGACACTAAAATAATCATCTATTCTTTACAAGTTAGGCTTTACCGACTAGAGTTTGTCATTCTAAGCCAACATGTTTTTAATGCTAGGTAAGACACTTTTCTACTGGTTCTATTGGTAATGTTTATTTCACTTTCTTCTATTGGCATAAATGTGAAAATTTATTTTTCTAGATATAAACTTTAATCTCTTCCTCATTTTGAGGCTTTGTTTTTAGAGAAATTTGAAATGTACTTTTGTCTTTTTCTTTGACTTCCTTCTTTATTGTGAGGCTTCTGTTTACTTTTATTGGTCATTTGAAACAGCCGCCTGCTTCTTTTACTTGTTATATCTATTTGATTTTAATTTTCCATTTCAGATATATTTTTGACTATTTCTTTAAATTTATTTGCTTTCAATATCAAATAGCATTTTGCTAAGCATTAAAATTTAAAAATTTTCGAGTGATAAAATTCTTTAATAGTGTGCTTTCTTCTCTGAACACAGTAGTTATGATTTTCATATTGTTGGATGAATTATGTCTTTTGTGCTCACGTCTAAGAAAAGTCACTATTTTGATTGTATATTTTTATTTGTAGTTTGAAAGCTATTCAGAATAGTACTTTGAACTTTTAAAAGTATTTTATTATTTGGGAAGTTTGATATAATTATTATTGTTTTCCAAATTTTAAATTGCCAAAGTATGTAGATATTAATATTTTGATTATTTAATTTATGGCCAATATAGATGGCTAGTTTTTGTATGTTTTATGGATTAAAAGATAAATTGAATATTCTATTCATAAAATCAAAACTAGTTATTTTTTAAACAAAGAATTCAATCAAATGGTTTAAATATTTTTTTATTTGCTCCATTTAAAAAAATGCATTGAAGTGTTTTGTGGTGTAGGTTTATGAAGTTTAACTCGAGCTGGAAACATTGTTTCTTACAGAAGCAAAATTTTTATGAATATTGAGAATTGCCTATGGATTATTCATTTTGTCATTATCAATTTGTTATTTTTGTTCCATTAATGCTTTATACTTTGAATTCTTCTATTATCTATTAGTGTCTCTAGCATTTTTGTTTGCATTTGCTTTTTAGATTTTCTCTATTTTTAATATTGTTTGTACAGTTTTCAAGGCTTATTTTTTTAGTTATCAACTGAGATTTCTTTTTTTTTTAAAGTAGTGATTTTTCCTCAAATTGCTTTTTTATTTCCACATAGCTGTGATAGCTGATAACTACATGCAATTTGAGGGATTGGTGTATATACATGCTGCATCTTGAGCATTTTTACTTCTTTTCACTCTCAAACCCCCTTCCATCTCTGCCTTGTCCACAAAAGCCGTCTTCCTGTTTCCTGGTGTGAATCTTTTATATTGCTTTGTTACTTATTCATATATTAGATTTCACATGTTGGAGAAATAATGTGATATTTGATCTTATGTGTTTGATTCCTTTTGCTAAGCAGAATGGTTTCAAGGTGCATCCATTTTTTCTACGAATGACTCAATTTTATCTTCCCCCTTGGAATCTTTCTCTGGGCAGTACTGGGATTCTCGAGGATGACAGTGACATGTAGCTTATTTTTATCTTCATTAGCCAAGGTCTCATCACCTGGAATATTTAGAAAGTGAAAAATATAATCACATTCACTACCGATTTCTGCATATTAATTTCTTCTGTCTGTTCCCTGCTTCTTCTTGCAGTTTACATGCTTTCTTTAAACTTCTCATGCCTTTCTCTTTTCTCTCATATTTTAAAATTTCTTCATGTATTTTCTTTCGTTAACATTCTTGAGTTTATTTTTTCAATGTTATAAATCGAAGTTGAGTGACAGCCATTTTGATTTTTATTTCTTCTCTTAATTTTAAAGTCAGATATCATTCTCTTTGATTAATTTCAAAACATTTTCAGTCTCTAGTCCATTTCCTTAAGCACTCCAAGATATCATTGATGTAATCATATTACACATTTATGGACAGTATAAATTGATATGCTGGATGACTTTGAATTTGAGCTTACTGAGATCTCTTATTTATTGTTGGTAATGATATAAGACATAACTCCTTAGAAAACAATTTTACTTTTTTTTTGAAGGTGACCACTTCCATAATTGAACTCACTAGTCCCCAGGAAGGACATGGAGACATAGAAAGGGATATTCATAGCACCATTGTTGTTAATAATGCAAAACCCAGAAATAATCCAATGATGAATAAGTAAATAAATTGTGGAATAATCAGTTTTATTATTTAAAAGTGAAAATTAACACACAGCAACTTTATGCATTAATGTTAGAAACATCAGTTTGCATTATAAAGCAATAACTAGAAGATTTCCATTTTAAAAGTTCATAAGACAAAATTAATATTTAGGTACAACTATTTAAGAAATAAATATATAAATAAAGCATAAAACTTAGAATGCTATTAATATGCAAGAGGAATGATCAGAGAAGGTGAATAACTCATAAATAAATGGAAGTAGTTGGTATTATTCTAGATCTTAGTGAAAAAGTGATCATCAGAATGTTCATTTTTGTTTATTGGAAATAGAGTAGTGACATTAAATGAGCATGCCATGTCTGACAAAGAGTGATACTTTCATGAACTGAAGGTGATGATTAACCCGTGTTGTGTGTCAAGATTTAACGCATGTGTACATATGTGTACGTGTAGGTTTTCCTTGTTTCCTTCCGTGGTTCTGCCCCCTTGTAAGTTACTTAGTTTTCCCTTCCTTCCTCAGTGATGGCTGTCTCTTTAATGCCTTCAGTTACTCTCCCTGCATCTGTCAGAATGTTTGGGTGATACCCTATACCTGTTTTTTTTTTTTTAAAGTTCCTGATTTCTGTTGGACAGAGACAATGGGTGATTTTTTTGTTTTGTTTTTCTGGTGGTGGGACATGGTCAGAGCATATTGGGAGACACTTCATAGTCTCAAAGGCAAGCAGGACACAGTGTAACAGATTTCCTTTGTGGTACCGGGTCAACAAGAATTGCAGTATCTTTTGGAACTGTATAGAAATAGCAGGCAGGACCCTTCTCTTCCCATTCCTCAGAGTCGTCTATGTTTCCCATAAGAATGGATTCCCAAAGCAGAAAAGTCGTCCTCCTGTGTGCGCATTTTCAGGTGATTATGCTGTGTTGTATGGCAATTCTGGTTTAAGTCATATCCTAAACTTTAGTTGTGTTAGAGCCACTGGGGGGAACTTAAAAGAAAATCCCGATGCATAGCCCTGACTCAGGAAGAATGGAATCAGTATCTCTAGGAGTATGAGCCAAATGCCAATTTTTTTAGATTTTGTCAGGTAATTCTGCTATAGCATTGATACAACTTTAAGTGTGAATTAGAGATTCCTTAGAGTATTTAGGAGTTTTCTTTGTTAAATTTATTTATCACAGTTGTGTTAGTTCTATGGTCCTTTTTCTTCCCTAACGTAATAAGAGTGATGACATTTGAATTAAAACCAAGAATTGACCGTGGAGAATGAATGCTTCTACAAGTTGAATAACTTTTACTTTTGGTGAACATGGCTGCCTACCAGATAATTAGTTCTCTTAGTTTTGTAATCCCTAGTTTTTCTCCAGGCCAGTTACATACTCTCCTACATATGCACCTTTGTGCCACCTTCATACCTCTTACTAGCCCTGAAACACAGTCTGGTCAATGAAATAGAAGGAGGCAGGCAACTTCGTGGTGAGGATTTTTTAGAAAGAAAATGAATAGATTAAGCTGGTAACTTCCTTTGCCCCTATCTCAGCTTGTCTGGACAAATGTGAAGTGTAGCAGTTCCGCCATCATATAAAATCTACCAGTGGTGACAGTCACTGGGCAAACGTTGAAGGAGACAAAGGTCCGGGTGTCATCATTTTTTTTTTGCTGCTGAGCAAGGCCTGGACATGTAGGTTTGACCTTTATGGTATGACATAAAGAATCTTTTCACCTTTTAAAACGTCCTCTCATGCTTATTATTACTCTCATCATCATAATTTTGATAAAGGAAATATGTGCTTACTTGGCCTACTTTTTAAGGGTTTGTAAGGCTTTGGATGTTTTAGTTTGGTTATGTAATGGATCAGATGCTGTTAACACTGGGAAACTATGAGAATTAGAAGAGGATGAGGACATTTTGCCACATTAATAAACTGGGTCCTGTGAGAATGACTGGGAGTGGCAGCTGGTGTCTCTGACGACATGTTTTTAAACACTTTTTAGTAATCAGTTCTACATGGAGAGCAGAGAAGGGTTAATGAGCTCTAGTAGATTGCTACGTATGTACTTTTTATCCAGAACCTCAAGTCACAGATTCCGTTAGAACCATCAAAGAGGGTTTCAGAACTGTTCATCTCTTGAAATAATCCATAGAAATCCATATCCATAGAAAATGCATATCTTAAATCAGGTGACCGTAGTGTTTTCACCAATCGCTTCTCTGGAGGTAGGCAGAAGGAAAATTGCTTTGTGCTTCAGAATTCGAGCCATTTGTGTAGAACTGGAGGTGCAGTACAGCTCAGTTGCAAAGCACTTGTGTAGCATCTGTGAGGCCCTAGGTTCAGTGTTTATCACACATGCACGTACATGCACACACACACACACACACACACACACACACTTACTAAATTTTAGTTCTTCAACCTTGGAAAGAGTGACCTTTAACACAAAAAAGATGTAGTTATATAATTAGAAAAGCTATTTCTCACTGAATCAAAGTCAAGCTGTTTAATTTCCACATAATATACTATATATTGTTCAATAAGGCTAGGTGTAAATTGAACCCCTTGTATGATTGCAATGGTGGGCATTTAAACCTCTTCGGTAGGTCTCAAGGTTTATATTAAATTTAGCTGCAGCTTAAAAGTCTCTACTACTTACCTCATATTGCTAAATTAAACATTTTTTCTTAGCTGGTTTCTTATGTTTTAACTACTGTGTTCGATTTTTTTTTTGTTTGTTTGTTTGTTTGGTTTTGGTGGTCCTGGGGATCAAGCCCAGAGCCTTCACAGTGAGCTGCATCCTCAGGCTGATTTGTCTTTTTGATTTTGAGACAGGATCTCTCTAAGTTGTTAGATTGCCAAGGGTGGGATTGAACTTGGAGTCCTCGTGCTTCAGCATCCTAGAGTTCCAGAAGCTCCCAGAGTACTCTGAGAAAGGGATTACTGACCTATACAACTGGGCTCTGCGTGATTTAAAACATCTTTAAAGGCAAACATTTTTGGAATGGTCTTAAACTTCAGCCGATTGAGTACTTGCTGTGATTATTTTCTTTAAAATGATTTTCTGTCTGGTATTCAATAATGAAAATGCTGTTCTCATATGTCCTGTGAATCAGATCTCTGTACCTCTTCTTCCCAACACGGCACACCTTTTTTTTTTTTTTTTAATTCTAGGAAGACGATGGCCTTTGATTTCAGATAGCAGGGACAAAAAGAAAAGAAAGGGCAAAGAAGGACCAAAATTGATATCCAGTTTTCTACTATAGCAAGATTTTTTTTTTAAATTGAAAATTGTCTTGTTACCATTGCATCATCAGTCATAGTATTGATAATTGACTTCTGGCTGGCTGAAGCTCAGTGTGGTGTTTCCACATTGTTTCACATTGATACGTTTCATCTGATTATCTTATCAAGCAAAACTATCACTTAGTTAACTCGGAGAATCTGACAAGGATCCCTGATGGCAGACTTCATTTATGGCCTCGTGTCTTTATTATTTTTCTCTCTTCTCTCTTCACTTCATCATGCCCATCTTTCTTTAGACTTAGTTCTTTAAGATTAAGTAGACAACCTGAGACTAGTTTCCTTTTCCTTTGTCATTAAAATGCACTGAAGGTTATTCTGATTTGAACAGAATTTAATTAATATGTAATTCATTGTATTGCATTACCAGCAACTATCATCTTATGATCTCACTATGTAGCAGGTCCTGTGCTTAGCCCATTGCCTGTAAAGTCTCTTGTAATCTCATATACAAACCTGCAAGGTCGATACTCTCCTCTTCATGGTTAAAGATAAGGACAGTGCTGCTTAGAATGGTTATGCAATGTGATGAAAATCAAGCAGTTGGTAGTGGGTGTACTACCTGTGATTTAGAACCAGGCTACTGCAACCTAATTCCTTTGCTCCTTAGCATTTCACTTTACTCCATATTCTCCCTACATAGAATTAGAATCTTGGAATTAGAAGATATCATAGATTTTCCTAACTTATGCATGACTGTTTTGTGTCCATTTTTTTTTGTGTGCCCCCAAATGTTGAAAATCTCACATCATCCAAAGACAGTTTCTTTCATCTTCAGAAAGGCCAATAACGCAGAACTTGGTAGTTGTCATACGTTATCTCCCTCTGCACCACAGTGGCTAGGGCCTAGTGTTATGCGTAATCACTTAATCCCTTGTGGATAGTGTAATGTACATCTGTAAAATGAGGATAACAGTAATAATCGTGCAGGTGACACTCAACTGGTGGTGAGGCTGAAGTAAGGCAGTACATGGAAAGTGCATAGTACTTAATAACTTATAAAAAGTCTTAAATTTCTTCTGTCAAAGTTCATGCATTCCTTTAGAGCCCTGGGGACTTTTTTTTCCCCCCTCCTTTCTGAAAGTATAAAGGTGAGACTTAATCAAAGTGGTAATTGACTCTTAACAATGAGGCTATTTTAAGCCAGAACCCACTACTCTTTTGTCTTCACTTTTTGACCTCATTTGATCTCTTCTAGTGTTTCGAGGGCCTTAATGATATACCCTTAATGATACATATGCTACACGGCAGTGCTCTAGGCAGCTGGCTGTGTGGCAGGAGTGGTTTAGAACCCTTTAAATGATGACCTCAGATGACCTACACTTAGAATAGCTCTTTTCTAAGTTAAATGATGTTTGTCAGGCCATTTTGTTCTTAGGTGGACTAGACCTTTCCGATCCATATATATCCATCTGTATTTTTTTAAGTATCAACCAAATTTTTGTTTTCTATATCAAAGCGATGCAAGAGTGATCAAAATGCATCGAGAATGTTCAGATTTATAAAATACAATTAAAGACACATTACCATTACTCCTCCTTGAAAGACTTTCTTGTCTTGTCATTTTCTGAAACAATTCTAGAAATTTCCTCTCATGATTTAAAAAAAAAGTACAATGAGTGTTGCTGAATGCTATCTTATTGAAAGATAGCTTGGTAAAGACATGGTGTGTGTTTATGCATCTTTCTTACCAGATCTGGCACCATGCAACGTTTGACCTTCCTTCAGGACCAAAATAACCAGGAAAAGTAAATGTTTTAAATTGATCAGGATATTAAGACAGCCAGAATAAGGCAACTAAAAATGCACCACAATTTTTTTATTGTACCTTGTATATTCAAATATGGTAAAATGATAAAAAGGTCAGTGATATAACTCAGTATAAAGGCCCTGGCTCTAAATTTAGTACAACACATGCACACGCACAGACACACACACACACAGACAGACACACACACACACACACAAGACACAATATACTTAAGGGTAATTATTTCCAAAACATTTTTCCTCATGGTTTTAGGACAGAAGCAAAATTGCTTAAGTGTCTGAAAAAAAGTAACCACTCATTTGTATTTCTGTGTATTTACATACAAACACACACAAGCACACACACACACACACACACACACACACACACACACCCTTCTGTGCTAACTTAAACTGATACTTAATAAGAGATGCGAAAAGATCAGCCTTCCAATCATTTTAATTCAAAAGCTCAGATTGCTTGAACATAGTAGATGAAAGTGGTTTACCAAGATCAGACCTCATTCATAGTAATAAAAAAACTCATAAACTCTCTTTCTAATTTTTAAAACCATCCCGTTATTTCCAGTTTTAATGATAAGTAAATGATCTTAAGCAAGAAGCATTTTATTTTTAGTTCAGTGTGTTACTTACAGTGGTCCAAATTACTGTCAAGAAAACACCTCTAACATTCAGTAAACATCTCTCCCAGTTAATGGCCAAACTCAACCCTTCCTAAGTATCTAGGCAGCTCATCTTGTAAGAAATCATTCCATTGTTTCTCTTCTGTTTCCAAAGCACTTACTCTTCTCTACCTGTTAACAGCTTAAAAATTAGCAAGTATAGCTTTCATAATTTGATGTTCTGGTATCTTCAGTTTTCTGATTTGGAACATACATATATCTTTAAATGTTTTTTTCTGAATGTTACTCAATAAAATAAGCATAGTTTTTAGGTGTAAATACTCTGTTTTTGTCAAATGCAAACCATGTACAATAATTATTATGTTGTTTCTTATTAATATTTAGTTTTTAGAGTTCTAAGGTATTTGCATATGCTAGGTAAGAATTTTGATCAGATAAATGCAACTTCTAATTATGCCGTGAGCACTGGTGTTTCGCTGTCCTTCTCCCTTGTTCAGCATGCAGCCGGACGTGCTCATTTCAGCCCCTGATGTTCTGTGAAATCTGCACACTGACCATTGATGATCTTCTTAGCAAGAGCTAATGGACCTCAGGGTCTTCATGTACTTACCTTTTTCGTATGGTTGACTACTCTGTCTTTTATAACACGCTCTCTGTCTGGGCCTTCTAAATGCGACACTGGCCAGAATGTCACCTCCCTCCCCCATGCTCCCCACCAGAAGTCTTTTTTTTTATTTATCTTTTCCCATTTCATTGATATGTATAAGTGCAATACATAAAGTTTGCATTGATCTTGAATGTTTTGTGCAATTACATATCATGGCAAAATCCTTCCCCTCTCCCTTTTCCACCCTTCCTATCCTGACCCCTCTTCTCTAGTTCCCATTTTTCCCCCACAGTAAGTTCTAGGAAGTAATTGTGATCTGGGTTTCTCATATCAGGGAAACCATTCGATATTTCACTTTCTGTGTCTGACTCACTTCACTCAGCATTATGATCTCAAGTTGCCTCCATTTACCTACAAAAGCCTCCAACCTACCTGTCTTTATAGATGAGCAGTATTTTGTTGTGTATAAATACCACTGTTTATGTAACCATTGGTCTGTTGATGGGTATTTGGGTGTCTTCCACATTTTTGCTACTGATAGTTGTGCTGCTGTAAACATGGCTGTACATGTATCTCTGTTATATGTTATTTTTAACTTTTTTGGGGAAAATTTACAGAACAGGTATGGCTGGATCGAAGTAAACTATTCATGAATAGACAAGTTGAAGATGACATCTGAAAATGGAAAGACATCTCCTGTTCTTGGACAGGCAGAATCAATATAACCAAAATGACTATACTGCCAAAACTGATACACAGATTCAGTGCAGTTCTTATCAACATAGCAATTTTTTTTTCATAGAACTTGAAAAAATAATCCCTAAATTCACATGGAACCAAAGTAGACCTAGAATAGCCAAAGCAGTCTTGATTAATGAGACTAAAACAGGAGACATTACAATACCAGACATCAAGTTGCACAATAAACCAATAGTTGTAAAAACTATATGGTACAGGTAAAAAAACAGACGGGTAGGCCAGTGGAACAGAATTGAGGACGCAGAGGCAAACTCAAGTACCTTCAGCTACTTTATCTTCAATAAAGGAGCCAACAGAATACACTGGAAAAAGGATAGCCTCTTCAACAAATGGTGCTGGGAAAATTGGAATCCACATGCAGAAGAATGACTATAGTAAATCAAAGTGGATCAAAGACCTAGATAATAAAACTGAAACACTGAAACTCCTGGTAGACAAATTAGGCAAATATCTAAAAGACATAGGTGTAGGCAAGGGTTTTCTTAATGAGCCAGAGGAAGTCTTTATCAGCTCTTTGTTCTTTACTCATATCCAATACTGAATTTCCCCTGGCTCAGTCTCACCTGCTCTTCCCTTCTCATTCTGTGTGCTCAGTGACGTTAAATACTTAAGATACCGTTTCTCTAACTCCTATATTCATATTTTCAATTCTGACCTTTTTTCCTGCGTTACATGTATCACTAATGACCCACTCTAAGTTCAAAGAGGCATAACCAACTTATTAATCAACTTTTCCATCTTTTCTTTGCCTTATTAGTAAACACACCTGTACTTAGTGATACAGGGAAAGAACTTCATTCACTCAGAAAGTATTCAGTACATTTTGTGTCATGGGGGCTATTCTAAGTTTGAGTCTATAGTGCAAAACAAACTTTTAACTTTGTTTCTCTCATTTTCTATATCCAGTTCATCAAATCCTGCCAGCCCACTGACAAAAAATTCTTAAATGAATCTTATCTTGTCATCACCATCCTTGCCACCATATTAACCTTTTTCAGATGGAAGTCATAATAATTGTTAAAAATGCAAATTGAAGGATTCCACTGCTGAATGATTCTAACTGCACTTAGAATAAAAGTCTGACTCTTACCAGAGAAAAATAGTAATCTGTCACTTTCCATCTCTCTAAATGTTTATTAACTAAATCTCTCAATGATTATAAAACACTCTATTGCTAAGAACAAAATCAATTTAAAAAGTAAAATGATCAACCTGACTGCTGCAATGTGAACATGTCCCTTCCAATATCAAGTTTTGAGTGTAAACAGACAATGATTGAAAAAGTTAAACCTTATCAGGAGATGAGGTCATGAGGATTACTCCTTTCTGAATAGTGAGCCTTATGAAAGAGGCTTCCTGGTTAGCTTGTTCCTCTGGCCTTCTAATATGTACAAGCACAGAATTCCTCTTTCTCAGAGAATGCAGCAACAAGGTGCCATTTCGGGAATGGAGAGCAGACCTCACCAGACAACTGAACCTGCTGCGGTCTTGATCTTTAACTTGCAGTCTCTGTAACTTTGAGAAATAACTTTTGATCTTTATAAAGTACTCATCTCAATTTTCCTTTTTGTTTTCTGTTTTGTGCATACACTGAGCGGGCTAGATGACGACATAGTCCTCTAAGAATGCACAGGTTGAAATAACAAGTAAACTTTTCAGTCACTGTGGTAGGCATAGGAATCTCAACTCCATTTCTTTTCTCTAGGCTTTTATGTCATTTCAAGACATAAGAATTCTTCAGTTGATTTATATGAAATTTATAGGAATAAGATTATATCTTCTGAAATAGTTTTGCTTCCTTTCCAATCTTCATGGTTCTTTGTTGTGACACATGTCATCTTGAATCATCTGAAAGTATTGACTTTCCTGAGCAGCTGAACTCACAATCTCTGAGCATCGTTTGGTTAAACTTTCTATTTAGGAATCAATTAATTTTGATTATTTTTACAAAGTTTACATTTACTGAGATTTCCTCTTTACTTAGTGAAGGTTGACTCCTACAGCCTACATAAATGCAAACTCCACTTCTTAAGCTGTATGATTTATTTACACACTTTTTGATTTGCAGACGGTCCATTTGAGATTCATTGCCATTTTATATTCATTGGCATTCTGAATTTGTTACTTTGATTAAGAATACACAGATAGCCTCCTGTTAGAAGATGAAAACAATAGCAACAGCATGAATCTGTGCATTAATATTTCTTACTACTTTAGAGGAAAGAGAAAGATATAGGAGCAAATAATGCGTATCTTAAAATTAGAAGTTAAAACAAACTCTGAAATAAAGAGAAAAAAATAAAGAGGTACTTAAGGAATACTGCTAATTGCAAGAACACACACGCGCGTGCATACATGCTCACTTTGTGCCCAGGTGTCATTTTCCTTCGTGCAGGTGTGGCTGAAGTGCTGTGTCAACAACGCCTGCCTTCATCCCGCTTAACTAAATGAGCAATCTTTCCAGGTCTCCATCTGTTATTGGCAGGACTTTTCTTTCCCAGAAACATTTGCTTGAGATGATTAACCTTGTGTGTTTACCAGCATGATCTGGGAACCACTGGAATTCTCCAGCGGTTTACTTTCTTCCTAAAAAGATAAGGGAGAATGGCACTGTATGCTAATCATAGTTTTAACCATTTTGAACTGCAGATTCTCTTGCAGACGAATTTAGTTTGCAAATTTTATGCTCGCTTATGTCCTTGTGTTTGTTTGGGCTGCTGTGGCAGCAGTGCTGCTCCTCTTGACCTGATGTCGCACTGATCTCCATTCACTTGTCACTTACCCTTTGAAACTATGAAACCCTCATTTACCGTTTACTATGACCATAAACATTGCATTCGCTTACCAGACTCATTTCACCCTTGCGTGCATCCCTGGGGTTAGCACAGTTCTTAAATGGAGTACATGCACAGTGACAATTTTATTTGGGTGCATATACATGTATGTGTCTGGTATGTGTCTGTGTGTCGGTATGTGTATGTATGTATATATATATATATATATATATATATATATATATATATATATATTCCATGCATATGGATGATATATTTTTTATTTGAAACTAGTTTCGTGGTACAAGAGCTGCCAGAAATTTGTCAAAGGGCCCAATTTCCCTCCGCCAGTTTACTTTCAGAGTAGGAGGGGAAAGGAGGTGCTTCGATTGGGTATTGTTCTTTTCCCATCAAAATGCAATCAATACCTATTAGTTAACCTCATGTTTTACCACAGAATCTCCCTCTTCTCTCCTCTGGCTCCTTCTCTGCTGCGTTCTGCTCTGATTCCTTGGCCTTCTTTGCTCTGGTTTTCTCAATTCCCGAACACAGTACACTTTACGAAGTATTTATCTTTCTCGGCCCAGGCTAGTCTGAATTGTCATGCCTGAGCTGGAACACTCTGGCACCACCACTGGGTTTTGCTCCCTTATTCCTCTTCAGGGCTTTCCGAAGTGAGAGCTAATGTAGTCTGACTCAGTCCCTGAGTCAGCCACTCAATATGTGCTGGCTGCCACAAGGTCAATCCTTGCCTAACCCTACTTAATAAGTGGTGTTCTCAGTATTCCCAAACCCTGGTTCATACTGGCTTCTGTGCCACACCTGGCAACTGTTTCCAGTGTCAGCACCTAGCACAATGCTGTATACATATACCTAAAAGACATCCAGCACTTTTTAGGGGCAAAGAGCCAGTGCTTAGAGTAATGATGTCAAGTGTGTTCAGGAAGGCTCCTTCAACCGCCATCATCAAGCTTATCTTGGATTTTTTATTTTTATTTACCAAATCTCTGGGTTCTTCTATGCCTTGTCCACAGAGACCCCCACTGAGCTTAAGGTATGCTATTTCCCTCAGTATCATATTTCATTATGATACTTTATAAAGATTTGTTGTGAGGTTTCCAGTTGCTCTCTCATTTTTCATTTCAAGGATTTTTTAATGACTTACCAAAAATCTACAATATAAATAACAATATTTAATGACAATAAAGTTTATTCAGTATTTTTTATAGAACATATTCATTTTTCTCTATTCCGGTGTCCTAGAGACAGTGTTCCTATTAAAAAACAAAACAAAAAACAAAACAAAACAAACAAAAAAACCTCTTCTCTATCAATCATCATAGGAACATTGAATGTGGAAGTTAATTTGCATCGGTTTAGACTCTGAATCAAAGCCATATTTGTGGTCCTGCATGTATTTAGCTCTCATTTCCTGTTAGACTTTATTATTTTTCACTCTTATCAGTAAATCGGATATTTTAAAATTTGCAGTGAGATACATAATCACTATGCATGTTTTCATATTTTTTAGCTAATAGGTAAAACTTGGGGCTTTCAGATCCACTCTCCTGACTGGAAATTGGGTTTCCGACTCCACTGTCATGCTTGGTTGTGCCATGTTATGACCCAAAGCAGTGGTTCCTAATCATTTGTGTTAACTGTTCCCTTACTTATGTGGGGCCTAGTATGAGCTGTTTCTCTAGTAAAAAGTATGTGTGGGAACATGCATTGATTTCTTGCATACAATTTTGAGTGTACCTTTGGACCCTCTGAAGCAGATCCATGATCCCTGTCAGAAGCTATGCTGTAAAATCATGTAATAGAAAGCACACGGTCGAGCCATACTTAAGGAAATTGACTAGATGTGATCTGAATCACAATGTTTCAACTCAGTGTCAAAGGAATGATGCTCCAGGATCAGAAATGGATTAATTTAGGGATTAGGAGGCAGAAAATGTTTAAGATTTGCTTGGGAAGAAGTGTCACCTCTAGTACATTCTAGAGATGATGAATAACAAAAGTTATTTCTAACAGAGATAAAATACTTTTTTTTTTTTTTTGGTTATGCAGTAATTCAGTATTCCTTGTAGTTAGCCATAGAAGAATAACTTAATTGAAAAGAGAAGGTTATTAAATTACCAGGGTCCTCAGGTAAGGCCTTTGAATCGATGGAGCCTTGAAACCATTCAAAAGAGAGCGATACAATTGGTAGAAAATAAAAGTTCACTCTTACCAAAACTTTTTTTTGTTTAATATTGAATATTGGTATATAAGGGATCACTGAATTTAATTAAGAAACAATATCACTGACTCACCACATGTTCTGTTGTAACTCTCATAATGACCCACGGATTTCATCTTAACATCCAACTTTCAAATATTAAGTAAAAACAGTCTGCAAGTCATCAGGTAGATTTCAGAATGCTGCAGTAAGTCATTACTATTGCTATATTGCCCTTTGCCAATGATGGAGATTTTTATTTTCCCCACTGGGGTAGCAAAATTCTTATCTGTGAAGCTGCTGTCACACTTGATTAATTTCAGTTTGCAAACTTGAAGTTAATTCAAAGTGTGAGAATTTACAGAAGCTTATCAATTATCCCAATTTTAACCAAGATCCATGCAAATTGTCCATGTGGAAATGAAACTAAAACCAGTTTTTACAGGTTGTCATGACAACACGAGTAGTGTTCCATGAGGGATCACTTGATCTTGAGCATATTTGCAGTTGTCTTGGCAACATGGCAGTCTGACTCCATGAATGAAGTGTTGCCCATTAAACTGGTTTTAGGATATTAGGATTGGAGATATGCATACATATATGTATACCCACATATGTGTGTGCATATATGGATATATGTGTATATATACATATCAGAAAAAATGCTTGCCATTTTGAAAACAGACACAAAATTACAACAGAAGCTGAGAAATGTGATAACATATGTATGAAATTAAGAAAACAGATTTGTGAAAATGAGATTCGGGAATGGAAGACAATGAATGAGAGGTGGAGAAGGAATAAAGCAATAAAATAAGGGAAAGGAGGATGATTTTAGTAAATGAAAATATTTCACTTTCCCATTACTAGCTGGGGAATGTGGAACATGGGAGCAGGGGCGGAAGTTATTGGGGAAATCTTAAGGCACTCTGAACGAACAGGAGTGCCCCGTTGTGTTGTAACCTTGTTGTTCTCCTTATCTGGGATATCAGATGCCCTGTCAGTCTAGAGTCACACCACACGTACTTACAGGCCTCTCAGAAAGGAGATTTTACAGAAACAATTTCAAGATAAATGGGTTCTGAACAACAGAAAGCAGCTCTTTCTACAGTATCACTTTTATACACTGACAGCAACAAATAAATATGACATCAACTACAGCAGCTGTGAATATAAATTTTTAACAGTAAATGCTAACAGTTAGTGCTTCAGTCTGTTTAGATAGTCCCGGCGGGGGGTGGGGGGTGGGGGTAAGAAATCAAGTGGCTTTCTTTAAAGGGTAATCTTAGTTTTATTGTTCAGAAAAATGGAAGCTTGATAAAATGAGATAAAAATAAATGACCTGTAGATTTCTGGTGTGTGCATGTATATGGGTTGCAAGGGGTGTGGGTGTGGGTGTTTGAAGCTCTGATGTCTTAATGTCTTTTAGTGTTTCTCTGCCATACTTTAAATAGGTTTATTTTTTACCTTGACTGCATAGTTCAGAGGATTTGGGGTTTAAGTGAACTATCTGTAATCATAGACCAACTTTGTGTATATGTTTGAGAGTATGTGCATTTTCAGGGAAGCTGACCTCAAAATGTTAATCAGATGAATAATGACTTTCAACCAGTGAGAGCCATCTGTTAATGAAAGATTATGGCTTGATAAAAGTCATTAAAAGGAAAAAGAAGAGATAACTAGAAATTTCCCTGCATGAAAGGCAGCTGTAGTAAAGGACTTAGGATATTTGGCTCTGAAAAACACCAATTCCTTAAGGATATTCGTGTCATGTTTAGCTATCTTGGAAACTTCCAGAAACAAAGAGGCCAACACAAAAGTTGGTTTATAGCACTTGCTGAAGAAATAAATCATACAGTATACTATCAAAACATCACCAGCGCCTTCCCTCATGAAAGAAGAGAGATGTGGATACAAAGCGTGGCAAAACTTGGCTATCTGAGTTTTTCAAGATTTCTCAGTGCCTGCTACGGACAACACAACTATTATGAAAGGAAGCAAATAGAACTTGATCAATTAAATAATATTTTTGTTTTACACATACAAACATATTCTGCACTTTTTTGTTATTCAAAGGGAAGCTTTAAACAAAGCAAATTTAGTACAATTTTTTTGAGCAAAGAATGATTTATGAATTGGGCGACACCTGGAACCAGGGCCAGAGAGCTCCACTCGGCAGTGTGAACAGATTATGTGGTATTTCTGGGCCTGTATCCTTTTTCATTCGTTACAGGGGAATAATGCTGATTTAGTGCTGTCTTACTGATTCAATGAGATAAGCTAATGTAGTGTGCACGTAAGATACACGCTAGGTAAAGTTTCTTTCTGAAGAAGAGAATGTTTCACCTAGGCTGGGATTATGTAATTAACATTTAAAAGAAACTCTTACAAAATGATACATATTTGAAGTCTGGAGGAGTTAACGGAAAGCTACTGAAGTAAATGTTTTAAGAATGCGTGTAAAATTATTCCTAAGCAAGGGGTCATTGTCAGAAGGGATGCTTAAAGTTAAAAGGTAGTGTATTTTCCGTGTACCTTGTAGGTATACCAGTTGAGATCTGTTTATCTCCAAAAAAGACAAAAAATGTGTATTTTTGTTTCACTGGTCATACAGATGAATGGGTTTCATTTTAGTGTATTTACACCTGAACATAATAAACTTTGATCATTTTTCTCCTCTTCCTTTCCCACCACCCTTGTCCCACTCTGTCACCTATATTCACATATTTTAGAGGAGTTTTACGTATATATTTTGGTCATGTTTCCCCTTTATTTCCTCTTTCTTGTCGAAAGGTTGTCTTCCTTCTACTGTCTTGTCCTCTGTCTTAGATTCCGTTTATTTGAGAGAACATGTGATACTTGTCTTTCTGAATTTGATGTCCAGATCCATCCTTTTTCCTTCAAATGACAAAGTTAAGCTCATCTTTATGGCTCATCTTTATGGCTGAATAATACTCCACTATGTATATCTGTATATACTATCTTTTATTTCTCCATTCATCTGTTGATGGGCACCTACCTATTGAGAATTGTGCAATGGTAAATGTGGGTAGGAGGTATCCCTATAATATACTAATTTTAATTACTTTGGGTATATATAAAAGCGTGGTGTAGTATAGTTCAATTAAATGGTAAAGCTTTGTTTTTAGTTTTTGAGGAACATCCTACTAATTTCCATAGTGGCTGTATGAACTTACATTCCCGCCAGCAGCATGAAGAGTTCCCATTGCCCTGACATCGCTGTTAGCATTGTTACCTATTTATTTACCTATCATCTATCTGTCTCTCTATCTATCTATATCTATCTACCATCTGTCTACCTACATGTGTGTCTATGGTAGTGGCAAGGATCCATCCCAGGGACTACATCCCAGCCCCTTTTTTTTACTTTTGATTTTGAGACAGTCTCTCTAAGTCTCTAACTTGCTAGGCTGGGATTGAACTTTCAAGTTGTCTTGCCTCAGCCTCTCAAGAGTACTGGGATTACAGGACTAGGACATTCTTGATGATAGCCGTTCCAACAGGGAAGTGAAGGAATTTCAACCAAATTTTTGACTTGCATTTCTCTACTGAACAAAGATGTCTCAGTTACTTACTTGTTGCTGGGACAACACGTCCCTGGCAGCCACAACTTAGCTCACAGTTTTAGAAAGGTCTCACACAGTCTGTTCATTGGTTGCTGACAATGGTAGAAACATAGCGGAGGTGAAGTTGGAGAGCTGTTATGGCATGGAAAGCCAAGTGAAGGAGGAAGGATGGAGCCACCCTCCCAGGCCCTGTCCCAATAATCTACCCCTTCTGGGTCAAGCCCCGGAGTTCTGCCCCCTCTCACAAGACTCCACTTCTTACCAGCACAGGTTCCATCAGTATTTCACAACATCCAAATGACTAAGGCCTTGGGGAGACATTACAGATCCAAACCAAAACATATGTCAATTTTTTTTTTCCATATACTTTCTGGCCATTGGTACTTTTTCTTTGGGAGATAATCTGCTCAGTTCAGTTACCTAGATTGAGCTATTTGATTTTTTTTTATCATTACTGCTCAATTTAGTTGTCTTGATTGGCCTTTTTGATTTTTTTAATCATTTATTTGTTTGTTGGTTTGTTTGTTTATTCATTTTTTGAGACAAAGTTTCACCCTATAGTCCAGGCGGGTCCTGAACTCACTGTGGAGCCTAAACTGACCTTGAACTAAAAGCAATCCTCCTGCCTCAGCCTCCTGGGTACTGGGATTACAGCAACACCACACTCAGTTTTATGTGGTGCTGAGAAATCAAACCTGGGTCTTGAGCTTGCTAGGCTGGTGCTTTAACTGCCCCTGTTTGATTTTTTACTCTTAGGGTTTTGTTGTTGTTACTGTTCTTTATGTATTCTATAAATTAATCCTCCCTTGGAATGTCAGAAGAGCAGGTAGCAAAATTTTTCTCTCATTCTGTAAGGTGCCCCTTCACTCTGTTGCATATTTCTCTTGTTATACAGAAACTTAAATTTGGGATAATCCCATTTATTGATTATTGCCATTATTTCCTATGCTCTTTGAGTCCTTTTCAGGGGGTCTCTGCCAGGGCCTAGGGCTTCAGATGTTTTCTCTGTGCTTTCTTTTAACAGTTTCAAAGTTTCTGGTGTTATACCTAGAACGTTGATCCATTCTGAATTGATTTTTGTACAGAGTAAGACATAGAGATTTAATTTCAATCTGCTGTAAGTGAATATCCAGTGAATATCCAGCACCACTTTTTAGAGACTGTCTTTTCTCCTATGCATGCTTTTGAACTCTTTTCTCTGGAAGCAAATAGCTGTGGTTATAACCTTGCTTCTGTTCTCTTCTGTTGGTCTCTGTATCTGTTTTTATATTAGTACCATGTATTTGTTTGTTACTATGTTTTTGTAGTATATGTTGAAATTATTATAACGTTTCTACCTTCCCTTTTTTTGGCCTATGCTTGCCTTGGTTATCCTGGGTCTTTTGTGTTTCCATGTGAATTTTAGATCTTTTTTCTAGTCCTGGAAAAATGCTTTTGGCATTGTGATAGGCATTACATTACACTTTGGGAAGATGGCCATTTCGGTAATACTAATTCTGCTAAACCGTGAACAGGGGATGTCTTTCTATATTCTGGTGGCTTTCTCAATTTCTTTCTTCAGTGTCTTGATATTTTCATTGTACAAGACTTCAACCTTTTTGGTAGTTGGATGCCTAAATTGTTTTTTGAGACTATTGTGAAAGGAATTGTTTTCCTGATCTTTTTCTCAACTGGGTCATTATTGGTGTATGGTAAAGATACTTATTTTTTAATATGAATTTTATATCTTGCTAATTGCTGAATTAATTTATCACTCCTTAGTCTTTTGAGGGGGTCTGTAGGGTCTTCTAAGTATAGAATGGAATCATCTGCCCACAAGGTTAATTTGACTTCTTTCTTTTCTGTGTGTATCCTTTTTTTTTCCCTTTCTTGCTAATTGCTCTAGATAAAACGGCAAGAAATTTATTGAATAACTGAGGAGAGTGGACACCTTTACCTGACTTCTGGTATCAGAGGAAATCCTGTCAGTTTCCCCCCATTCAAAATGATATTGGCTATGAGTTTGTTACATGGGGATTTTATTCTGTTGAGGATGCTTCAATATCTAGTTTCTTTAGGATTTATCATGATGGATATTTAGCTTTGTTGAAGGCTTTTTTCTGCATCTATTAAGATGATCATGTTATGGTTATCTTATATTCTTGTCATGTGGTGTAATGTGTTATGTTTATTGATTTGCCTATGTTGAAGCATTCTAGCAATCCCAGGACTAAGCTAGTTTGATTATGGTATATGAGCATCTTAATGTATTGTAGAATTGAGTTTGTATTTTACTGAACACTTTTGCATCTGTGTTCATCAAGGATACTGGTGGAGAGATTTAGTTGTTGTTGTTGACGATATTGATGTGTCCTGATATTGGTGTCAGAGTTATTTTTGTCTCTTAGAATAACTTGGAAGCATTCCTTCCCTTTCTGTCTCATGAAATAGCTTGAGGAGCATGTATGTCAGTTCTGTTCAAAAGTCTGGTAAATTTTATTTGGGCCTTGGCTTTTCTTTGTTGGGAGACTTTTTAACTAATGTCCAATATCATGCTTGCTATTAATATGTTTAGGTTTTTTGTATTGACTTGGTTCAGTGTTGGTAGGTCATATGTGTCTAGAAATTTATCTATTCCTTCTAGATTCTCCAGTTTATTAGAATATAGATTTTTAATGTGATCCTTCATACTACTGTGGATTTCAGTGGTATCTATCAGACATTCCCTTTTTCATCTCTAATTGTGTTATGTTTTACTCTTCCTGCAGGTTAGTTTGGCTAAGAGTTTATCACTCTTGTTTACCTTCTCAGAGAACTAAATATTTGTTTCATTGAGTCTGTGAATTGCTCTTTTGGGCTATCTCATTAATTTTAACTCTTTTATGTTTAACTCTTTTATGTTTCTGTGTAGTTTAGTTTTCGTTTTTTCTTGTTTTCTTAATGTCTTGAGAGGCATCTTGAAGTTACTTGTTTTAATCCTCTTGAACTTTTTGATCTAGACACTCATAGCTATAAACTTTTTCCACAGAATTGACGTGGTTGTATCTCAAATATTCTCATAGGCTGCCTTTCCAGTTTCATTTCATTCTAGAAATTTAAAAATTTCTTTTCTGATTACTTCAATTACTCATTGATTGTTCAAAAATGAGTTATTTCCTCTCCACGTGTTCACATAGGTTCCATAGTTTCTTTTATTCTTGGGTGCTAATTTCATTTCATTATGCTGTGACATATATGCTAATTTTTGTATTTGATAAGGCATATTTTTTTGGCCTAAAATGGTGCATTTTGGAGAACTGCTAAGAAGAATGTGTATTCTTTATTTGTTGGATATAACGTTCTGTAAACATCTGTTAAGTCCACTTGACTGTGATGTTACTTTGTTGTTGTTGCTTTTTCTGGTTGGTCTGTTAGTGATGCTAATGGAGTGTTGAAGCCATCTCTTGTTATTGTACTGAAATTTGTGTGTCTCCTGTTGAGTGGTGTTTTGTGAAACTCATTACATTAATGTTTAACACAAATACATTTACAATTATTATTTTTTATTATTATCAATTGATTGTTCCCTTTTCAATATGTAGTGGTTTTCTTTTTTTCTCATCTGACTAATTTTGTCTTGAAATCTTTGTCACACGTGAATATGACTATTCCTGTTTGGTTTTGGATTCCATTTACATAAAGTAATGTTTTTTAAGTCACTGTACTACTTTCTCTCTATGTCTGTCTGTCTACTAGTGAGATGTGTCTCTTCCAAGCGATAAAGAATTGGGTCTTCATAAAAATTTTTCTTGCCGTCTGCATTTTTTTTATTGATAATGCCGTCTGAATTCAAATACATTCTAACAATGTATGCACTAATTCCTGCCATTTTTTTTTTCCTTTTTTTGTTTTTGAGACATAGTCTCTTATTCTGTAGTACAGGCTGGTTCTGAATTCACTACATAGCCCAGACTGGCCTTGGACTGAACAATCCTCCTGTCTCAGCCTCCTGACTGCTGGGATTACAGGCATGTACCACCATGTCCAACTTATGTGGTGCTGGGGAATTGAACTCAGGTACTCAGCGCTTGTATTGTGCTTGTTAGGCAAGCACTTTAACCACTGAGCTATTCCTTCAGCTCCTGTTTATCTAATGTTTTTTCTAGTTCTTAGTATTTTATATATTTTTCATCTTCTGTGTATAGGATCTTTTAAAGTACCTCCTACAATATTACCTCAGTGATAATGGATTTCATTAGTTAAGTGTATCTTGGAAGGTCTTCCTTTCTCTGACAGTTTTGAGGGATAGCGTTACTCAGTGTAGTGGTCTGCGCTGGCATTTTAAAATTTTTCTTTCAGGGCTTGAAATGCATTGTTCCAAATCCTTCTGGAAGTTCCGGTTTTTGCAGAGAAGTCTGAAGTCCTTCTGGTGACTTCACCTCTGTAAACATTCAGGAAGTTTTCTCTTGCATTTTCGGTCTATCCTTATTTCTTCTGTAATTTAGCCATTTAAGGTGTAATGTGATGTGGAGAGTTTCTTCTCTGTTTATGACTTCTTAGGACTATAAGTGCTTCCAAAACTTGGATGTCTGTATTTTGCTAATATTTGAAAACTTTTCTCTTACTATTTCATTAAATAGATTTTCTAGTCTGTTAGTTTCTATCCTGATGCCCTCTTCTATGCCAAAAATATGTGTTTACCTTTTTTAACCATGTCTTACAGTCCTTTTTTTGATCTTATTAGGATTTGCGTATATTAATTATCTTCAGGTTTTGAAATTCTGTTTTACTCTTGGTCCTTGTCTACTGGTTAGACTTTCCACTTACTTTCTGACCTGACTGATGTACCTTTTTGTTTCCAGAATATTTGCTTGTTTCTTCCTCACATTCTCTTTTTTGAACTGCCTTTTCATATCCTACATTCTCTTCCTTAATTAATTTAGCTGTTTATTGGAATTCTGTGAAACCATTAATTATTTTATGAATCAGTCTTGAATTTTCCGGCATTTTATCATCTGTAGTATCTTTGTATTCAGTTACTGACAAATGATGGACGTGGAAAGAATTATATTGCCTTGTATTTTTATATTTCTAGTGTTTTATGTGTAGATTCGTGTATATGCGTACATGGATATTTTTTTTCGCCTCTCTGTGAGGTTCTTTCTAGTGTCCAGCCTTGTTTGTGGATTTGAGCACTATACAAAGAAGAGAAAAACAAACCATAGAAATGTTGATGATGCCAAAACAAACTAGATACTGACAAATAATAAAGACCAATAAAATTGATAACTATACCCCCATTAAGAATAAGACTGAGCAATAATCACAAAAATAAAAGGATAAAAATTAACAGGAGTTAATAAAAATTAAAAGCAGTAAAAACGGAGGGGTCATGGAAAGGCAAAAATACAAGTGAAATTTTAAAAAGAAAAAACTGAGACAAAAATCCAGTAAGAGAATAAAAATAAGTAGAACTAGATATTTTTTTAAAGCAAGAAATAGATAAGTGACTCCAAAAAACTCTTGTAAGCCAGAGTCTTTGAGTAGATAGCTTCTGTCCATAACCAGGAGTGTTAGGTTACATTCCACTAGATATTAGGCAGGGATATTGAGTTACAATAGGGGCCTGCTGTGTTTCTATACTCACTTTTTGCTTCGTGAGTGCTGAGTTCTATTTCACCCTGTGGAGTGTGTCAATGATATGTTGCCTGCCTCAGGGCTGTATTCACTCTAGAGGATGTGCTCCTCTTCTCTAGGCTACTGCTATCCCCAATTAGCTTGTGGGTTGTAGGCTCCTGAGGTGGCACACTTGTTCCAGTGGCTGCTGCTCTGTCCTTATGTCCAGCACCATAGCAAACACCCAGGCAGAAGCCAGCCCCTAATCACATTGGCAGGTACAGTCAGAGGTGTATCCTGGTCATGTTGGGGTTGGGGCAGACATATGGACCACAGAATTCTGTATGGAAATGGGCAGTGAGGAGAGCCAGGCAAGCCATTGGAAGTCATCCTAGCGCTTTCAGATCCACTCTCCTGCAAAACCCACAAGTTTTCAGCTTCCATTCTTGTCGGGGCCACTGTGTTCTCCATAGTTTGAGCTCACCAATGTTTAAACTTCCCAGGAGGTCTGTGGCTAATATTTATTTTCTCCCTGATTTCCTTGCCATGGTGGGTGCTGCAGGAAGGACGTGTGGTGTGGGTGTTGAAAGAATTAACCAGAAGAATATAAGAAAGGACAAGTTTATTCACCTTAGAATAAAGCAAGTTCCAAGGAGCAGTCACACAACAGGGATGAAGGATTGGGATTTTTTTTTTTTTATAAAGAGTAGGAGGTGAGAAATGGTCTAAACTTTCAAATTTAGACATCTTTGAAAAAAAATTGGAGTGTCCTGTTTCTTGTTAATCTTTTAGGATGTCATGAACTCTCGAGGTCCTTAGCATATAGATGGCTCTTTCCGGTTTAGATCAGGGTGCTGGTGTGATTTAACTGTTTGGGTGGAATGAGGAGGAAGAGACACCCATTTGTTAGGGCAAACGGATGGCTGATGCCTTCAGTCCTATCTTGTGTTATTTTAGGTGGTCACCTTGGTGCACTATTTTATGGCTGCCCACTGGAAGGCGTAAGCAGACACACAGTCTGAGTGGGGATGCATTTGAGCAATGTGGACACTGAAATTTTTAACTCTTTAGTCATTGCATGTCTTTTGGGCCATCTACCGTGCAGTTACAGTGACCTCAGATACCCTGAAGTGTGGTTGTACAGTGATTTTTGGATTCCCAAAGGAGCTCAGTCTTTTAAGTCTCTTCTTAGAATGGCTCTGGGTTCTGTCACCCTTAAATGTGGCAGGTGTGGCAGTGGATTTCTTCTCTGAGTTAGCCTGCCCTGTGGAGGGAGCCACTTCCTGAGTAGCATTTCGGACTGTATCCACAGCTTACAATACTGTGGAATTTTTGAGGGGATAACGCTGCTGCCTGACTGTTGTTTGTCACTGGCGCTGCTGGCCTTTTCCTGCTTAACTTGAGTATTATGGCATCAGGTTACCTTGGCTACCCTGGGAGCCAAGGTTAGTATTTCAGCCTGCTTTGTTATTTCCTTGTGTTTTTTGTTTCTCCATGATATTTAGCTTTCCCGGGGCTCTTTTCTGACTCCCAGACCTTTTCTTATCTTGCCCCTCACAAAGCACTTGTTTGTAGAGGTCTCAATTCCAGGTCCCAGAGTAGCTGTGTTTTGCTGCTGGCTGCTACTTCAGCATTTTGAGGGCGTCCCAAGGCATTTGTGTCTTATACTGTGGGTGTTGTGGAATTATGTCCTTTATGAGACAGTCGGTCAGATAGCCATAGGAAAAGACTGGGAGAGGCTCAGGAAAATAAAGTTTATTATTATACTCAGTCCTCGAGAGAGGAGGCCTGGCCTATCATGCTACGTGGTAAGATAGCAGGGTAGTCAGGAGGGAGGGGAAGGTTCAGGGTGAACCTTCTGTGGAGTTCCTATGGGAAGGGCAAGGCGGCACCGGGAGAGCAGCTTAGAATTGGCTACTTGGAATAATTGTGCTGTGCTTTGAGTTACAGTTGGTCCCTATTGCCTGGCAAGTAGCCTGGCTATTAAGGCTGATATATATTATACCTGGTGTAAGGGCCAAGTAAGGAAGGGCTGATTTAGGATTGCCTATTTGCATACCAAAGACAAATGTCCAGCTGGGCTTTGGTGGGGGACACTACTGAGGATTATGGCTTTATTTTTAGGGGGATCTTGTTAACTTGACACATTGTGACCCTTCTGCTTCAGCCTTCCTTTGTTACCTTTAACATGTAGCTACATGTAACATGTAACTTACGGGAGCAGTGTCTTCTGCCTAGAGCAGTTTATATAGTGCTAAAATAATCAGAAAATTTAAAAATATTTATAAATACTTAATGTAGTGATTATAAACACAAACTCTAGAGCTAGATTTGATTTTCTTACTCAGTAAGTATGGAGATAAAAATTTAACCCTGACAGTGCCTCAATTTCTAAATTTATATAATTGAGATAATAGTAGTATTTATATCATGATGTTTTACAAGGATACATAAAAATGCTTAAGACCGTGCCTACAATGTACACATCAATGTAATTGTAGTTAAGTATCACACACATTTACCATATTATTTTTATTTACTCCTGAGCATGTAAATTTTGTTTTCAACAAGTTACAATATTTAAGTTCAATAGGAAGATTTATTTTAACCTTCTCACATTGTTTTATCGCATATACTTTTTTAAGGGCCATATCTAAATTATTATTATTGTTGTTATTTTATATTGATACACAGAATTCAACCCAGGTCATTTGTATTGAGCCATGTCCCCAACCTATTTTTCAGCCTTATTATTGAGACAAGATCTTGCTAAGTTGCTAAACTGCCCACGCTGGGCTTGAACTTGTGATATTTTTGCTTCGACCTCCCAGAGTACTGGATTATAAGCTTGTATATCACCAGTCCCAGCACATCTAAATTTCCATCCAACAATATTTTTAGCACGTAGATGAATTACTGTAAGGAATTAGTAGTCAAAGGTTTGACTTACATTGGCTTATTAAACAAATGTGAGTTATGCTAAAATAAAATTTAAAGTTAGGACTTAAAACATGTCAATTGACAATCATTACAATAAAGACAATTTCTTCTATGTTTAATAGTGAGAAATACAGGTATTGAACATGCCCCAAACTATTTTTTAGGAAGTTTTGAGCCTGTTTGCATGGCCTTCTTGAAATGCCATTTATTTAGAAAACATAAATTTTTTGCTTTTGTCTTTTAGATCAGGGGTCCCCCAGACTCAGGCCCTGGACCACAACTGGTCTGTGGCCTCTTACCAAGCAGTCTGCATGACATTGCTGGCAATACTGACATATTAGGAGGAAATACTTACTTGGTCTATGGTTTCAGAGGTGTCACTTCATGGCTACTTGACCCCACTGGTTTGGACCTGTGGTGAGACAAAGCAAAGTTGCCCATCTCCCGGTGTCCTGGAAATGGAAACCAAGGGAGAGATGTGGAGAGGTGGGGCTGGGTTTCTAATACCCTCTTCGAGGGCACACTCCCAGTAACCCCTCTTCCTTCTGTCAATCTCCATCTCTTAAAGGTTCCACCAGCTACCAGGAACACCAGCAGCTGAGGTCTGAGTCTTTAGCGTGTGAACTTTAGGAGACATTTTCAGTCTAACTCACAACACATCTCCTCTACAGTTCCTGCTTAATCTACTTAGAAACATTAAATCATATGTACATGAGTCTAAAGAGATGTTCACCATTCACATTAGGATTTTACTTCTTTCTGTTTAACCACACTCTCATTAAAAATCTGCGGATCTACACAGTTATCATCATGGTCAAGTCTGAGCTTTCATTAATTCATAATTTAATTAATTAATTCATTCTTTGTTTTAGAGAGAGTCTTGCTCTGTAGTCCAAGGCCAGGGTGGCCTTGAACTCATGACAACACTTCTGCTTCAGTCTCCCACAATACTGGGATTACCAGTGTGTGCCACCATGCCTAGTTTAGGTGGTGCTGGGGAATCAAACCAAGACCTTTACTCTGGCTAAGCAAGATCTTTAACCATGAGGTAACCCCCCAGTCTCCAAACCTTTCTTTATAAACCCCAAATTAACTTGATTTCTTTAGTTCTCTCTGAAGGGGTAGTTGAAATTTGTGCACAGTAGTGTTGGGATAAGCCCATCCCTTTTTCTGTTACTTACATCCAGTGATAGAAACCTGGCTCATCAGAACTCAGTTCAAGTATAGAGACATAGATTGCATGCTAGAACAAATTATTTCCACCAGCACTATTGTCAAGTGTGGTCCGTGAATATGTCATCCATTAAGTTGCATTCAACTCTGTAATATCTCTTTGAGGTGTAGGTTATTATTCCTAAATAATTAATGAAAGAACAAACAATGGAACAGGTACAATAAGGCAAGGATGTGTTTTAACCTGGTAACACAGGAAGTAATAAGGACAAGTTTGATGACTCTGAAGTTTATCTGCGTTGTGCTTTGATAGCACATCTATACAGGCTCGGTGATTCCATCCAGCTGTTGAGCTCATTGATTTCTTTTTCCTTCAGAATCTTAACTCTCACCTTTTAAATCCAAGGTCCCCTTGTACATGGAGTATACTTGTAAGAGTCAAATCCCAGGCTGTCTCTGAACTGTTGCCCATGGTAACTGGATATATATGAGGCTGAGTTTAGTTCTGATGTCAAATTAATCCAGAAGCACCCTGGAGAGACTTTGAAATTATTCATAATTACCACAAATTGAAAGTGATGAGAAAATTGGTGTTATTTCCCTATCAATCTCTAGAAAGATTATTATGCTATCGACTTACTACCAAATTAAAAAAAATCTTACTGCGAGAATTTGTTACACAGAAGCTTCAACATTAATTCTCAATCTTTGTTTTTCAACACCTCAGTATGCTTCCAATTATTTCAAGGACTTCAGTGAAATCTTTAATATCCAAACAATTTAAATGTGATTAAGCTGTGTTTTAACAAGGATTGTGGAAATTTTCAAACATATTTAGTAGTCATAGATGAGGCACCAACTCTGTGTCCTCCTATCATCTAGGACTTTCGGGTCTTATTAACTATTACGTATCGCTTCTCAAACATCCATATAACCTCATTCACGTTTCCGTGTACTTAGATGATGACATTCTAAAAATGTGCCGGAATTAAAGAGATTATAAGGAAACTTCATTCTTCCACTACCAGATTGACCAGATATGTCACCATTGGGCTCTTATTTTAACTTTCGTCTTGATTCAGGGGATGTACTCTTCCTGTCCTGACCTAAAATTATCTGTGTGTCTTACTAGATTTCAGTCCCAGTCCCCTAATAATTTGTTCCCCAGATAATCCTCTTTCCTGATTTTCTGGCTTGGTTTCACTTTTTATTTGGACCTCCTTTATAATCTATTTTGCTTATTTTTCCTTTTTTTTAGTCAACCCTGAAATTCAAACTGATTCCTTGATTATGATGTAGTATATGTCAGGACAGTTCATCTGTGAGAAGGAGAAGAAAAACATTTGTTCCTTAGACCCTGTCTTCACCGGTTAGTCGATGCCCCGTAAACCGTCAACTTCCATGAACTGAGAGATGCTTGTACACTTGTGAGGGGTGAGTACAACTGATATTTTACTGAATGTTTTTATTTTTTGATGTAAAGAAAATGTCTTGCTAAGATGTTAATGTACTGCGAAGAAAGTTTGTGCTGAGAGTCTGTCATTTTATTTTAAAGGATTATTTTATAAATCAAATATTCACAGGTATATTAACAGGACATACAGTAAGGGCAGCGTATGACTCTTGGTGTCATAAAGTCTTTGCAGAATAGGACATAACAGACGTGTGTGTGTATGTGTGTGTGTATGTGTTTTATTTGGAGATACACTCTCCCAAGTTGCTGAGTTGCCCAAGCTGCACTTGTGATTCTCCGTCCCCAGTTTCCCAGAGTGCTGATATGACAGGCATGCACTCCTGTGGTCAGCTGTAGTTGAAGGAAACTTCACACATGTATTTTCATACCTTTCTTCAAGTTTTCATTTAGGTAACTGTCCCAATGTCTTGCTTTTCTAATTTGAAGATCAGAGACTATGATGTGTTCATTCTCCTCCACTTGGAATTATTTGCTCTTATTTACTGAACTATAACTCACTATTGTACAATTTTTACACTGGACTGTGTGATATATCACTTAGGCAAGAGTAATTCTAGACTTCACTAATGTGCAAGGAAATACAAAGTAGGTCAACAATGGTGCACTTTAATGTCCAGAAGAATGAACGGTAAACCTAATCGTATTTATTAGTACAAAATTGTTGATCCAAGGAACCAATAACCCTTAAAAATTACTGTTAGAGTACAAATTAAAAACACTTAGGGATCCATTTGTATGATACCACCTGTGTTATCTACATATTCATTGCTGTGACAAAATACCTGGCACCGACAGTTTAAAAAGAGGAAAAATTTATTTTAGCTCGTAACTTCAGGAGGTGTCGCACCGATGGTTGGTGGGGCAGCAGCAAAGGTGAAGGTACTGAAGGTATGTGACAGAGGCCAGAGACCTGCTCACCGCATTGTAAAGAGAAGCCTAGTTAAGCTGACTGTGTCAGGTTGATTGGCTTGAGTGTCACCCAGCAGGTTGGGTGAGCACATTTCCTGGTTGTGGCTGGGTAGGTCATGAAGGAATGACCTGGGCTCCTGTATGTTGTTCCTTGCCCCCTTTCTCTGTGGCACTATCCCTTGGCTCTGCCTCTTGACTACCTTGAACTAAGCATCTGTGCCCTGCCATGTCCTTATACAGCGAAGTTTCTGCTTGGAAGCCAACTGATCCTGGACAGATTCCCCTGAAATCATGAACTAAATTAAACATCTTGTCTTTTAAGCCATGGGTGACAGGTATTATGTCCCAGGAATGAGAAAGCTAATACAAATGTCGTACTGTGGCAATTAAAATGAACAGATTGGAAAGAAATATGTTCCTTCTAGATACATATATTTCAAAAACCTTTTACATACTTGGAAAATAATGTATATTTCAAAAATAATGTGAGTTGTGAAAAGATCCATACAATATCATATCATTTTTGATAAATAGGGTAAAAAATACATGCAACAATAAAGTACCTTTATTTAGGGAGGGATCCAGATGTAGTAGATGAACAAAAAGTGTTCAAGAGGTGGTAAGTCAGAGCTTAAGGTTAGAAGAGCATATTTCTGAATATGAAATAGCTTTTGAAATGCATACTGCCTATCAAAAATACTGAATGAAACATGAAATACTCTCATAACTCCTCTGCATATCAACTCCAGTCTGATTATCACTGACTCAGAGAAAAGGGTGTAGTTTGAGAGTGAGGAAGTTCTCTTTTCTAATGAGTCAGAACTTTGCTGGCCCAAGATGTTCCACGGGTGTCTTTTCATAATTTTTTTTTTCCTTTGCAGGCCAGTTCTTTTTCACTGTATCCCCTCCCTTGCCACTATAATCTGATGTTATAGTTAATAAATTATCTCTTGTTTAATAAGTGCTCTGCTCTCTACCTGAAAACATAATTTCACAATTCTTTAACAAGATTGATAGTGCTTCTGGTGTTGATTTTGTCTCAGATGATTATAGTCAGAAAGTAAGTTAGTCAAGTATTACTTGATAAGAGAGAATAGTCATGTTGAAAGTCATGTTAGGGTGTTGATGATCTTGGATTTATTTATCAACGAAGTGGACAGGTGCAATTATGGGCTTCATTTGCTGATAAATAGATAATTTTGATCATTGAACCATATTCTAAGGAGTACGTCAAATATTCCAGCTCAAGATTATGGTCCTGAGGAGATGTTTTATATTTTTTGTTGAGGGACTGATAAAAATAGAAGGCACTATTGCTGCTTTCCATCCCAAACGTGTTCTTTTCTTTCCACTTGCTCTCTTCTTTGTAGAGCCAGTAAGGGTCAAAAATTAATGGTAACAAAATCATGAGGTATCTCAGTAGGGATATAGGACCTTAATAATGGCTCTAGGTTATTATTTGAATCTCACCAAACATCTACAGTTCCACTAGATATTCAAAATACAAATAATAGCAAGATCTCACTAGGATATTGAGTTATCAGACAATATCCACAAAGAAAAACTGAGTATGTTTGTGATGTTATGTTTTTGCTGTATATATATTTGGGTATGATTAAAACTCATTTCTACAAGAACAAAAATGTAACTTAGTAATAATTACCTTATGAAATATATACTTCACTGTTTTCAGTTAAGTTTTCTTCACAACGAATTAGGAGCTAGGCTTCAGGTATTTAACTTCTTTAATACAATAAAACAATTGTCATTTTTTTCTTACAATAGTTGGGATTAGTGTTTTCCCATGATTCTGTGCAACTTTAGTTCAGTTGTTTAACCTTTAGATCTCTCTTCTGTTACTGAACATCTGAAGAGGTTGGGTAAATCGTCTAATCTTTTCCTATCTTATATATAAAATAATTGTGATGTTGGAGTGACACATATGTTATAATCTTGATATTATTGCATTTTATAATTAAAGATTTATATAAGGGACACAAAGATAGCAGGCAATTGGATAAGCAGTCATAGTTCTGTGGTGGCGATCCACAGCCACACCTAACACTCATTGCCACTTGGGATCTTTATATAGCATGTGTGGAGTACTTGGCAGAAAAGAATGCAGAATTTCTGCAGATATAACGGATTATTAACTCTCATTGATGCAAATGATCCACTCTTTCTGCAACGTGAGTCAGAACAATTCTAGTTTCCCAGCTGCTGCTCTTCCTGCTGACCTTAGCATGGCCTTTTATAGAAATTTAGATGTGAGTGTCCTACTTGACACACTGAGAATGAGTTACAAATATCTCAAGTCAGGGGCATAGGCTGGCCGTAGTCTTTGCATTTGTGACCTCTGGTCATGGGGAGCCTTCCCATTACCTGAGAATGTCATATGGAATAATTCTTCTTCTCTTGTTCCTTGAAATCCAAAGGTTGAAAATCACGAGATTAAATCCTCAGCTTAATATATTTATCCACAAGTTTGTTTGAATGCCTGTGGAGACCTGAGTATGTCCTGGGAATATAGGGCAAAGAAAGCTTGCACCTTTAAAGTCACCTCTAAAATCAAGAGCCTGCCGAAGGCCGTGAGGGACAGGAAGCCCCAACTGGCCGTTGAGAGGGTCTCCTGGTTAGATGTGCCCCCCCCCCCCGCATTGCCCCTTCCTCCTCTGAGTCTGTGTAACCAGCCATTCTGTACACCCTAGGGTCCCACAGTGAGCAGCAGGGGTGGAACCTGGCAAGAGTTGATGCTGATTTTCTGCAGCTTCTACACAAGGCGCATGCCCACTTTGAGTCACAGTGTATCTCTCACAAGAATAGTAAGTCAGAGCACAAAAAAGCATACATTTCAGTTACTGAAAAATGGAAAAGTTTGAGTCAAATGATAAATATGTAAAAGGAGAGAGTAGAGAAGATTCAATGAGTATGGAAACTGCATAATCTTGGGATTCATAAAAAAATTTTACTACATTTGACTATATACTAATATATCTTTTTGTCTTGGAGAATACGTTTTCATTCTTATTTACTTTTCACCGGTTATCTTTCAAAATGGGTTTCCTCACATTTTGTAAGAGATTTATGATAAAATATTTTTATAGAAAGAAAAATTCTGATTAATTATTAAAATTATTAGAAATTAAGTCAGATGTGGGATAGCTCAAAACAATCATACTTCGATAACAGCAATAGTCTTAAGTCTCTCAAGTAGATTAAAACAATCATAAATAACTGAAAGGTGTTTAAACTTTAATGATCAAACAATTTTAAACATCTCCACAATAGAAAGCCATACCATACAAGTGTATCTTCATCCAAACTATTTACCTTGTTTAGCTATTCCTGGAATTGCATGGGCCTTTGAAAAGATAGTTGTATCTACTGGTTATGGTGCTTTACAATCACAATGGATGCACAAGATTGACTGGTGACAGACTGAATTCTAAAAGCAGGCAGCTCTTCGTGTATGTAGATGATTTACAGGTGATGAAAAGAGGACATGTTTGTATTGCATACACATCCATCAGAATTATACTGAAAAGAGTTTAAACTATTCTTGACACAATAGCGGATTTTAAAAGTTAAAAATAGACTTTAAATATGTTCACTTTATTTAAAAGTGGTAGAATTATGGTTCCGATTGACTATGGACATTTTTTAATGACAGTTCTAAGAAGTAAGTATCCTGTAATAGTGCGCTTACCAACAACAGTCTCAAAAATCGTGGTCAAAGATGTCTTCTTTCTTTTCCCATGGTTTAATAGTCCTGATACAGTGTTTTGGATAAATAGGTATAACTAACTTGGCATCAGTGACATATTCATGAAAATATGATTTCTAGCTAAAAATATTGAGAGAATATTTCCCATTTTTAAACACACAACATATGTTAACACATTATTAACCCAAAGCTCCTCATCAATTTCCTGAAAACGTGAAAGAAACCACTGCATCTATATGTTTTTGCAAAATCGCAATCGGAAATAAAATGATAAATTATTGATCACTTATTAATAAATGTTTTGGTTTCCACATACTGGTTTATCTTGGTGGAGATATAGTGTCCATTTAAGTATTTACACTTAGGCTGTCAAGTGGTTGCAAGCAAAGCTGATGTTCTAATCATTGTGTTAGATTATACCCACACAACATTTTGCTCAAATTTTACTTAATTTTGGACTTTTTAGCTTGAAAATATCAACCAAAAATATATCTTGAGATTACACACACACACACAGACACACACACACACACACACACACACACACACACACACACACACACACACATAATATATTCAGTGATGTTTGGGGATTGTAAACCTAAAGGAGTTCTACAAAGAAAATAACTATAAAGTCCTCTAGAGTGTGTGCCCTGTGTTCTCTAATGTCATTTTCATAAGCTCCCGCAATTTGCCATTGTCCCTCCCGTTTTACAGGAAGGAAAGTGGAGTTTCAAGTAGTTTGAGTGACTTTCACATGGTCAGTTATACCATAGAATTCACTTATGTTGAATTTTACTAAAGGTCATTTATTTAATAATTTCTGTTGATATTTTCAACAAAGTGGAACCAGCTCTGACAGTGTGTTTTCCAAGTAATCCTTTTTTCCTACAAAGCATCCTATATTTCACTTTTTGAGAATATTGAATAAATATTTGCTGATTGGTACTCAGCTCCGCCCCGCCCCTTTCTTTCACTTCTGTAAGAGAAAAAAAAAATGACGGTATTATTTTGGCCAGATTGAGAGAAATAGGCTATCCAGATACAAAATTTTATCTTCTGAACCTAAGTTATATCAGCTGCTTTTAAATCTGTACAGTTGCCCTGTATTTACATTCAGTTTTCTACCTTCAAAAATTCCACGTTGCTGTCTTGTGTTCTCAACAGGTTTTTTTTTTTTTTTGTGCCTATATCATTCATTGTTGTGCTAATATATCAGCATGTGTCATGGCAATTGAAGCTTCTTTGGTCATTTAGTTGGAGTGCAATTCGATATATTCATCAAAGTGATTACTTGGAAAATCATTCCAGCATCCACTCTCTATCTTAATGGTAGGCATCTTTCTGTTATTGTTCTATTTTCAGAAACTCAATTTCCTAGATTTATGTTGGAAAGCCTGATTACATAGTGCAAGGCCAACCTGAGCCTTTTAATTGGTATTGCTTTTTACTAGAAAACAGGGAAATATTTATCTTAGATTAGCAATATTGTCGACAATTTCAACTGCACTTCTCTTCCTAAGTACCTGGAATACTCAAAACTAATGGCTGAATTCTACTGACCTGCCAACACCTGACTATATACGTGTTTATTAGAAGAGTGTATTTTCATTCTCTAGAATGCAAGAGTTCAAATTGATTTTCTTTTCGGACACTTCTTATCACACAGAGTCTGAAAAAATTCTAAAAGGTGTTTTTACTATGTTAATTTATAGGAAGACACAGTAGTTTTCGCTTTGCTAAAATTTCTGAATTTTTTTCTAATGACCATAATAAGTGTAGAAAGGAAGGAAGGGAAGAGAGAGAGAGACAGAGAGATAGAGAGAGAGAGAGAGAGAGAGAGAGAGAGAGAGAGAGAGAGAGAGACAGAGAGACAGAGAGACAGAGAGACAGAGAGACACAGACACAGACACAGAGATAGAGAGAGATACTCTTAGCAAATATCAAGTATTCAAGAAAGTGTTAATTATAGTAACCCTTTTGTATTGTAGTTCTCAGGAACTTTAGTCATTTCAGATAACTGAAAGTTCTGACCCTTCAACCAGTATCTTTTCCTTTGTCTTTCTCCAGAGTCCCTGGTAACCATGTGCTACTCTTTGTCCCAGTGAGTTTGACCTTTTTGATTTTACATATGAATAGGCTTATCCTGTGTCTGTTTTTCTGTGTCTGTCTCACATGACTTAGCCTAATGCCTTTCAGTTTCATCCATGTTGTCACAGGTGGTAGGATTTTTACAATGAAGGCCCTGAGCTCAATTCCCCAGAGTCACTTAAACCTGGACGTGGTGGTGGACGCCTGTAATCCCAGCACTTGGGAAGCTGAGGCAGGAGGATTGCCATGAGTCCAGGCCTAGCCTGGGCTTCATTGGGAGTTCAGGACCAGCTTGGGCTTCTGAGTGAGACCCTATCTCAAAAGTAGATAAATAGATTAATTATTTAATTAAAACCATGGTATAAAGAAATGAGATATATATTTTATTTTTGTTCACTTGACAATGAGTAGTTTGTTGCCATGCCTTGATTATTGTGAATAACACTGTGTTAAATATACAAGACAGCAAATAGCTTTCAACATTCTGATTTCATTTACTTGGGACACACACCTAAGAGGAATCACTGTCTCAGAAGGTAGCTCTGATTTTAATTTTAGAGGAAATTTCATACTGTTTTCCATAATGACTGTTAATGGATTTAGAGAAAATTATTTAAGGTGGTTAGTTGAATTTTTGGCAGATAGTCACAATGAATCCGTGCATGGAGATTCTGCTGTGTTGTAACCTTTCTTTGTGTTTCTAATCTTTATTTTTTTATCCACTTGAACAAATATTTTCGAGGGCTTAATTATGCTAGAATGTGTAGGAGATAAGCAGTGACATAAACTGTGCCCCCGGAAGCTCTCTGCTAAGAGGAGCGTCAGTCACAGGAAAGCCTAATATAGATGTTTAACTGATAATCAAAGAGTTTTCCTAAGGATTTACATAGAAATCTCTTATTAGAGCTGGAGGAATGGCTCAGCAGTTAAAGCGCTAAGTCAAGCACTAACTACCTGAGTTTGATTCCACAGCACCACATAATCTGGGTGTGGTGGCGCACACCTGTAATCCCAGCACATGGGAGGCTGAAGCAGGAGGATTGCCTTGAGTCCAAGACCAGCCTGGGCTCCATAGTAAATTTAGGACAAATCTGGGCTGCAGAGTGAGCCTCTGTCTCAAAAAAAAAAAAAAAGAAAGAAAGAAAAGAAAAAAAAGAAAAGAAAAGGAAAAAGAAACATCTCCTTTACATGGATACTCTTTATAAGTGTGTGGTCAGTACTTTCCACTAATAGTTGTATTATTTAAGTCACACTGGTTCCTATTCATAACAGACAGAGCTAGAAGTTTCAGTGTCTTCACACAATTGATATTTCACACTTATTGACAGTTTGGTTGCATAATCCTGGCTGGTGTTTGGGATTGTGCTTCATACATCATTTAAGACCCTAGAATTCTCCAACACTCAGCTTTTAAGATCTTGTGACTTGACATCCTGGATGAAGATAGAGAGAAAAGAGTGTCTGAGAAGTTGAGTGTTTAGACCTGACGTGGACGTACAGTGATGTATCTTCACTGCCTTCTGCTGGCCAGCTTTACTGGTTGTATTGTGTTCCCTCCAAATTTATATGGTTAAATCCTTACCCCAGTACTTCAGAGTACGACTGTACCTGAGTACTTGGAAATAGGCTCATTGCATATGCCATCTGAGATCATACTAGAGCAGGGTATGCCCCTAATCCATATGACTGGTGTCCTTACAGTAAGAGGATATTTGGATTCAGAAGTGTACACAGGGTGGATGCTATATATGAATACCAAGCAGTTCCGTCAGTTGCTGGCAGCTACTTGAAATCAGGGCAGAGTCAGAGAACAAGCTTTCTGTCACAGCCTAGAAAGAACCAATTGTGTCAAGACCAACCAGGGACCCTGAGACTGGATCTATTTACCCAGGAGAGACAGCGACGTGGCTACATTGTGCCTTGCACAGTCCACCCTTTAAGTCATCTGATGCTTTACCTTCCCTCCTATACACAGAACATGCACATTCTCCACGGGGACAACAGGAGTTCCCTCCAGTCTTGGCTGCAGGCTGATGGCCCAGGGTCTATAAATGATGATGTTTTCTGGACCAAGTGTGGGTTAGGCTTTTCATGCTCTCATTGATACATGAACTACTTTTCCCTCCTAGCCCACACATTTGGGGTCCAGTCCGTGATCAGAAATCACCCCTGCCATTTTAAAGGAGAGAATCCAATAAAGAATAAACATCCCTAGCATCTGGAGAACTGGGGCGTCAAAAAAAATTAGCTGCAGGGTCACAGAGAAAGGAACTACAAGAAATAGCTACTGTTCCTAGGGCTGAGAAAGTGAAGGAAAAAAAGTTTGATTTTAAATTAGGTTTTGGAAGAAATTCTGTGGTATGAAATTCAGAATTCAAAAATAAAAAGACGCTAATCACCCGATGCATGGTCTTTCTTGGTTTAAAGGAATGGCTGCTGCAGTGCTAACACTGGCTTCTCAGAAAGAGACATTTGTCAGCTTTGGGTGGTGATTCTGGGCATGGGATTGAAGCTATGTGGGTTTAAAATTCTGCAAACCACATCCTATCACTGCTGCTCAAGTGGACCATCTCTTTTTGGGCCAAAAGTGAGGCTGAGGTTGTACAAACCAAAGCAAGAAGCAAATAGGAAGCATAGTGCCCATCTTCGCCTTCTATCCTGTGACCCTGAAGCTTAACTGCCAACTTGATTGGTTTGGGAGCTGCCTAGGGGATTAGGAAAGCAGAGTTCTTGGTGTGGGCGTCATGAAAGCATGACCTTGGGGACTGGAACTCATCCCTGGTCCTCCATCTCTTGTTCTGTTCCCCTACATTGCTATGGGGACATCATGAATTGAGCATGTTTATTCTACCACATTCTTCCTTCTTCTGCTGTAATATTTTGCCTTGCCTTTGACCCAGTTGACTGTGGATTGAATCTCCAGAAAATGTGAACCAAATTCTGAGCTGGGGTCAGAGTTCAGGAGTTAAAGTACTTGCCTGGCATGTGCAAGGCCCTGGGTTTGGTTGTCCAGCATGGGATAAAAATTATCCAGGTAGTACCAGCCTGTAAAACCATCAGTCAGGAGGATGAGACAGGAAGATTACTGCGAGTTTGAGGCCAGCCTGTGATACATACTGAGGTCTGACCTGCTTGGGCTACCAAAGAAGACACTGTCATTTTTCAAACACACAAAGAAATAGACAAACAAAAACTAAAACTGTCAGCCAAAAAAAAAAAGAAAATTAGACTTCTCCTCTAAGTTATGGTGATGGTGTTAATGTTGCAGGGATGAGAAAGCTGGGAAATACAAAGCCCTGTAGTCTCCTCCAAGTGCCTGCCTTTGGCACAAGTTAAAAAACTAGCAAATTGGATAAAGTAGAAGAAGTTTGGAGACTCTCCACAACAACCCCACAAAACAGGATAAAGATAGATGGGAGAAGCTGATAAATAGAACACACATTCCCAGCTTCAGTGACAGAGTAGACATGGAACATTTGCCATAAGTTCTCCCATTCAGAAATGAAAAGGATACGGGACCCACAGGAATCACCCATCTCTACCTAGTAGAGAGCTAGGCAGTGTTAGCGGAGCAGGTACATGAAGACGGCCTACTGTAAGGGTGTGAGGGAGGTTCTCTAATTAAACTTAATTCTACACACTGGGAGGAAGCTCATTGCCCTTTTGTGTTGGGGATCCGCAGCACCAGTTTTAGCTCAGAAGAGTTGCTAGTAGGTCCCATAAGACTCAGGATATAGTTGCACCTGCAGCTATGATTTATTACAGTGGAGGATACAAAGCAAACTTAACAAAGAGAAAAGGCATATGGGAGACGTCTGGAGGAAGCCAGTAGGATTGCTTAAACCCCCAAGCCCTTTCTGACAACTCCTGGGCATTGTTATTGCTATGACAAGTGTTGTCTTTGCCCTTGTGTTAAAGGTCCGGGTGTCAGCCCTTGGGCTGGGAGATAAGGAAATCTTTAAGAGATGGGACATTGTGGGCTGGAAGTGAAATTACTAGGAGCATGCCCTTGAAATAGTGAGAATTCATCTCCTCCCTTCCTCTCTTAGCTTCTATGTGTTCATTTGTGGTGATGCCCTACCTTGCTAAAGATCCCAACAGAATCCAACCAATCATGGACTGCAATCTCTGAAACTGTGAACCAAAATAATCTTTTCCTCCTTAAAAGGTATTATGTCAGATATTTATTTTTTTTTATTTTTCCCCATTTTATTGATATGTGTAAGAGCAAAATTTAAGGTTTACGATGAAGTTTAGCATTTTGTGCACCTACGTTTCTTGTCAAGGTGACGAGGACTTTCCCTTTCTCCTTTTGTCCCTCCCCCTACCCACCTCTATGTCAGGTATTTTGTGAGAGCAACGGAAAACTGATTAAAACATTCATCAACGGGGAAGTTCTTAGAGACTAAGTGCTCATGGTTTTAATTCAGGCTGCATACATAGGTACTGTCTGTCTAGCAAATACCAAAGTTTAGTCTTTCAAAAAGACTTAATATAAACCATATAATTTCCTAAATAAACATGAGAAACAATTTTAACAGGGAGTGGCGAGAATTCTGAAATCCATTCCCAAACATGAGACAGTTTCCCAACACTGCAAACAGGAGCTGCTAGGGAGAGCAGTCTCAGCCCTCTTGCTAACCTGTTCTGCATAGGTGAACAGTGTTCTACTCTCTAGAGAAACCTGGTATATGTATACTTTCCTTGTTATCACAGGTGAGTTTCTATGCATATCCATATATGAAACCTGTCTTTCTAATGTTCTCTTAGTTTGTCACCTGGCCTCAATTGTTGTCATGAAAACATGGGGTTTTGTTTGAGTGTTAGCCCCTTTTAAAAATAAACAAATTATGTATTAATTCAGAAGTGGTCAGGAAGACAGGAACAAGGTGAAATATTTCAAGAGGAAATTATTTTTATAAGGAGCTATTTAATACAATGAGTTAGATGCTCAAAACATTTTAGCAAGGCCAGAAAGGCTTTACATCTGAACGTCCACTTCTAATCAAGGTTACATTTCTACTTTACAAGAAGGCCAGAATTTGCAGGAGCCCTGAAAATGAAAGCAGTGTTCACAACCAAATACAGGACTGAGATGGTGGATAGTTTCCTACAAAGTGTGCAGAGTGTTCTACACAACCATCCACGTATTCAACTCTTTTAGATTCTCCAGGAGAAACAATAATTTCACTTTTGCTTCTCTTTCACCTTCGAAGTTTCATGCAAGTGTCTTATTCATGGGAAAGATTCTTGGAAATTTAATTCCAATCTTTCATAGCATACCACAGAAGGGAGAAAATTATGAGTTGCCAATGGCCATATACATAATAATTCTCATTTCTAAGTCTGTGCATACTCACTATATTTTTATCAACCTAGTTTAAAAATGAGAATTTTGCAGTGATAAAACTAATGGAAAAAGACTACTTTACAGAATAATTAAAATTAAGTGTTACTCAATAGGTTGACAAATAAAGTAGATATAATGATGAGAATAAAAAGTTTTATATTCTGTGACCTAATATTAAAATGAATTATTATAATTCACAATAATGAATTCTTCTAATGGAAAGTATTGCAAGCTACATATTAGTGGAACTATAATTTTGAAATTAGCCCTAAAATATTCATATGATGTTAATGGGAAATGCAGTTTTATAGAAATGCAGTGGTAAGCATGAAGGAGGTTTTTCATAATTCATCTCCAGTATAAAATGTTTTTAAACATTTATTTGAGTTCTAATGGGTCATATTTTTTTTACCTATTTTTATGTTTTTCACCATCCTTGCAGAAACTACTTTGATCTAAGATGTCTACTTATAAAAGCTTTCTAGAAATTCCACATAAACAATTCCCACTGAATTAAAAGTGCTTTTCCGTATGTCAAAGAAGCAAGAAGCATTGCTGTAATTTGTTTTGCTCAAAAATTTAGGAATTGCTGTAACACAGCTGCTCATGATCTCTTACCCTTGCTGGTGTTTTCTTTTGCCTAATCAGTTTAATTTCCATCCTCTCCTGTCTGTCTTGTACGTATCCATAGACCACACCAATAAGAGGTTGATATCTTTAGACCGCTTAAATAAGTTTTCTTCTCCTTGATTTCAAAATAGACTTAGCCAAGGGCAGGCATTGGGATAAGGAATGGAGATGAAAGGGAAAAGATCAGGGCATTTATTCTTCTGCCATTTTGTCACGTTTCCCTTCAAGCATCTTTCTTTTAGAATCTGTTCTCTCTGGCTTTCAATACCTACTCCTTTCTCAGATCTTGCTAGCCCAGGGGGGATCACCAGTTTTGCACTCTTTCTATTCCTGAGGAACTATCTCTTGCGCAATCTCTTCCTTAATCCCTGTTCACACTGTTGTACTCATTTTTATTATTAAATTATTTTTCAGTTAGCAAATTTTAATCCTACATTCTTTCTTCCAGAACTTTTGTTTAGTGTCAAGCAAGGCATATTAACCAAGCTATGCCATTGAAAAAGTTGCTGTGATTAGGAAAAAAATGATATCAGTGCTAATAAAACTGGAGTTCTGCAATTTTTGAGATTAGTGATTTACAGTATCTCTGAGCACATCCGACCTTAAAGGCAAGTCTGCCCTGTACCTAATTTTTGAATTGCAACTAACCTTTTACATAATCTACAAGCAACTACTTTCCAAGCTGCCGCATGCTGCCCTTCTTGATAGTGATAAAAATTACAGCAGTGTAAGGTGTGGTGCTGTCTCTTTATGAGTCTTCCAGACTTGTGTTTTTAACTCTGTCATTTTTCTAATGATGCATATTGCATAAACAAAGGCTATTTAACATGCTTTTTAAATACTATATCTTACTACAAATAATAGAATAAATGTGGGGTAATAAAGATCACTTGGGTTTTCTCTAATAGTAAGTAAGTGAATCATTGCATTCACCTTTTTTACCTTTCTGCAGCATAATATCAAACTCACATCAATTCAAAACAAGAAAAGGAGTGGAGATACGGGATTTTATTATCTTAAAATTACCTGTACTATGTTATTCCTTTACTTGTTTCAAAGGCTGAGTCCGGAATTCACATTGGAAAAAAGGAGAGATAAATATTATTTCTGTTTTGTTTTTTGTGGTGATTTCGTAGCTTTCTATTCAACATCTTGAATTAAATTCCTCAGTCTTTTCTATCACATAGTTAAAATTAACTTTTTAATTGGGGCTTCAAATACATTGGATGATTTTCTATTAGGCATAAACTTTAATGTTGAGTCACAAAATTCAAGCTTGAACGAATAGTTTTTTAGTGTATTTCAAAGAGTATTTTCGTTAGAAAAGAGACAAAAAGTATCGGTTAAACACCTGAAGGTTGTTGATTTTCCTCTCTTATTCCCTATTGCAAATGCCACTACCGTCCCCCACACCCAGTCACTCACTAACATTTTCTAGATGTTATCTTCATAATGTTGCATTCCTTAATCAACCAAGTATTTACTGAGTGATGTGCTTGGGAAGTACCCATGAACTAGATAAACATAGACAGATGTTTTGCAGGAAGTGAAGTTCATAAGAGACCTTAAAATACTTACATTATCCAAAATGTTGCAAAATGAAAAATTTCATGAAAGATTACAAAGTAGAGTCAGATGAGGTTGGACTACTGGGACTATTGGAGGTACTGGCTAGTGACAGAAGGTCTTTAATGATGCTGTTGCCACTTAAATTAATTGTGAAGGAGGCAAGTAGTTTGGCCACTTGTGGTTGATGTACTCTAGTCAGTAGGAACAGCTAGCAGAGGACAGAAAGAATGGCTGAAGAGTGGAAGGGCAGAGAGGAGGGGCAAAGTGGAAGAGAGAAAAGAAGCAGAAGAGAGAATGAAATTAGATTGTATAAGATCTTGGTATCAATTGAAGGTTCTTGACACTTTCAGTATACCCAATGGGAGAACCATGGAAGGGTGTTAACAAGGATTAAAATGACTCACTTGGTTTTAAATATTCCGATTTTTGGAACGTAGTGAAATAGAGTAAGGATGAAGAGGAAAAATATTTGGAAGTCTATTGCACTGATGTAGTCCAATGCTCTGTGAGGTAGGCTAGGGTAGTTTCCTAGAGGTGGCAAGAATGGTCAGATTTTGAATGTATTTCAAAGTTAGAGCTGATAAAGCTTATCTATAGACTTGATATGGGACATTTTCAATAGATAAATTATTATTAATCATTGGGATTTGGCCCAAGCAAAAGGAAGAATGGAATTTTTAAATAAGATGGGCAAAATGCAGGAAAAAGTTTGGAAGCAAAAACTAAGATTTGAGCCTCATCCATATTGAATTTGAGATGGTTACTTACCTGACACCTTAGTTGACTTCTCATAGTCTCATGGTCTCTAAGATAATATGAAATAACAGGTAGTTCTTTAGTACATTGAGTAGTTTTCATATTTCATTGTGCTTCCTCCTCAGAGCAGTCATCCACATTTTGCAGAGACATAAATTGGTGAATGTCACCTAACACTTTGCACTGGATATTCTGTCCTCTGTAAGCTTTCTCAGTAGCCTCAAAACGCACATATTTCTTTTTTCACTGGATAGATTATATAACTCTTCAAGCACTTGTCATCCTCTGCGAGAAGAGTATAAGTCTATGCCACATTGCTGCCAGGCTCTGTCACGATTGTCTATGGCTAATGACATGTGAAAGAAGGTGGTATATATCAATTTGTGCAGAATGTTCGAAAGCCATCACTTTTCCCTCTTACGTGAAGCCTGTAGGATATGAGACAGGAGGTTGGATCCCAGAATGAATATGCCAGTGAACCTAGCTGAAACTCATCCTGAAGAACACATATATC
>PVKB01000033.1:1147394-1297394 GCA_004027205.1 Ctenodactylus gundi
CTTGTCAAGATGACAAGGGCCCTCTTTCTCTCCTTCTATCCCTCCCCCTCCTCTCCCTTTCCTCCTTCCCGCATCCCCCCCCACCCTCTCACCCCCCACCCCCCCACCCCCGTTTCACTATGTTTTTTGCTTTAAGTTCCATAAGAGTTGTGCTCTGGGATTGTCATATCAGAGAGACCAAAACAGCACACAACAGAGATATATGTATATCCATGTTCATAGCAGCACAACTAACAATAGCAAAGTCATTTTCTATGACAGCATGGCTTAGCCTAAATTGTCTGGTGTATTCTTATAGTTACTCATATTACATCATTTATTGAAATATTTTCTGATTATTTTCAGTGGATACACAAAAACAAAATTTGTTGTTACTGTTGGAGGCTATGTAATGTCTTGATATATGTACATATTGTGTAATGTGTACATCAAGGTAAATATATTCATCTCCCCATTTACCATGTCTTTATGAAAAATATTCAAAAATATTTCTTCTACTTTTAAAATTATGAGCAGTACTTCACCTGTATACTATATATCTTTACTTTAAAACTCACTGGTCAACCTTACCCCATTGCTGCCTGCCCTCTGCTTTCCCCAAGAAACACCATTCTACTTTCAACATCTAAGAAATCAGCTCTTAGAATTTACTTACACATGAGGTGTTGTAGTACTACTGTTTTCCTCAGGCACTTTGTCAAATCAATCAAAAACTGACTAATGTAAAACTTGATACAGAAACAACAACCACCAGATTTTCAAATGAACAATAATAAATCCATATAGATATTTCTTAAAAGAAAACATATAAATGTTGAAGTATAAAAAAAATGCTCAATGTTATTAGTCTTCCAGGAAATACAAATTAAAACCACAAAGATACCAGCTTCCTCCATTATAATGGCTGTTACTAAAAAAAAAAAAAAAAAAAGCTATTATCAAAAAGACAGAAGATAACCTTTTAGGAGAGTATGACAACAGAGAACCCTGAGCTCTGTTGGTGGTGATGTAAACTAGTGCAGCTATTATGAAAAGCAATATGGCAGTTCCTCAAAAATCATGATCCACAATTCCTTTACTAGCTATATCCAAAGGAAATGAAATCAGTATGTTGAAGAAATATCTATTTTCCCATGTTTACTGCAATACTATTTCCAGTATTCAAGTTATGCAGACAAACTAAGGTTTCATCAGCTGATGTGTGGATAAAATCTATTTGGTTTGTATATGCAAAAATTTTCTTGTACAGCCATAGAAAGAATGAAATCCTGTCATCTGGGACATGTATAAAAGTAGGGGTCATTATGCTACCTGAGACAAACCAGGCACAGAAAGATAAGTATTAGCGAGGAAAGTTTTGATTTTGGCTCACGGTTTCAGCCCATGATCTTCCAGCTCCTCTGCTTTTAGTTTGTGAGAAGAAGAGAAATAGAGAGAAAGATGAGGTTCTCATCTCATGACAGCCTGGGGGGCGGGGGAGGGACAGAGAAAGAAGAAGAGGAGGAAGAAGGAGAAGGAGAAGGAGAGGAGGAAGAGGAAGAAGAGGAGGAGGAGAGGGAGAGAGAGAGAGATGGGGGGAGACAGGGAAGGGGAAGAGCAACCTGTCATTATTTAGTTGAGAAAAGATCTGACTAAGTTACTGCCCTAACTGGATTCAAACTTGTGATTATTTTGCCCCTGTCTCCCAGAGTTCTGGGATTACAGGCTGGTGCCAGTGGGCCCAGCCCATAGCTTAAACTCAATGTCTGTATTTTTAGTAAAATAAACTCTAAAGAAATATTTATTACAATTGATTATTCAATATTTATTTTTTATTTTTTCATTGATGATAAAATGACCAAAAGTTTCGCTTATTAAATATCTCAAAATCCCTACATGACACCCATTATCTATAGGTAAAAATTACTGTACTTTTGGCTATTTCATTTTGATTATTTGAAGTGTTTAATAGCTTCTTTCATATTTCTTGAAAAAATTATTATTTTCAGCATTTAATTAATAAAGCTTTTTGTAGTAACAAATATGACACTGAAAGAAACAAGCTAGGCAAACTACCACCATTCTCATTCAGCCATTTAAACAGAAATTATGATTTTAATGAGCCTTAAAATTATTCATTTAGCTGTATAAGGACGAAAGCATACTTCATTTAGTATTTCTTTATGGTTGATGAACTTAATATTATGTAGTCAAGAAATAGCACATCATTTCTTTTTGGTATGTAAACGAATGCATGCAGGCTTTCAGGAGAATTTCAATAGATTTTAACCATTCAAAAGTATTAGTGAAACTGAAAAAATACTCTTTTCTAATATAGGAATCATTTAATTTGTTTATGACACTTCTGGTTCTTAGTGACTAACAAAACACAGAATAAGCATCAGTCAAATAAAGTATATGACTTCTGAAAATCTGTCTTTTTGGAAAGAAAAATTGAGTATATCTGAACTTTAGAGGAAGATGTTAACATTAAAATTAATCTGTCTTTGTATTATTATATATAATTGATTCTCTGACTTTGAGCAAGAAAAACACATTCCTTGAGTTTTAGTTTCCTCATTTTCAAAATTAAAGCACTAAAGTAGATAAGCTTAAGATTCTTGCAAGTTTAAGATTGGTCTAGCACAAGGCATTTTGTGATATACAGTGGCCACAGTTTGTTACAGAGTGTCTCTACAGGCAAGGCTGAAACCACAGTTGACGGGGAAATGTCATCAAATAATTTTTATTTCTCTTAGTTTATGGCTTTCTTAGTAAAAATTGAAAATTAAATTAAACATTTACAATGAAAATTATCAAGTTAGTAATACACACACACACACACACACACACACACACACACACACACACACGTAAAGTTCCTGACACTTTCTGTGACATGAGTGTTCCTTAAATGATAGCTATTCCTGCGTCATTGATAAGGATGCTTAAAATGCTAAGGAATTTTTTGTGGTACTTCTTCAAACTCTGGCAAAGAATAAATGATTAATTTCTATAAAAGTTAAGTACCTGCTATATTCAAATCATAGAATTTGCTCCCTGGGGTTTTCTGGGGAAAGGATAGGGGCAATGCCTAGTCTTTCCACACACTTCTTTCGTTATATCTTTCTTCATTGACGTGCATTCAGCAGATCTTCGTAAGGACATTTTTGCTTATATTTAAAAATATTAGTCCTGTGTTTGAACTCTAATGTTGCCTGAATTTGTTTGAATGTTTGATGTGTTCAACACGTTTGAAGCATGAAAACATTCACATGTGTGCACATACGGAGTAACTTCATACGCCAAATCTATGTAGGAAGTTAGTAGTCTATTGCCTATATAAAGTCAGTGATAAGATGCAAGGCAGGAAGTACTGGTAAGTTCTTCTTTTTGGTTGATTTAACTTAAAAACAATTGTGTAAAAATATTTCAAAGTTAGTTTTAAAACTTTGAAGATGTGCTTCTTTTTTTTCCAAAAGAAATGGTTATCATATCTTTCTCATGAAGTCGAAATAAACTATATTTTTTTTCACTTATTACCCAGTTAGACCCGATCTGTCCTTTAGGGATTTTCTAATATGGACAAATTTCTTCTAAAAATTCTACATAGGGTAACAGAGTAGAATCCTATAGAGAATTGTGGAAGATGCATTTTCAAAGACAAAAGGCATTTTGGTACACTCTCCTCCTGTCTTAATTACTTTTCTGTTGCTGAGAAAGTATACCTGACATCCACAGATTAAGGGAAGAAAGTTTTATTTTTGTTGACAGTTTCGAAAGGTCTCGGTTCATTCATGGGCAACTGCTGGCAATGGTAGAAGCAAATGGTAGAGACAAGCCAGAGGAGAGCTGTTCACTTCATGGCAGACAGGAAGCCAACCGAGCAATGAAGGGCCAACCTAGCGCATATCCCTCCTGGTTATGTCCCGTTGACCCACTCCTTCTTGATCAAGCCTCTTTGTTCTGCCCCTTCCAGGTTAAACACCAATGAGCTGCCCCTCCCAGGTCATATACCCAGTAATCTGTCACTTGCCCTTAATTAACCATATGCCCCTAATCCACCACATACTTATAATTGACCACACACCCATAATCCACCACACACCTACAATCCACTACACACCTGTAATCCACCATGTGTCCGTAATCCACAACATTCAAACACATGAGACTTCTGAGGGAAGTTCCCGTTCCAAACCTGAACACCTTCCTGTATGTTCTTGTCCATTCTTTTCTTGCCTTTGAACTGGGATTTTCTCATGACCGAGTGTCTTGGCACACAGCAGAATGACTGTAGTTCTGGTAGTAGACAGAAATTCATGCCATGTGAGGCGCTGTTCAGTGACCCCTTCAGAGGATGTTTCTTAGTATTGCGGGATAGACAACACTGACTGAACATGAAAGAATGACGGGGATCCTGAGGACTTCGTGAGAACACAATGGCACAGTTCCTAAATGAAACAGATGTGTTTTTATTTCTTCCCTTCAACAGTTGCATGATCGATCATTGCCTTTCATTAGAAATCTTTAAATAATAATTCTAAATATAGTATGTAATGAGAAAAATGACAGGACTGTATTGCTTACCCTCTATCCCCAAGCCAAGCTTTCATTCCCAATGTTTTTTTTTTTTTAAATGCTCTGTTTAACTCAGTACTTGTAAAATGATCTGCTTTTTATTCATGGAAAACACAATGATGCATCTCTATTTTTTGCAGTAAAAGAATATTAAACCAATATCAAGTGTTTTAGGAACATAAGCAGCAAGTTGGGTTTTAAAGTTTGCGTTGTGTCTGTTATCTTAAAAAACTAAAAGGAAGGTACCTGGGCAGACAGCCACCTGTCCCGCTTCTTCACCCCTACCTCTGTACGCACTACGTATTCTGACAGACCATATAGAAATGTCTACCATTAATTTTCACTAAATGTAAAAGGGAGTGTTGGCCTTTCCCTTTTAGGAAATTTTTATACTTTGCCATTTTGTAATATTTTGTACTCTTTTACAATATTTTGCCAAGAGTCTGTATGATCCCTATGCACCCATGTACGAGAAGTGGCCTAACATTGCTAACACTGATGTTTGTTTTCTGCAGATATTCTACCAACTTACTTCTCATTTCTTGATCTTTATCATGGGCTAAGTTAATACAAAGTACTGTACTGGAAGGCCCAGACTTAGGTTATTTCCCATAGCTATTAATAAATGACTTTTCTCTAGTTCGTCGTTAGTCCTCTTTGATTGGGTAATCAATAAAGACTAGATGTTTATTTATTCTTCAAAATGCTATAAGAGATAATTAGGATACATGAAAGCAGAAAGAATAACAATTTGGCTTTATAAGATGAGATGAACAATATAGATTTATAAATTATTTTCAGATAACTCCTGGCTATAGACTAAATACTGTTTGACAAGTTTATATGATACAAGAGAAATACAACAAATATCTTCTTAAGATTTTGCTCTTAGGGCATTGTGTGAGAGTTAAGAGATAAATATATCAGTTTGATTTCAGCCAATTTACATCATTTAGCAGCAAAAATAAGAGTAAATTATCAGATAAGTGTGTATTCGATCTTCCTTGTTTGTGTTTCTCATTTCTCTTGGGTATCTTCACCTCAGGACACCTCATGTTTCATCTACCTTGTCCTCATCATGAATTCGCAGAGTTCAACCGGATTTCCATTTAAAGTTCTGGATGTGTATCTTTCACATATATTTAAAACTATTACACATGTAACAACCTAAAAGTGCAGCTGTGCAACCTTGACAAGACATCAAGATCAGGTAAGGGTTCACTAAATTTCCCTGCGTCATTTTATAAGCTGTGTCTTCTCTAAATAATCACATGCTTTTCTTTCAAATACATCTTTATTAGCATTGAGAGACATCTCTTAATTGGACAATATGTTCTTTAAAGGCAGCAACACTGTTTGTTTTCTTTGTAAACACACTAATTTGTTGTAGAAAATAAAATCTCAGTAAATCATATATGACTTCTGCATAATTAAACCTAAGATGTATTCAGTCAGCTATGAAGTATTGTCCATATGAGTCTCTTATATTTTGCTTCATCTTTGAGGATACTAAGAGTTGAATATATTCATTACAGATATTTTAGTAAGAAACTCCTTTATTGCAGGGATGTGTTAAGCACTTGAGATACAATGAGGTATTAGACGTTAGTAATGCACCAGTACATGAAACCTGTTATGTTATCACGGGATAAGTACATATTGAAATAGAAAGATTCAAAATAAGGCAATACTGAAGAATAATCTACTTTTGTAATCAAGCAGGTACATCCACACCTAAAGGTCATTAGTACCTTTGACTTTTGTTCTGTTGCTACTCCCCATATTTCTAAATTAATATGTGCCTAAGATTGAAAAATCACTTTGCCTTTATGAAACGGCTTATATCACTCCATTGTGGGGATTTAGTATGTCATTTCTGCAGCACAGGGATGCATAGGGCTATGTGGTAATAAAATTCTGTTTTGATTCTTGTAATTCCCTACCTAACATGCGCTATAGGGGTTTTTCTCCCTTAGAAATCGAAATTTATTGGGAGGACCATATTATTTTTGATACAGTATAAACTGTCACTCTGTGCAGGTGCTAGTATTTTCCTCTCCAAAATAATCCATTTGGATAGAAGAAAAACTGATGCCTGCTGGTGTAGCGTACACTGCTTTTCTGATATAATCTTGCACTTCATCTAAAGACCTATGCTTACAAACAATAAATGAGGCCATATATCAGAAGCTGCTTTATAAATTATGTGTATATTACTTATAAACTAAGTGACTAGCTTGCCTATTCTTCACTTTGAAAAAGCCTGTCGTGGATCTAGACTCAGTGTGTAAGGCTATGAAACACAGATGTTAGTGGAAAAGGTTATAAAACATGTATGTTGGTCACTTGATTTTTGTGATATGTTCGTATGAGAGACAGGGACAGCAAGGAAAAGAGAATTAGGCCATCAGACAGCAATGATTTCACTGCTATTCCTGGTGTATGCATTTCAAGAGATTAAAAAAAATCTTTCTTATACTTTTCTGTATTTAAAGCAGAGCAATATTTTAAAAATAAAAGAAATGAGTCACTGATTATTTCTATCTTTGTCATCTCTGTAGATTCTGATTACTATATCCATCCACATAAATAGTCAATGTATGTTATTTGAGGGTGGCAAAGAATGCTCCTGTCTTCAAAATACATCACCAAATAACACTGTAATTTTTATCTGTTGATAGTTTAAAAATATAAACACTCTGGGAGAGGGTCTTATGCCATGCATACTTTCTTATTTAATCATAATTTCATGTTATTCTAGTAATGTAAAAATATTGATTGGAAATGTGTCAGATAATGTAGTTGTTACATAAACACTTACCGTTGTTACTGTTAGGCACTTGGAAAAGACCCTAATATTCTCGTCTCTAATTTCTTTCTCAAATGTGAGTGGCCAAAAAGATTTTCTGAAGAGCTATAAAAGTTAGTGATTTTTTTTTAACTGAATGTGTTGATTGTGTGATACTTTTACATGATCGGTTCACTATCAGTCACCTGTTTGGGGTACCTACATCTGAGATTTCCACAGAAGACCCCTTGGGGTGGGTGACAGTGAGGGAAGAGAGAGAAGGGTGGAAAGGAAATTGCATTTCAATACTATTCCTTGTAAGAAACTCTAGATCTATTTAAAAACCACGCTGAGAAATTGCATTGTTTTCTCATTTGAAGAGAGAGAGAAAATAAATAAAAGCTAAGAATCAAAGATTCATAAAATAGTCTTTCTTAGTATACCTGAGCTAGGACCAGAATTCTGATATGCCTGTCGCTGAAATCCTTTACCTTTCTACCACACCAGACTTCTTCTCAGAAGGACAGAAGTAACAGTAGCTAGGATTCAGGAGAGGAGCTAGACTTAAGCCAAGTCTTGATCCTGGCTACTGGCCCCTATGTCAGTTGAAAATTTCACCTGCATTCCTACAGTTTTTGTAGAACCTTTGATAGCTGACTATTATCAGCAGTTTTCACAAGATTGTTGCTTTGTCTTTCAGCTATTTCACGTCTGTCAAGGTGATACCAAGTAGGGTGTTCCAAGATTGCTGTTTACAACCTAGTATAAGAGGTTACGTGTAACCAAACACCGGCATAAAAGACTGCTAGAATTCAGAATCAGGTACACACATTTCTTTCTTGAAGCATTTTTTGTTTGTTTTTCTTTCAATTCTAGAAGTCCTGAAAACATGAGCTTGACAAGAAAAAGCCCATAGTTTAATATCAGGAAAGTATGTATTGTTTTGCAAACAGTGCTCTTATTTTGTTTTGTGTGACCACAAAGCAACGGAAACTTACCCGGGCTTCGGTTCAGTAAAGCGAATTTATTGTAAGACCGTGATATGTTTATATGTATGTGTCTTGAAGTTGTGGTGGATTTAGGATGGGAGGTTTATGGACTCAACAAAAACCTGTAAAGCCACGCTTGAAAACACTCAGGAATTAAAAGCCGCAGAAGTTCAGTTACAGTTCTGTAGCAAAACAGTCAGTCTGGTCAGCATCAACATAACAACACTAAATGTTTCTAAAGAAATTCCTCCGTATTCTTGCATCATTTATTCAAGTTCAAGTTCAAGGGTTCAAAGCACTCAATTAATGAAATCAAAGTCAGTTGGAAGAAATAGAAAGCAAATAAATAGGTCAGGTTCACTCACATTTAGTGTGGAAATTAAATATGTCTTCATGTCTAAGTCCAATGGAGAATTTCAGAAATGAAGTCAGAGTTCCACAGATGGTATGCAGGTCAAACTTTTATATATATATATATATCACATATATATGTACTCTTGTATAGACAGTTTATATATATACATATATATATATATACCTATACACACACACACACACACACACACACACACACACACACACACACACATATATATATGTACTCTTGTATAGACAGTTTAGCCAGACAGATTGAATATGGACACATTCTGAAGAAGTCCTGTTTGTTTGATTAAAACTAATAGCATCTTATACAGTAGGCATGTTCTTCCGTGGTGGTATAAAATGCTTAATTCTCTCTTTTTTTGTAGAATTAAAAAAAATAAGTTACAGTTTTTGTCTGTTTTACACAAAAATATCAAGGGGACTACTGAACTGTCACTGTTTATCGTCTGACTGCTGCTCGTGCAAATCCCTTTTGCTTTATTTTGAAAATATCTGGGCTAAGTAAAACCCACTCAGGACTATGTACATACTTGTAGATATAATTAGGTAGATGCAATTTTGGCTTCAGATTGACTAAATTTTATTGTGTTTAAGTAGAACAGCGACATCTAGTGTCTAAAAAATTATGTCACTGGTTTTGAAAAGCAGACATGTTATTAGGTTTGATGACCAAGAATAAAGGGTCATTTATTACAAAGATTGGTCATATACACAGTTCCTTCTCCAGGCTCGTGAGTACAAGGCCATGATCTCTGTTGCCTTAGCCTGGAAAGTTTGTACTGTGCTTCTTAAAATTATATGTACATAATTTGATAACATAACTGATATATTATATATATATTATATATATCAGTATCATTTTCTAGAAAATGTCTTTCCTTCATTTGTCTTTCTAAATTATTTCTGGGCTAAATTTCTGTACCATTTGATAGTTTAACTCTTCCATCTTTAGATAGAGTTTGTTTTTTAATTGATTGCTATTGCCCCTGATAGCATAACTTGGTCGAATAAATAAGACCTTGAAATCCTTGAGTTTAGAAAAATGCTACACCTTTAAACACATTTTGTGAATTATGAACATATTAGTTGATGATTAATAAAGTTTTTGATAACTGTCTTGAAGTAACTTATTTTCTATAATTTTGAAATTCTTATAGGTGAATTTTCATAGCTTTTAAAATTTTATCTTTTGTATTTGGACAGGTTTGTTGCAGCTTTGAAGGTGGACATATAATGTTTGAAAAAAAGAGCAGTTGTAATTCCTCAGAAAAATTGATATTGAATTTACTAAATTAGACATAAAAAGTGACTTATCATTACTTTTATTAAATGTAGGCTGATTTATTGATAGTTGATGGGAGGCAGGTTGTCACTTTAACCTTAAGAAACAGAACATGTTTTCTTTTCGGAATTCACCTGGTTTTTAAGTGGGAGGTTTGTGTTTTCTGAGGTAATTCCTTTATTCCTTTAATTTCTAATTTTTTAAGATTTTTCTGTCCTGTAAGCCACACAGTTACTTCAATATCTACCATTACTGTTTCTCCTCTGCTTTTCTCTGCATTTCTTCTAATTTTTCTACAGAACTGTTTATGACATAGACTGGATTTGCCGCAAGTCTCGGTGCTCTGTGTATCCAGCACTCACAGTATCCAGATGGAGAGAAACATATGCAAAGACAGAAAAATTGATAGGGAACAATCCACATTAAAATTGTAATATTCTGTGATCCCTAAATTTCCTTGTAACGCAGATGTTAAAAAGTTGTCACTTAGTTAAAAGATACTGTGATTTCACAGTTTGAAGGTGGAATAATTTTAATGGAAAATATGGCTACACAGTATAAGTCTTGGTTATACTCAAAATGGGAACAGTTTTTTTTTTTTTCTGGAGCACTCAGTGCTACTAACTTAGGATTGTATAGGTCAAGGTAGCAAATTTAACTAGGATGTGAAGAGATTGCTTGTTTCAGCATTAAGACAGACTGTACACATTTAAGGAGTCCTGCTGGGAGATAGGAGGCACTCCGGATGTTCTTACTGAGATGAATCAAGTTGCATGAAGAGGGGAGGCAAGCTTCTTTGAACTGGGGTGGTTGAGTAAGCAGCTCCGCTTGATGATTTTTAGGTTGGTTCCTGTCCAAGAAAAAACTATGTCAAAACAAAAATTGTCATGTTTGGCAGGTGCATTAACTTTCGTATAGAAAGCAACATAAATAAAATACGTGTTAAGAGGATAACACATTAATTATTTCATCAACTTGCACCCACCTCTTACAGCATTTTATCCTCTTGACCCAAGTCAGAGATCTCCTGAAACTATAATTAAGTATGGCTAATTGTACAAAAAGTAACACATAGAATCTGCTCTTAATTTTTTCTAGAATTATCTTTTTATAATATGTTACAAACTGAAACAAACTATAAAAATGATCCCTGAAATCATAGTCTTGATATATTACAAATTGAACTTGAGTTGTGGATCTGCATGGGGAAAGTGGTTACGCTGTAAAGTGCCGTTGGGTCTTTAGTCATAGGCTGAAGATAATGGAGAGAAGAGGGAGTTGCATTCTTCAGATTTAAAAGGCAATTAAAGAAACGGAGAGAATAAAGTTTCTGGCTTCTTTCTCTTTAATATTTCTGAGTCATCTCTCTCTTTTACAAATACCTTGGGAGAGGGCAACATAGAACTTAAGAAATTTATTTCAACACAGTGAGCACTTATTAAGAGTAATTATGAAAACCCACTCTACTTGGTACTAATTACATGGAAATTGGTTAGAAATCTGGGAGGTAGTCACGTTTTCCCCCATAAAAATAAGGTAAATTTTGTATATTTTCTTTACCTATACGCTGCAAAAAAAATGGCTATAAACTGTTACTAAGGCAGTGAAAAGAAAATAATTTTCACCCAACCATTGTAAATATCCTCTCTTCTCTGAGATTTGGTCACTCATATATCAGACATGTGGCACTATGTAAATTTTTGGATGTGGCCGATTTGAAGAGGCAGGTGACTAGGTTTGGTAAAGGGAGAGATACTATGTCAATAAAAAGTGTAAATAGAAGCAATTATCTACTTCCGTGGTTAGTATTGTTCTAAACAGTTTAACAACATGATTCCTGTTTTGTAGCAGAAAATAGTGTGTGTGCGTGTGTGTGTATGGGTGAGCGTGTGTGTGTGTGTGTGTGTGTGTGTGTGTGTGTGTGTGTGTGTGTGTGTCTAGGATGTTATCCTCACTTTAAAACATGGATGAACAAAAGCAATAGAGAGAGGGCAAGTTAATATGTAAAAATTGGATATTTAATAGGATGGAGCTACAAAACTGATATTGAATAGCCACGCTCCAGATTTCTTTTCTAAACTCTAGATTCTACACTACTCCTCAGAAAATGCATTTTACAAGGAAATTGTATTTTAGGCAATAGAGGCTTCCATGAGCAGTATGTAATGAACTGTATGTGTAGTTCTAAGATCTCCCTGCCCTCAGGTCCTTATCTCTTCTGTTACCACAGCTCACTCTCCTGTTGGCCTACTGAACAGCCTCCACATTGATTTATTTTATTGAACTTCCAATCCGTTTTACATACCCCTATTAAATTCAGCTCCCTGAGTATTACTTCGGTCACTTCAGTTTATGTCTCTGTTAACAGGCCTTCATTTTCCCATTTCCTTTTCCTCCAAGATACTCTTTTCAATAGTATGTATTTGCAGTACATAATAATTACGTTATGCTCAGGCAACTGGTACCTATTGGTACGTACAGGTACCGGATCTCGATCATTTGTATTTGGTATTCCTCTTCCCCCCCCTTCTCTTCCCTCTCCCTCTCCCTCCCTCCATGAGATCTGTCTTGTTTCCATACCTCATTTTGCTCTTTTACTTTTTTATGCATTGAGTTTGTCGTATTAGACAACTCTTGTGGCTTTTACTTTCTAATTTATCTCACCAAGCATAATGGTCTCAAGGCATATCTATTTTCCTACAGATGATTTGAATCTATACTTTTGTATGGAAAGAAAAGGAAAAAATGGCACAGATCCAAAAGACAAACACAGAACAATTGAGAGGAGTCCGAAGATTTGCTCTGTATGATTTGGGTAAGTGGCGTCCTTCCAGGTCAGTGTGTTAGTGTCCACCGCATATGGGGTGGGCGTGCCGGTGTGCTGCGTCCTGCTGTGGTTTGCCGCACACCCTTCACTGCATGGCCACTGCTGAGACCTGCCCTATCCTTCCAGCAGGTGTGCGCGCTGCCCAAGGCTCCTTAGTGCCTGGGCCGAGCAGGGGCTCGGAGCCCATCTGCTGGTGGGAATGGGGGGGTTTAGGGGGAAACCACCGAGTTCTGTTCTCAGCTAGGCAGTGAGTGGGGCCAAACAGCCCAGTGGACTCAAATCCAGCACTTTCACAAACAGACCTCTTGGCAGATCATTCACGGAGACCCTGGCCTCTTTCCCTGGTGGGCAGGGCCGCTTGGCCCTCCGTGACCTCTTCTCACTGCTGTCCAGTCCATTCAGGAGACAGTGGTCTGCTCTCCTGTCCCTGCTTCTGTCTCTTGTGACACCTGTCTCTGAGTCCCTGGTTAAGGTTGCCCCCAGAGTTCCGGAGGGTGGCCTATCTGTGGCTCCTGATTTCTAAAGCAGTTCAAACCCAGGGTCTTCTTTAATGACTCCTGATCACATGGCTCTTTAATGTGGTGCCACCAAGAATTACTTCTCAAACACTGGTGTGCAGTCTGAAGGAGTCCCTTTCAGGATGTAATCCCACATTGTGTTTGCAGCTTGCAGTAGCAGGAGGCTTCTCTTGGGAGCCACCACTGCCTGTCCATTGTTTTGTTTTGCAGCTAAGGGCCTTCTGGGCTTACCTTGTGTCTGCAGCAGCCAGCGCTCATAGGGACCTGGAGGGCTTTCCAACTGCTTTGTTCTCTTCCGTTTCTTCAGCATCCTGCAGGTTTCTAACTTTTCCTGTTCGTCTCCTCTTAATTCCTGCAGCTTCCCTCTTTCTCTTAGCTAAGTTGTTCGGGAGGAGCCATTAACTGGAGGATGATACTCAGCTGCATTCTGCTGGTTCCCACTTCCTGCTTCACCAAGGATAATATTCTAAATGCAGCAAAACTTTCCCCAACCTGATCCCAAATCCTGTGCTTATTTTTTCCCTTGTGGTTCTTCAGAATATAGTGCACCCACTATATTCCAGAGAACAGATAGAATGCTAATTTCAGCCTAATGACTTAGTTGACTACATTTGTTTTTAAAGAAAAGCTTCCAACTACATGGTTCAATAAAAATCCTGATTTCCAGGCTTCGTATAAAGTCAGATGGTCAATGTTAAGTTTGGAGCCAGGGCCATGCAAAGACCCTGCTTGTGATGAATCATGCTCTCTGCTTTTAGAGGTTGTGTCAACTTCCTTATTTGAGCCTTTAATTAATTTCGTAGGTTCTCTCATAGAATGTATTACAGGTTGCGTTTAGTCACAGTCTTAACCAAGTACAGGACTACAGTCTACTTGGGGAGTAGGAGGTGGTGGTCATTTCTCTGTGCTTCCGTTATAATACTATGAACACAGAGCATTACTCACAACATTGTTTAAGAAATAGTTACTGAATACTGTTTCATTCTGATTCCTGGCAGATATAATTTACGATAGGATTGTTGACTATATAATTTCATGTCATGTTCTATGTTTAGTAAAACTCCAGAGCATGTGACCATTACTGCTTCTCACTCTTCTTGCTGTTGGATGATTTCCAATAAGAGATAAATTATTCTAAGTTAGTGTCCTACGTTCTCTGAGCACTGAAAGACGTGATTCAATAGGTGCCCCCTAGATAGTGGATTATTTATGGTATCATCGTGGCCAAACATAGCACTTGAATAAATATATGGAATATTTAGAGAGAAGAATTTGTATTTATTGGAAAGATTTTCATGAGACACATATATGGTACACATGGGGTTTGCCAGTATATTGTTTGGCAAATAGTCAAGACTGCCGTACTTACTTAAAATGCATGAAATGATATAATAAACGTAGTAGCTACTTGTTAAAAATAGACTTAAGATCTTGAGAAGAAAACTGAATATTTTTTCCAGTATAATTTGAGGACATTAAAATGAAACATTCATGCTGGGATTTTGAAGGGGCTACATAAAGAAGCCGTTTCTTTATTTTAAGAGGCATAATGTGACAAGGAAATATTACCCTGCACTTGCTCTCCGTAGGTGACACTTCAGTCTATTTCATGGGGCTTTGAGTAAAGAGGAGTGAAGGTGAGTTCTCACACAGACAGGGAGCCAGAGGACACACGGCTGGGGAGACTGATTCGGGACTCCTCCTGTGTATTTGTTTCCTCAAATATGTCTTTTCTTTCCTTCCCTTTCCTCCTCCTGTCTTTCTCTCCTTCCCCCATTCTTCCTTTCCCCTCCCTTTCCTTCCCTTCTCTCCTTCTCTCATACCTTCCTTTCTTCTTTTCTTTTTTCTTCTATTTCTCCCCTTCTTACTCCCTTCATATTTTTTCTTTCTTCCTTAACACTCCCTCTTTTCCTAGTTTATTCCTAAGAAAATCACACACACACAAAAGGAAAAAAAAAACCTTAAGGAAAAGTATGTACAGATTTTTAACTTGTATAGAATTTTTTCTGGTAGTTTTTGAAAGAGCAGTGACTTTAACGTGGGAAGTAACTGCGTGCCATGACCATCCTACCTTGGTCTTTCCACACGCTGGGCTCTTTTCTAAGCGTTTCACAAATAATGACTCATTGATACCTCAAAGTAGGCCTATGGAAGGGTGTGTCATTACCATATGAAGAAAATGAAGCACAGGGACATTGGGAAAATGAAGCTATGGCAGTTGTCTTATTTGCCTAGGGTGCAGGTACTAGAATTAGAGCCAAGTTTCCTACCTTGGCAGATTGATTTAAGTGGTCTTGCTTTTTCACACTTTGCTTTGTTGTCATCCCTTATAGGACAAAACCCATGTAGATTGCAGTTCATCCCAAATTATAAATGACAAACTGAGACCCAGAGACATTAAGACATTTGCCCAATATTCAAAATGTATTAAATATTATATTAAACTGGGCGATCAATAGATCAGACTCAGATGCTGAGTATCCCTTGTTTGCTTTGTCCTAAATTAACTCCCTGAACTTCAGTGATCAGTCATAATAAATAATCGATAACATATATGTTCTAAATACAGTGATCAGTTGATAGACTTCCAGTGGCATCAGATCATCCCATTGGAAAATGTCATGTCACCTGTCCTACAATGAATCAACAAGTGCAAAAATTTACCACTGTTAAAAGATTAACATTTGGTTTTCTTCAAAGTTACAATGCCCAGGGCTTGAAAAGGAAACATGCTTACATTTACTTAACCTTGGCTTAGATAAATGTGATCTAAGTCTGACAAAAAAGTATAAGGACGAGGTACTCAAAAACTTACATTTAAAAGTTATATACTATGGGACTGTGTGTATGAATAAATTGAAAGATAAATTTTTTAAAAAAGTAAGCCTACCTAGTGAACTCAGGACCAGCCTAAGACCCAGTCTAAGTCTCAAAAAATAAAAAATAAAATATGTACAAAATATGTGGAAAACCAACAGGAGACAAGCCACAAAAATTGGAAGATGGTATAAAATAAATATTTAAAACATCAATATGAATATATTAATGAAGTTGATTAAGGTGGGAAGGAATGGATACTTCCAAGTACAGCTTTCTAAAGAACAATGCAGCAGAGCATATCAAAAGTCTTTAAAATATGCATGTGTTGGACTCAACAATTCCATTATTAAGAAGTTTTCTGATAGAATAATTTGTGCAAAAGGTTAAGTCTGAGGAATGCTTTTCCTCGGCTGTATTATCCCCAACTAGTTCAATTCTTTGGCTGTATCCACTCCAAACAAACAGATTTTGACAGCATCGAGAAAAGCAATACAATTGGAAGACATTAAGGTGACAGGAAGACTCCTGAAACTGGTCCTGGAGAGGATACTTCTGAGGGTTGGGTACCAGGAAAAACTGTTCCTTCTTTTCTGCTTTCTCGTTTCCCAAAATTATTCTTTTTATTAGTATGTATTTGAGATACATAATAATTGCACTCACTTTGAGGAATCGGTGTGGATACAAAATGCATCTTTGTTACTTTTTCCTTCCTGTCCCCTATCAGCTTTTTCAGCTTTGCCGCCATAGTCCCTTTCTTTCTCCACAAAATCTTCTGTCCTGTTTCCTACCATTGTTCTTTGATTTTACTCTTTTACCAATGCTTTGGGCTTCTCACATTGGAGCAGTTGTGAAATATTTAACCTGTTGTTCCTGATTCATGTCCCTAAGCATAATTGTCGCAAATTGCATCAGCTGTTTACATAGACCACTTTTTGTTTAATCCATTTGTTTGTTAGCACACATGTTGGCTGTTTCTGGGATTTAGACTGTGTGATTCTTGCTGCTGTAATCGTAGGGTATTTATGTATCATTTTATAGGATGTCTTTAACTCTTTTGGATAAATAGCCAGAAAAGGTATAGCTGGGTCAAGTGGAATATCTTCTCTTTTTCTTTTTTTTTTTTTCTTCTTTTTTTGACAGAGCCTCACTCTGTAGTCCAGGCTGGTCCTGGGCTTGCCATGTAGTCCGGGTGGCCTAAAACTCAGGGCAATTCTCCTGCCTCGGCATCCTGAGAGTTCTAGGATTGCAGGTGTGCACCACCACACCCAGATATTTAGTGCTAGAAGATCAGGGCCTTGTGTTTCCTAGACAAGTGTTGTGATCACTAAGCTGTGCCCACAGCCCCTATGTTTAGATTTTGTGTGTGTGTGTGTGTGTGTGTGTGTGTGTGTATGGGATCTCCACACTAATTTGCATAATAGCAGTTTGTTACAGTCTCTTCCACAATGTGGAATGCCCCTTCCTTACAGCAGCAGCTCAGTTCCATCAAGACCCTTACAACTGATAGAATAAATGCACCACAGAAAAAGTTGTTCATCTGTTTTCCTAGTACAGAAAGATAAAGAAACTCCCTGGTCTTGAGGTTGGATGGGGAGGAGCTTTTGTTTATTATCTTCACAAACTGTTAAAAGTTGGAGAAAGACCAAATTTCACAAGACAGTTATGGATGTTGGAACCAAAACAAGACATAGATAACAACGGGCACCAAGAAAGCCATTGTCCAGCAGTTATCCAGGCATAGTGAGGAACAGTAAGGGCTGGTGTCCTTCAGAACAGTGGGATGATTGTAACTCACAGTCATCGGTTTTGCGTACTTTACGAGTAACTACAAGAGAGCCTCTCCAGGCCCCAGCACAAAGCGAGAGAGAAGGTCATTGTGTGTTTTCTCTGATAGAAGAAATGGAAGAGTTAGTAAGTGAAAGAGCAAAATAGAAGAGTGAGGGCAGGAAACAGGGTTAGACATCATGGAGAGAGGAGGGAAAGTGGGGGAAAGGAGGAAAGAGAGGATGGATTGGGTGAAGAGGCAGACATCTACACACGTGTCCCCCAAGCTGGATGCAATCGCTGTGTGTTGCAAATGCACACTAACAAAAAGAATAATTTGGGGGTAAAATAACATATGGAGATGAAAATCTTAACTACCCTAATTTGATCATTATGTACTACGTACATATATCAAATTTTAAGTGTGCCTCACAACTTTTACAATTAAAATAATAATTAAAAAGTGAAATCAAGTTTCTGTTATACATTCCTAATAACTAAGGATGTAGGTCAAATATATTATGATAGCCATTGTAATAAAATTCTGCTGAAAATATGTGATAAAATAATTCAACTCCAGAGAAAGTTGTACTATTTAGGGGCAAGTTAAAATACAGTTTGTAAAGTGTGAGCCCAGTAAAGTAAATACCAGACAGGCCAAACTTATGTTAGCTTATGTCATTTTGAAATGACAAAATTAAAATGATTGAATTTGTTTCTCTTATAAATTTATATTTTTTATAACTAGCATTTAATACATTTGCAAAAAAGAGCAGATTTAAAACAAGTAACGACCCAAAAATACCTCTTGCTGTGGTTTGTAGGGAACAGCCTTTAGCTCCATTTGCTAATAATAATTAAAATTTTTAAAGTTTTAAGTACTATTAAATACATTTGATCACAGAAAAATGTGATATGTGGTGGCAAATATTTATTATTCTTGCTGCATGTGGAACCAACCGTATTCTCTATTTTCTGTGCTTTTGAGTAGAGAAATAAGATAAGATTTTAAGATTTGTAGGTTATGGAAAAAAGCCTTTTTCATAACATGTGAACTGGCTGTCTCATCTCAGAGTTCTCTTACGGTTTCAATATTTATTAATAATTCCAGGCATTGTAAAAAAAAAACAGTAAATTCCTTAAAGGAAATGAAGACCTCTAGGTTACTGTGTATTTTTAACAATGCTATTTCTGTGTCTTTAACAAATAGTTGTTGAATTAGTAGTTTCTAAGTTTTTAATTTTTAACTGGATGAAACAATATTGATCAAAGCAGACCAGGTCCTGTGTTTCACAGGCTCCCTTCTGATCATGTCGAGGCCATCCGAGTAGTTCTGGAAAATAATCTATGAGCAGAAGTGTGAGACAATATATCCACATGGGCCAAAGCCATGGGCCATAGCCACAGGCCTTCCTCTACTGCCGCCTGTCATGGGACAGAAGGAACATGCAGAAGTAGAATAGTTTATGTGAAATAATTGTATCCCTGTTTGGAAAGAAACTTTCATCCGGCATCTCAGCCCATGAATAACTCTACCAGATTATGAAACAAAGTTGTAGATGGAAGGGCACTAAGATGTCTGAGTTTATTGTGATTAGTGCTGTATAGCACAGCAGTATCTAAGGTTACTTTTTAAATCTTATAATTTGGGGGCTGGAGGAATGGCTGAGAGATTAAAGCACTTGCCTAGCAAGTGCTAAGTACCTGGGTTTGATTCCCAGCACCACATAAACTGAGTGTGGTGGTGTATGCCTGTAATCCCGGCACTCAGGAAGCTGAGACAGGAGGATTGTCATGAGTCTGAAGCCAGCTAGGGTTCCTTAGTGAGTTCAGAACCAGCCTGGGTTCAGAGGGAAACTCTGTCTCAAAAAAACAAAGCAAAACAAAAAGGCATATAATTTTAAATAGGAGGGAATATGGAGAAATTTAACCATCCACACATATATTTATTATTATTGTTGTCTTATTATTAGAGACAAGGTCTTGCTCTCTAGTTCAGACTGGTCCTGAACTAAGTAGCCCTAGTCTGGCCTCATACTCGGGGTAATCCTTCTGCCTCAGCCTCCCAAGTGTGGGATTACAAATGTATGCCACCAAACCTGGCCTGTGTGGTGCTGGGGAATCTAATCTAAGGTCTCATGCTTGCTAGACAAGCACTTTAACCACTGACCTATGCTCTACCTCCAGGACACATATATTTTTAATTAATGTAATGGCTGGAAAACATACATGAATACCAGTAACTCACATGATGTCCAGTGCAGAAGATGAGGGAGAGCAGCATGGAGAGATGTAAGGGACGCTGTATGAAAGGAAGTGCACAGGGCCACAGAGAGGCAGCCCCCACGCCTTCACCTCTACGTGGGACCTGAGAAGTTTAACCCAAAAATCTGGAGAGCAGGATAGTGGTTACCAGAAGCTGAGGAGCAAAGGGTATGTGGGAAAGGAAGATACTGGTTAGAGGACACAGAGTTCCACTTAGACAAGAGGATTAAGTTCTGTGTATCTGGCACATCACAGTAGCTGTACTCATGTATTACATAATTGAAATCTATGAAAAGTGAATTTTAAATGTTCTCATTACCAAGATGTAAGCCCAAACCAGATGGAAGTACATGCCCGTAATCCCAGCACTCTGAAAGCTGAGCTGTAGAGATCAAATTTGATCCCAGCCTGGGCTTCTTAGTGACTAAGCCAGGCCCTGACTCAAAACAAGAAATAAAACGTAAGGAGCTGGAAATGAAGTTCAGTGCAAAGCCGTGGATCCAACCCCCAGTACTGCAAAGAGATAGATAGAGAGATAGATGGATAGCTGGTACATGAGGATGGGTACATTAATTAGTCTGATTTGAACATACCATGATGCATACATGTATTAAACCATCATTTTGTCTTATAAGTATATAGTTATTTATCAATTAAAAATAAAAATTTAAGAAGAAACTTTATTAACTTTTTTGTAACCAGTAAAATCCAGTATTTGCAAAGATTTGTGAAGGCCAATGTTATAGGATTGCAGGCAGGAAATGTGCTGGGGGACCATCTCACGGTCATGATAGAAACGTTTTCCAATCTACTTGCTCTCGTTGGAGGGGATACTCCTCCAAATTCACGCACATAGCATGCGGTAAGCCACAACCCACTTAAGAATTTGACACGTTATATCGTAAGTGAAGAGATAGTTACAGACTGAATAATTTTACCGCATTAAAGTAGAGTCTCTTGGACATCTAGCAGAGCAGAACATACAGGATCTGCTCAGTGACCAGAATCACAGACTTGTGAAGATTCACCAGAAAGTATGGAGCACATCTCCTTCTGTTCACGTTCTAAGCAAGTATGGCCTTGCTGATTAATTATTGGCTAAACAGGAGTTATGTTTTATTTGGCTTTTCTCATTCAAGTGTCCATGTCAATAACTGAGAAATGGCAAAAATTACTTAATCTACGTAACACACTGTTGTGCCAACCACAATTAAGATTTACTGGTAGAAAGTATTTCTTAATGCACATCACCTTGAATGCCGGAAAATTGTTTCATGTCGATCAAATAGTAATCGTTACTAAAGGCTTCTCTTTGCTTTCTCCCCGTAACTTTCTATAATGATCATGCAAATAGAAATTATTTCACTGCTTCCTGTAAAACATATTTTGTGTATAAATGTGAAAAAAGAGCTCTTCAACTTGAAGATTCAATATTCAAAAGGCTATATTTGATTCCAAGTCACAAAAAAAAAGGTATCAGGGTAACTTTCTGAGCTGCCAAAGTGATTTACTTATAAAATTAAATTGACATTGTGTAAAATTTTTTTTCTAGACATGAGATTTCAATTTATGGAAAAGAGAATAGCATTTTCCACTCTTCTAAAAGATTTTCATTTAAAATAGCAAATCCATTTTCTTCCCTCTTCTTACTTCTTCTGATTTCTCTGTAAATCTAAGGTATGAAAAATTTTGGGGAAGAAAGCCAACGAGATTGTATGCTGGGCATGTAATACAAAGTGTTTGCTTCACTATAATTAAATCAAGACTAAAAGGAATACATGCCCAATAAGAATAGAGCAATTTATAGCCATTTTAGAACAAGAGAAAATATATTTAAAATGATTATTAAAATTGATAACAGTATTATTCAAAAGCATAAAAATAAAAATACAAAGATTTTATTTACAATTAACAGATGAGAATTTTTACAGAAGACTGGGAGCAAAACTCGGTAGTTAGAGCCTTTTACCTAAGAAGCCTGAGGCCCTGGGTTTCATCCTCCAGCATCACATAATAGGCGGATATGGTGGTACATGCTTATAATTCCTGCTCTTAAAAGGCTGCAGCAGTTGATGGGTATTATGGTGACTTCCATATTTTAGCTATTGTTAGTTGTGCCGCTGTGAACATGGGTATACATATATCTCTGTTATGTGTTGTTTTGCCCTCTTTTGGATATATTACCAGGAGGGGTGTCGCTGGATCGAAGGGGATATTTATTTCTAGTCTTTTGAGGGATCTCCGTACTGCTTTCCAATGTGGTTGTATTAATTTACATTCTCACCAGCAGTGCAGGAGGGTTCCTTTCTCCCCACAGCCTGGCCAGCACTGATTGCTATTTGACTTGTTTTATAGGCCATTCTCTCTGGAGGGAGATGGTATCTTAGTGTTGTTTTGATTTGCATCTCTCTTATGGCTAGAGATGTTGAACATCTTCATGTATCTGTTGGCCACTTATAGTTCTCACGAGTGAACTGTCTCTTCCTTTCATTTGCCCACTTTTCAATAGGATTATTTACTTTGGTTGGCTTACTTTTTTTCAGCTCCCTGTATAATGGATACACAAACTGTGGTATTTACACACAATGGAATACTATGCATTTATAAAGTTCAACAGTGTGGAGGCTTTTACAGGCAAATGGAAGAAACTTGAGAACATCATGCTTAGTGAAGTGAGTCAGAAGCAGAAAGTGAAACATCGAATGGTTTCTCTGATATGAGAGACCCAGATCACAACTCTTATGGAACTTAAAACGAAAAACAAAGTGAAACAGTAGGGCAGGGAGGGAGAGAGGGGGTGGGTAGTGGGAGGGACAAAAGGAGAGTGGGAAAGTACTTGTCACCTTGACAAGATATTTAGGTGCACAAAATGCTAAACTTCAATGTTAACCTTAAATTTTGCACTTACACATATCAATAAAATGGGGGAAAAATTTAAAAAAAAAGGCTGCGGCAGGACAGTTGCTGTGAGTCTGAGGCCAGCCTAGGCTATGTCATGAGTTTGGGACTAGCGTGGACTACAGAGTGAGACCTTCCTTTTTTTTTTTTTTAAGAGAATTTACAGAGTGAATAACTACCACAATCAAGGTCAGGGTCACCAGGAGATGTTAATTACAGAAATGAAGCTGAACACAAGGTGATTTTTGTCTTACAGATTCATGAAACTCACTTAGCGATAGCATCTTTGCAAGTGATACAAGACAGTTATTTCTAAGCCAAGAACATGACTTGGTATTCTTAGTTCTCCAAATTATATATTGTCCCAACCTGAATCATTTTTCCTTCATCCAGCAGCAGTATGAAAATATCAATTGAATTTTTTTCCTGAAGACCTTGTTTCCTGAATATTGGTGGCCAGCTGAGATAAATTCTTTTCATCTCTCTTTCAAATTTCAGCTTATTTTATACTGTGCTGAACTATGTTAAATAATTTCAGAAAATGGCTTATTTTTCAAAAGAAGAAATTACAGCTCAGAATACACTCACTAAATGGGTTGGATCACAAGGCAGGAAATAGAATATTCTGTGCATCTGAATCTGTGAGTATTTAGCCAGGCTCACTCAGTCTTTCCAAACAGTTGCCCCACTCAAAAAAAAAAAAAAAAAAAAAAAAAAAAAAAAAAAAAAAAAAAAAAAAAAAAAAAAAAAAAAGAAAAGAAAAAAAAAAGAAAGGAAAAAAGGCAGGGCTATTTGAGTGAATTACATAAAACACTCAACTCTAATTCATATGCAGCTCTAGCATTCTTAAAGATTCCTATTTATGGCATTGTGCTAAGAAGTCTCTTGGAGTTGAAATTAAACCCATACCTTTCAGGAGCTATAATTCAGTTATAAAAATGTTCAAAACCAAAACTTGACATACAAAGTCTTTGCCAAAATGACACATTATTAGATATCGCCATAACAACGCTTATTGTCACAGCATTAAAAATTTCTCTGTAAAATTCATCTTTGGGCATACGCAAATGTGACTTACATGTGACTTTCACATCTCTTGTTTTCTTCTAATCATTTCCTTACATACAAACACAACTATTCACTTATCATAAACAGGTTTTTGATTGGACCTTTCAGATTACTTTCTAGAGAAAGTTTTTATATAAACCATTACATTTTGCTTGTAATAAAGTGTGAACAATAATATATAGATGTCAGGATATGGTGGAGTAAAAGTATATATTTTACATAATCAAATATGATATTCCTTGTGACATTCTATATTTTGTATATGTTATTGTTCTCCACTTTTAAGAAAACATATTTTAGTACTATTTTTGAACTAATTATTTGTGGCATAGGTATTTTATCAGTCATAATTCAAAGGAAGCAATTTCAGACCAATATCTATGTTAAGTATAGAACTTTTTAAACAAGAATATTTATAAACAATATATCTAAATTATTCTTCCTCTTTATTAAAATTTAATGTGTAAGTTACGGAAAATAACTTTCTACCGTAAGGTCTTGATGTTACTCCTTGGGCCAAATTTCTTTTAGACTTGTATGAGGATACAATTAGATTGAATATTCTTGTGTTTTAAACAAGATTTATTGAATCCAAATAAGAATTTGGATTACCCAGCATAAATCAAACAACTAGAAGAGTCAAAACCGTTTTTTTTTTTTTTTTAGTTTATTTGTGAAGATTGATGTGCAATACATCCTGTATTTTGAGATTGACAGGAGTTAGCAAGTACCCAGGATTCTTTATACTAATTCTGAATGTTCGTATTTATAAAACAATGGAGATCCGTTTACACTTTGAGCTCATCTCATGAACCCATGCTGGCTTCTGTTCTGCCCCTCCTTACAGAGCAGTGTGCCAGCCTCTACTCCCAAATTAACCACATAAACTAGACCAGTGATTGCAAAGTAATTAGGCTGATGAGAAACGAGATTTGAAGGGAAAAAAACAAAGCATCTTCTGATTATCTCTAAACTAGGTTTTATCAGTACAAAGACAGGTAAAGCTATTTCATGTAAAACACTTTCTTTCTTTTCCTTCCAGATTTTCTCAATTAAGATTTTTCAGGAGTAAGCTAAAATGATACCCTCATCATTTAATAGTGGCATCTAATTCTAAGAAAATATGTTTTCTTGCTGTGAAATGACATTTGTCGAGTTTTCCATTCCTTGGTGACGGAATACTTGTTTATAAAACCAGAGTCACAAAAAAAGGCAAGATGAATATAGCCAGTTATTTCACCTTCATACTTCAAAGCTCTGACTAGAACGCAGTCAGTGAGTAGTCTAATCTGCAAAACACATCTATTTGGAGAAAAAACAGGCATAAGAAGTAAAAAGAACTCTTTCTACAGGTCTATCTTGTTTTTCTGATATATCATGTAATGTCATACCATGCTATATCAATTAATCCCTCCAGAGAAGCATGGTTTTGTGTTCAGGCCACCGACCACCTGTGGTAAGTGATCATCTTCTAAAGGGGAAATAAAGACCAAAGAATTGAGCTAAATACCAAAGAAATGAAAGTATTCTTTTTGTTTGTGTCAAAAAAAGGAAAGAGAAAATGAACTATTTCTACTGCATATGTATATAACATGATAATTACTGCTACAATTTTTATGAATATTACCTAGTCAGAGTGTTCCTCTGAGGTGTATCATATGCTTCTCTTTGGAGCTCCGACAGCTGATAGGTAGCAGCTGTGACCCGAACAGTGGGAGGTGGACACAAGAGTCCGTCCGTGTTCTTACCCTCAACACCGTGCTACCTCTAAGGAACGTTAGTCTACAACAGAATTCAGCACCTTCTCTATTTTGTAGCAGTGTTTACATGTACGTTAACAATTCTCCAAGTACGAACACTGATTAGTCTGAATGACTCTTTGGAGATGCGGGAAAAGAGATTAAAAGGGGATTTGACTTTATTGGTATCATTGCTATCCTTCACCATCGAAGTATATTTGAAGAAGCAGTATTACAGCCTGAGACTTGCTGGAGGCCTTCTCTGAATGCACTTAAGCAACCCTTGCGACATCTCAAACGAATCTGGCAGCGCGATTTTCAAGCCATCGCTAGTAGAATCCCCTATCCCACCCCCCCACCGCCACCCCACCCCGCGCCGCCCCAAAGCATTTTGACAGGTGGAGTCCGCCCATATTATCGAAATAAACACAAATAGGAGATTCACCATGAATAATTTGTACTAGGGGAAAAGTAGATGTGCCACAACATTGCTTACTACGGTATATAAAACAATTACTCCAATGAGCTTCTTTTTGAAAGAAATGCACCTACATTCTCATCGGTACTAATATTGAATGCTGTATTTAAAAAAAAAAAAAAAAATCTCAAGTCAAGTAAAATATACCTCTGAGAAAAAGACATCCATTTTCTTTCAAAGTTGAAAAATACTCTGAAGTCCTTAGAGAATATGAGTTTATCTCAATTACATTGTGAGAAGGAAGGAAATGTATGAATTATACAATCTTTGAGCCAAGGAAACTTCAGAAATCAAAACCCTTCCTCACAAAACATCCGTTGTTTGGGCTGCTAGACTTCCATTCGCCATTCTGCTAATAACACAGTGGTTTTTGCGGGAGCTGGGGAGGCGGTGCAGGGGGACTTTCTCATTTACCATTCCCAGACTTTGTGGTTTGGGAGAGACTGATCGTCTGCTCAGGCCCTTACTTTGATATGAGACATATGACTCTTCAATCAGAATGTTTCCTCTGCCCACAACGACTGGATCAGCCACATGAGAAATGCCGGGCCAGGAGGATGCACTTTTAGGGCAGTTGCTGTGACAGTGAAGATGGGTTACACAGCTGGAGTGGCTGCAAGGAGTGCGTGCTGACCTCACATGGTGAGCGCCATCCTTGCTAAGCTGAGTCTTGGACTTTACTTGAAGCAAACTTAAACTTTGGAAAACAGATTAAAGAGTAAACGGACTAAGTGGACTGAACCTCTTCATAGATACCTATTAATGGGTCCACTAAGCAGGAGTAAGTGGCGCAGTGTAGCTTCATCTGATATCTTGTTACAAAATACAGGCACATTGCATTTCCCAAGGAAACCAATGCTGTTTTTAGTATCCATATGATTCATAAGTTGTCTTGTATTGCAACTAAATTTGCTTCCCTTTGTTTTCCCCTTCTGTTTCTGCCTCCTGGTGATTAAAAATATGTGTATTAAAAATAGAAGTATCATATAACCTATTGACAATAAAAGGTATCTGCTTTGTAAAACTTTTAGAAAACAACTTACCCGTAGAAAAATATATCTTTAAATGGTTAAGTTAATCCATCTAAAAAAAACTGATATTTGTGCTTTCGTAAAGTGAAAATTAGCTTCATCAGTCATGAGATTAATAATCCTATTTTGGAGACAGAAAAAATAGTACTAATTAGCCAGGGTTAAGCAGTGAGTTTGTTAGATACATGAGACTCAACATTACAATTAAGATGAAGCATCTGTGGTTTGAACAATGACAAATCCCACCTGCTCAATATTACCTACCTTAGAGTCAAGGGTTAAGTGAATATCCCCTGAAGGACCTATTTAAAATTAAATTATATAACTGGAGAGAAATATAATCTTTCATTAACTCATTAAATGCAGCTAGTTCTTCATCAACAGTAGGAGGAAGGGGAATAGTGGACAGAGAAGTAGATCAGGAGGGAAGGGGATGGACAGGAGAAATCACATGCCTGATGCACATTTCCTTCTAGTGGAGGAGCCATGGCTTATGCCCACATATGTGAGCATGTTCATCTATAGATATGTATTTTTATCTCTCTCCATCTATCTGTCTATATACATGCATCCATCTCACTTTGAGTTGTCCTTAATACTCTAAAGAAATATTGGTACTGAGCTGACAACCATTATGTCTAATTGTTATTGGTAATCCCTAAGTCAATGTAAGCCTAAAAAAGGGAGATTTTAAAATGTTTTCTCAAACTAATAGAAGCAATTTTAATTTGTTTCTTAGACATGATGGTGCAGTATTTTATTAATAGTAGCCATAAAAGCAGCAAACTGAAGATGTGCCTGTGTATTAGTTTTCTGTTGCTGCTGTAACAAATCACCACAAGCATGACAGTTTAAGTACCATAAGCTTCTAATGTTACAATTCCATTAGTTATGAAATTGAAATGAATCTCTGTAGGCTAAAATCAAGCATTTGACAGGCTGCCTTCTTTAGTAGAAGCACCAAGGGAAAAACTGTTCTCTTCCTTTCTCCAGCTTCTAGATTCTGCTTATATTTCTTGGCAAATATTTTTTGTGTTCGTCCTTCAGGCAGGCGACGGTGGTTTGAGTCCTTTCCTTCCCAACCCTCCTTTCACTTTTAGGAACTCAAGAATTGAATTGGATTATCCACATAAGTCAGAACAATTGTTTCAAGTAAATTCAGTTGATTAACAATATTATGCATCTTCCGGCTTAAATTTTATTTTGCCATATAAGATAACATATTCACAAGTTCCAGGTTTATTTCACTGTTGTCTTCAGAAGGCTATTATCTGCTTACCACACTCTACTATGTCAAATAGTTCATTTCTGAATATCATTGTATCCTAAAATTCATACGCTAAAGATATCTTACCATCTAAACAAAGATAGATTTTAAACAGACAACTTAAAAATCTATGCAATTTAGTAAGGAAATCATAAAACTTTCTTCAAAAACTGTTCAGCATTTTGAGTTTCTAATAAGTATACATTTGGTTAAAGTTTAACACTACAAAAATGAGGCTGGGAAAAGATTTACCTCCGTGTAAGTCACTGGCGAAATTGCTGAGTTATGAAGGCAAAGGGAACATTCAGAAGTCAAGAGAAACCACATCGTAAGCACTTCCAGTAATCACCTACCATGTGGCCCGACTGAACCAAGGAGAATTATGGAAGAGAGGGCGAGCCTAGAATAGTGTACGTCACCACTGCCTTCTATACTCAGCTGCGTTGTCTACTTTGTGTCCAGATGTTACCTGGTAGGTCAAACTATTAACTGCCTGGGACAGTCGTGTGAGAACTCAGAACCTTTCTGTGGTATAAATGTGCACCATCTCCCCGACTTAACAGTTTCTTGTGAGCTGATTCTATAATTACATTATCATAGGTGGACAGTGTTGCAGTTCTTACGCATAGGACAAAGCCAGCTGAGAGTGAGCCGTACGCTGAGAACGCCTTAAAGTCCCAGGACGTTGTTTGCTGTTGCTAGCTCTGCCTCACTGAGAGTGAGCCCGTCATCAGGAGCTGGAGGATATGTTGTAGAAAGGGGCGACCGAACTTTTTGTGTCATCATCATCTTCTGCCAAGAAGACATATCGTAAAAAGATCATCAGGAAGATATCATAAAATAATTGTGCATTCTTAAATAAGCACAGGTAGCTGAGACGTCTCCGGGGCAAGGAATTGGGAATGTATTTTCTCTAAGAGATACAGGATAATACTTTGCTGAATCAAGTCACCTGCAACTAGAGTCCCCATCCAAGTGGCAACGGTTTCATTCAGGCGATTTTTACAATGTAGTAGGCCTTGACAATATGAGTGACTTTCTGGAAGCTCAAAGCAATGACAGAAATGACATAGTTTATGTCTGTATTGAAGTCAAAACAATTTCATTGGCCTTTTTATTTCATTTGCTTTAACACATCATGGCTAACTCCCAAAATCGTGCACAGATCCTTACAGTTTGAAAAGTGCATGTCCTGCCAGAGTAATTCTAAAAATCTTTCTTCCGCTACATTAAATACTCCTGCTGTTGGAGTGGTATTTTTCCCTTCTGTGTAGTTGTGTTGGTATATTCTATGTCCACTAGGGGTCAGTGCTGCTCTTCCTTGGAAAACAACTAGTTCAGAGAAAGGCCTCCACCTTAGCTGTTGGGGGAAGGCGAGGACGAAAGATTAGTTTCTCTATATTGGAAATGAAAGTTAAAAAAAAAGCCATTTTAGAATATAGGGAAATAGGAGTATGTCATTTCAAAGGCTATCTTTACAAGAGTCAATTACTTGTTTTTAATTTAATTGAAAAGCTACCCAAAAATACAAGTTAAAAATACCTGGTGAAGGAGTTACTCTTGTTCATGGGACACATTTTGAATGTAAGTTAAAATCTCTACTGTTTTTAATCTGTCTCTAAAATATTTTCAGAGCTTGTTTTGTTTTGGTTTGGTTTTGGTCAGCTAGAGATACAGTATTGTTTATCTTATTAAGTGAATTTGAATACAGGGCTTATAATTGTGACTGTAACTTTACTCATATAATAGGAACAGTAATACAGTAATGTTTATGAGCTAATTTAATTACATGGAATAACTTAATTGTTAATAATTTAATAAATAGTGTAGAAACCTAGTCTTCTAAGTATAGAAGAGACAGCTACACATTGTATTGTGTGAACGGTTCATAAATACAGTATTTGTCTTTTTTTGCAGGAGCTGTAATTAGCTTTAATAGTTAAACATACATCTAAGCAAAGGCTTCACTAGGCAAGTTCTTTAAACCATTTTAAAAATTTTATTTCCTGATGTGCCCTGCTGTATTTATTTGTGTTTTTTTCTGGCCAACCTGCCGTATGATGTAACAAAAACATTTCATGTAATGAGGAGTGCAGACCCCACTTTTGTGGTGTCTGACGCCAAACTTGCCTCAGCGTTGGGCATAGATTTATAGATTTTGTGTCACATTTCTGTCCCATGCGTTGCTTTTGTTTTCCGGCGATGGTGGCTTCAGTTGATTTGAAGAAGGCAGTCGTTGCTGTAGGTTCAATTCTGTAGTATTTCCATACAGAAACTTCCAGTAAAATACGTACATAGATCTTGTGCATTAACGTTGCTTGGCATAAACTGGAAATAGAAATGACCTGCAGGAAGTTAGAGGATTGCAGGGTGAGGTCATAGGTAAATTACGAGGATGGTAAACCATAGAAGAACCAGTGCTGCCTTTCAGCCTTGTCTGTGTGTTTTCTCTCTTGTAGCAAAGAGAGATCAAAACATATAATTTAAAATTACCTTCAGTCAGTGTGATCAATAAGATGTGTTTAACTTTGAAACACGGACATAGTCCGGAATATGTATGGTGCGTCTCGTGACAGATTTACTACTCCCATAAATATGTCTGTAACAAGAAGTATTAGTGCAAACCGGGGATGCCTGCTTCTTGTTCTACGCACACATCCACTTTCTAGAAATGCTTTTGATTTTCTGAGGTTCCAAAGCAGCATCCAGCCTTGTCTTTCAATCCTGGAAGTTCTCACATGCCCCTATTAGTAAGAGGCTAAATGAATATGCAGTAAAACAAAGTACGTAAAGATTAACTTGTGCATTTATTTGAAAAGCTTGGGGGGAAAAGTTAGGTAGCTAAGATTGGATTTTCAATTCCTCATGTTAAAGAAGCTGACTCTCCAGAAGGCTGAGATTTTATGAGGGAAGTTTGAACTGGAATACAGCTTTTAGTTATAGAGACTTAAAACAAGAACCCAAGGGCGTGGGCATAAGAAATTGCTATCCTGAGGAGGTATGAATTTCAATGACATTGAGAAGCTCACTTTTACCAGCTTTCAGTTGAGAGATGTTAGAGAAGTAAAAGTTTTGCAAAGTTTATTTTCATCTGACCCCTATAAGCACTTAGCAAGCTGTTCGCTCTTCAGGAAAATGAACGGTACACAAATATGGTTTCTAAAATTATAACCAGCTTCAGTACTTCTGAAAACCTCAGTTTTATATGCATCATGATTTGATTTTTCATAACAGACACTTGGGTAAACACTTAGAGAACAGGAGAAAAGTTTATCAAAAACACTATTTTTAAGTCTGTCTGCATTAACCTGATCTCCGAGGTGAATATTTAGTCACAGGGCATATATTTCACTGATCTCAACCACCCAGCACCCAAGGTATTTCACAGCATTCTGTAGGAATATTATTCAATTTTAGGATCATCAGAACCACACAAGGACATTTACTTTTGTGCTCAATGAGGGGAGAGTCTCTCCTGTGTTCCTAAGTAACCTTGGGCCTTGAGAAAGTACAGCACAAGAAGTTTTTAATTGCAGTGGTCTTGTTCACCGTGAGAGGAGTATAAAACTAATTGGCCAAATCTTAAGCGAAACTCTTCATGTAGTCTGTTCAACTATAGCCAATGAAAAGTCAGTTTTTCTTTTATCTAATGTTGGATGGCTTGCTAAATCATAACTAGCTATCATGGGCATAAAGTATGCTCCTCTGGAATATGTTATCAATACTTGTTAATTCAATCAGGTTGCCTTGACTCTAGGATTTGCCCCTTTTCCCCAGTGCCTTATCGTGCTGTACTCATGGGCTTCACAATTATGTCTCTGGTCTCTCAGGTTTGTTTGAGCTCACTGATTGCATACATCTGGTATTGCTATTTGATCTCTTGACATTTCCCACCTTTTAAACTCCTCTTGTTCTTTCCTTTTTTCGGTGTTCTCTGTTCTTCCTGGTTATTGTCCTAGAGTTATTTTAATTCTCCATCAATGTTTAAGACCCTTGAAGGTTTCTCAGAATTTTTAGTTATTATTCTACCATCTTTATTCTTTCAAAAGCTTTCTAACTTTTAAGTGCTCAAAAGTAGCTAAAAGAGTATGATTGGGCAAACTCTTAGAAATGCATAGAATTCTTATAATAATTTTATGCAATATTTAAAGTGCAATATAAGTGTACATGATTGGCACTGTAAATAGAAATTCTGGACTCACTTGTAATAGTTAAGTAAAAACATGCTCAGAATCAGTCACTGTACTCTCTATGCCTGACCTCACCAACAGTTATAAATTAGTAATTGTGACTTTCCAAATGTAGGTGTGAACAGAATGGTGTTTACACTTCACATTTCCACTGAGTTCGCTCTTGACATCTTCTATCAGTAATACCTTGGGAAAATCATGAGGATTATTTTAAAGGAAAGATGTTTCCATTGTCCTAGCCACCCACGCTTAAAACCTGAGTGCCATTCGTGACTCTGCTCTGTCATGTTCTCCTTACGGTCACTAAATCCAGTAATGTCCTCTTTTAAAAGTGACCCTGGTCTCATTCAGTATGTTTCAGTTCCACTGAAATCATTCATGAAGTCACATCTGCATTCTAGACAGTATGCTCTTACTTTCCTTGTTAGGCATTCAAGACCCAGTCTGGCTCCATTTGACTTTCCAGGCCAAGCTCCATTTCTCTGGTCTTCAGGTTACCACCTTGCCATGTCAGATACATTTCCATGGCAAAACCTTGTCTGCCTGGAATGTCTGACCCTTTTCTCTTCTTTTCAAACATGTCTTCAAGTAGTTGCCCAGTAACCTGACTCATAACGTCTCAGAATTGGCCACCTTGCTGTTAGTTGTTTTTTGAATATAAAACCTGTCTTTTCAGCTAGGTTACAGGAATGAAATACATTTACCTATCTCTATGTTTATAACCTCTACAATATATTATATTGAGTACTGATTATCAGTTACTGCTTTAACTACTCCCTACAAAGCGCCTAAATAATGATTATATATTATGTCACCATATCTCAGTGAAATGTTATTAAATTTTCATGGCTATTGCTGTTATTATAGCAATATTATTTTCCTCCATGGAACATTGCCATCACCTGGCCCTTTGAGTGTAAGGACAATAATAACACAAATTTAATTAAAAAATGTTATGTACTCCTCAACCAAGTGGATTTCCTTTTCATCAATAAGACAAAAGCCCTATTGAGTGTGTTATTGCACTGATAAAGTAATTTTAAATTAGATTATGATGCAAATGAGTTGGCTAGGTTGTATTTTTATTCTTGGTAGGAATGTGAGACCAGATTTGTGATTTTGATAGACTTTTCATTAAAATGGACTAATTCTTACTTGTAGAAGTATGTTTTAAGAAATACAAGCTGACCATTAATAAGCTTCATGTTGACTGTAGTGCTTTTCTATGTCCTGGAATACTAATTAATGCATTTACTGTCAAGGATGAAGTAGGAATGAAAGCCTGGAATCTTACATGCTTTACAAATAGTGTCAGCGGTCATTCTCATTGATATTGCAAAACTAATCTTCCATTTTGAATTAGATTTTTAAATAAAAGCCACACAAATGGGAAGGAGACAGTCAAACAAACAGTCCAGGTAAATATGTCTGTCAAAATTATTTTTGGTTATAACTGATTATATTTGTTTATGTTGAATTATTTTTGCCATTTCCTTTAAGAGAAAAATTGTTTATTTTGAAAATGGAAGACATTTTACTGCCTATGCATTCTCTAAAACAATCTTCTTATAAGAGAAATGGGAGAGATGGGGGGGGGAGGGAGGCACAAAGAGAGAGGAGATAGAGTATCTGGACAGATTTTGTTTTTTCTTTTAGATTAATTTGTTTTGGAATTTTTGTGCATTAATTTAAGAAAGGAATTTTTATTCTAAATATTTCCATAATAACATTCAAATTATCAATTCTATGAAATATATGACACAAGGCAACAACAAACCTCTTAAGTCCCCAAGAATTTTTTGAATTTGGCACTATCCTTTGTAGTCATAAATAAATAGTATCCTTACAAAAAATAATGATTGAGTACAACAACAAATAAAACGTAATTTGTTTAAAGCTGTATGTGTATATGAAAATATCTCACGGTTTCTATATAATAGTTCATCATATGTGTCTTTGTAAGTTATTTGTAAAGTGCTTTAAATTGGATTAAGTTACATAACAACATATGTATAAGAAAAACATTTTATAAATTACATTGATATGGGGAAAACTGAGGTTCCAAGTTTAGACTTTGTGTGTTTATAATCATGATGTCATCATACAGTAATCCTGCACAGTTTCAAATTTTTAAAGTAGATATAATTTAAACATGATGTGGCATAAATTCAATTTTTAAAAGAAGCTACAAAGGGCTGGGATGTAGCTTACTGTTACAGTGCTTGCTTCACGTTCATAAGGCTCTGTGTTCAACCCCAGCACTGAAACAAAAAACAGGAAAAAAGTTGCAATGCATTTAAAAGACTGCTTGTCATATTAAATTTATATATACACACACACATATATATGACAAAAACTTTAAAGGCATATACCATATGGATATGCTTATCAGAATAAATTTATCAGAAATAAGAGCGCAAGAAAGAAAGCAAGACAAAGAGTTAACGACCAATGCCTACGTATTGCTTGGCTCCTAAGACTGTGTGCTTTGGAGAGTGTATTCGAGGTACAACTCGTGGGGGAACTCTTGTTTTATGAATCTTCTCACTTCAGGCTTCAACACTTAGGCCATAGAAAACTTTTTGGATTCAAGTGGAGCCATAGCCTCTGAGTCTGTGATAGCTGTGGAATTATAAAATAGAAACACATGACCTGCTCCTACACAGAGAAGAACTGGAAATACCTGTTGCACTCTTTCTGGGACCAATTGAGCAATCATGGAATCAATTTGTTTAGTTGCATTTATTTCATATGATATTACTATGTACATATTATGAAACACATAACTAGATTTTCATCTGAAACACACACTTTTGGGAAGGAGACATTATTTGTGTTTATTTTTGTATCAATCTAAGTGCCTTGTAGAGGAAGCTTCACAATTAGCAGTGCTAAAGTGTTTATGACAGTCATACAAATCGCTCTAAATGTAGGTCAGAAACATTTGATGGAACATGATTTTCATATTTTTATCAAAGAATTATATCTGTGTACATTGATACAGCTCTAAATTATATACATACTCACAATTTATATATATACATAATCATATTTGTTATATATAGACATGAAAACATTTTAGAATTACCATCATTCTTCCCTTTGGGGGAGTCAGTACTTAGTGTAAAACACAGATCAGAATTTATTGTATATCTTACATGTTCTCCATGAAAATTTGCCATTTCAATTCTATTTTTAAATATAATTTTGAAAAAAGAAGACCGAGAATTCAAGTATAAAGAAATTCATCCCACCGTGAACCATCAAGCACCTTTGCAGTCATGTGCCTTTCTGTATTGAACTGTGGGAAGGTGCTCTCAAGACATATCTTGTAGCCTTTGATGTTCAGCAAGCCTGCTACACATGCAATGGACGTTGAATTGTATTTGCATCCTTGAAGATTACATTGGGACCTGTGCTATTTGATTTGCTTCTTTATTGGTTGTCTAAGGACAGGTAAGAGCAATGTTTATCAAATATGTAAATGATTTTATGTTCATTGAATTGCATTAAACTTCATGGTTAGATTTAAATTAGTATGAGATCTCAAGGGACAGTCTTGGAGAGGATAATGCTTAGAATGAATCTTGAACACCATTTCCAGAGTAGAATTAACTCCAAACTGGTAATCTAGACCTGAACCTCAAATGAAAGCCAAACTCACTGTTTACTACAGGGTTTTCTTTTCTTTCCTGACATTCTGTCTTACATGATTTCATCAGTGCAGTTGCCCAAGCCTGAACCTGAAGACCAACCTTGATTTTTTCTGTCCTGCCACTGAACCCACACTTGGGCAGGAGGAATAGCAACTTGGTTATAGTGCTTGCCTAGCAAGCGTAAAGCCCTGGGTTTGATTCTCTGACACCACATAAGCTGGCTGTGGTGGCTTATATTTGTAATCCCAGCACTGGGGAGGCTGAAGCAGGGGAATTGCCCCAGACTCAAGGCCGACCAGCCACTATCTATCTATCTGATTCTGTAGATGTAGATTGCATTTAATCTTTCTTGAGGTCTGAAACACCATTACTCTTTTCTATAGTAACAAAGAATTGATCTCTAGCTGTCTGTGTTCACCTCTCATTCATTTTCAAGTCTGTCGCTCCTGTAATATTTCTGTAATGAGATTGTTACCCCAACATGTCCTGTTTATAAGCCTTTATGCTCACCCTCTTCCAGTCTAGACCTTGTCACGCAGGGTGCACCATGGCATGGTACCAGTCGGCGTTCTCATTCTCGCAGTGCCTGGGATGCTTTGCAGTCAGTCTGTCATTACACCACACCCTGGGACTCAGATATGCAAAGCAGCTCCCACACATCTGTGGCCCCTGCTGGCCTTGGCGCCTCACATGTCGAACCAAACCTTCTTGGGGAGCTGGTATTCTTTCTTTACATCTCTGATTAGGTTCCACCTTCTCTGTGAAGCCATTTTGGTCACATCCATCACTGCCCCAGACCTCCTTCATCTTGGTTTAGTTAAGCACACCCCTTCTTTTGAGTCCTACAGCTTTTGACATGCTTTGGAATATTTAAAATCAGTAATCCATGTCCTCCAGTACAGACAGTGAGCTCCATGAGATTAGGAGCTGTCTCCACTTCACCTTCATAGTCCTGTATCTTCCCTGTATAACATGACTACACGGGCTATTATTTCACCATTTGCCCTATTTTATTAACAAATGTGACCTCATGCAGACTATTACTTTTTTCATTATGCAGAAGAGCAACACGGAGATACAGAGAAGTTGCCCCCATTCAGGGTTGCACGCTTGACTAATGTCAGTGAGAGGACGCTAGACAGTCTTAGCTCTTTGTTCCTTTGTTCTTAACCTCCTAATTCTGTGACCTTTCCTGGAGAACTTATGATTTGCGACTTTTCTCATCTACAGTACATGAGAACAGAAAAACAGAGAATCAGAGGAAGGACTTTGCAACAGGGACAAGTTCTAGCTCTTGTAACAGTGGTCAATAGGGTTTTTGTTTTGTTGTGTTTTGTTTTTTATCTACCGCCCCTCCCCTGCCACCTCCTCAATCCAGCACATGCACCATTGGTAACAGAAATTCTTGGCACCTATGGCCAACAACTGGTAATCAGAAAACATTTTTAGTTGAACTATTAAAAGTATTTTTTAAAGGAGTATGAGTTCCCTTCAGTTGTCTCCTGAACCTGAAACTTCCACTGAGTCTAAATATTCCTTGAGCAACATTCATCTTCCATCCATATCATAGCTGATTTTTTCAGGTACTGACTTATTTTACCGCCAGTTCAAAAATCCACAGAAATGTTTAGAAAGAGGCTTTTGCCTTTTAAACTTCTGTTTTACTCTTGATTCAAGAACTAAGGTGCAAACCCTGTTCCGTGCTTCCTTCTTACCATCATGAGTAAGTCACCTGCTCAGAGGATAACCTGTCAGTGGAGATGTTTCTCCAAGAAGATTCTGAGAAAAGGCTCCCTACATGTAAATATTCATTATATACCTTTGAAGAAGGAGCTAGCAGAAAATATTTATAGCCTTTTTCTCGAGGGGGTGTGAGAATCCTAGTATGAAGGGGACCTTCCCAGAGCCAGAGGCCGTGACTCTGTGTTTAGTCCGACTCGGCATCGTTAGCTTCTAGTTAATGGGAACTGTCAGCTACAGTGCACCAAGCTGTCACTTTTATAGTGTACGTGTGAAAGCCAGAATGATGAAATTTAATTTCTCCTTGATATGCCATCATTCCCACCTCTAAACTATCAGAAATTATGGAGGGATTCGCCATTCAAGGTAACACTTTCAAAGGAAAAGAAAATGAAAATGACCAGGGTCTTGTTATTGCAGCTGCTGATTCTATTACATTCCACTCTGTGCATTTAGAAGCATCAAGGGAGTAGAACAATGTTGTTTAAATACTTGGTTGTACAATGACATAGGTAATTTTTTAATAGAAGGAGAAGGGAAAAAGGCCAAGACAATGTAACAGGTGGATGGTTAGAAGAGTATACTTATTGGTGAACTTTTTAAAGTATCTTGGCTTTTTCTAGTAGATAGGTGACAATTCAATGGCTATTCCAGAAAGGCTTTTCTCAGAAATATTCTACTTTCTTTAAGGATATACAGTACACCCTTCTGGTTAGTATTGTGAAAATATGCATTTTTAAAACTGTGCTTCAGATTATAAATCAATTTCATGTATTACTTTGAGTTGTTTCTCATATTTTAGCTACAGTAACCACTAGTAAGTTATCTGTCATGAAGAGTGAATGAGGATGTTGCTTTGAATTACAAATTTGTTACCTTTGGAATATTCAAGACAAATTAGTTAACCTAAGGTTTTTGTATGAGGGTTTAAGAGGAAATAATGTAGATTTAAATTGTGCTTATTATTGCTATTTTCTTTTTTGCATCTATTTTAGACATTTGTTGACAATAACATTTTAGAAATTATACTTACTAATGAATGAGTACACATGCTTTCTTAATATATTTTTCTTTATAATCTATTTTATATTGTGTCTTTTTTATGTAAGCAGGAAACAAAAATTATAAATGTTAATTTACTCACTATGGGCCTATCTGAATTTTATAGATTATGGAAACTAATGTACAGTATATCTTAAAGCTTTTCAGTGCCCTAAGGGGAGCTATAATAAATCAGACATAATGAAGATTGTAGGTTCCCTTACCAGTTAGTTAATATAAAAGTAAGGTAAATTTTATATTACTATTTTCAGCAGAATTAAACTAAATAAAAGGAAATAACAGGTTTGGAAATTATACATTTTAATTCCATAACTTTTTTTCCATTCGTTGTTTAACATAACATTTAAAATCATCACATAAGTGAATGACCTCCTTGAGTGGTCATTTGCTATCTTATTTTGTTAAATCCAGATAGTTTTCTAGTTCCTTTGGTGAGAGGAGAAAGAATTATTGAGTTGTTGTTTGTTTGCTTAGTCTGTTGGTCTAGAGGCCTTTGATGTCAATGGTAGCTTTGTTTTGTGCATGTGGGATAATGTTCCGTGTATTGATTGTTGGTTTGTTGGTTACTTTGTGGCATTTGACGTGTGTTGGGGTAGCTCTGGAGGAGAATTTTGGTGAGATTACTTTTAGTAAAGTAGGAGAGACCTTTGTTCCAGCTCTGTCTAATTTCAGGCAAGATATAAAATCTTCTCATGATAATAATGAACAAAAGACATCATAGCTCTAAATGACAATAAACCTGTTCCATTTTTAAGCTTAGAATAAGTAGATGATTGGAAATGTTTCAACAATTTGAATAAAATGTGTTCAATGAATTGAGTAGTTATTTTGAAATATTAACTAAATTACTCTCTGTGGGTATTTTTAGATGACTTGTAGTTGTGAGAGATCCAAAATCAAGACAGCATTTACAGTCCACATTGTGCAAGGCTTAGGGTCTGGCACCTGTTTTCTGGATGCGTGCTTGCTGAGTGGGCAAACTTCTGCCCTGTTCTACCTCTCCAGACTCATTACACACCAGCCCTTCAGAGGCTACAGGGCCTTAGGCAACATCTGTTGCTACTATTTAGGAAGACAGCAACACCTGGAACCACAAGGCAGTTCATATGGCTGTTTCCCTTTCAGTTAGGCAACTGAGAAGAACTGTTACATAAAGTGTTCGCTTATGCAAAGTCATTTCACTCTTAAGCTGTTTATATACAGAGACTTTGCCAGCATTATGAATTTAGCTTACTATGTTGTCAACCAGGAAATCAAGCAATGAACATATTTACATGTTCTGAAAATACACAATTTTGATATAGTTGGTACCCAAGGGGAGGCTCCCCCTCCGTTTCTTTCTCAGTCCCTGCCTGCACGTGAGATGAAGAGAACTTGTAGCGAGCCCAGTCTTGCATACTTCTTCTCAGGGACAATATCTTTATGTGGGATATGCCTCGAGTTGAGCAAGATGTCCTCTGTGGGAAGCTAAATGTACCGATCTTGGTGACTGTGGTATTTGTAACCTATAAGGCTTTGAAGATTTGTATTTGGCAGAATCATAGATACATATTTATGAAACCTTCATAGTAATCAACTGAGTTAGTTAACATTGAGGCAGTTGTTCTGATTTCGTTATTTAAGGCCACAGTGAAGTTTTGAGAATGGAAAATTACTATATGGAGATATGAAATTGAGTGATTACAATACAATACATTTTCAGTAGCCTCTATGATACAATAGAAGAGCAGAAGATCTTGTTATATAAGGACTTGGGTTTATGTCAACCCTTACTAGCTGTGCTCTATCTGACAAGTTACTGAAGCTCATGTGTTCACATGTGAAAGAAACCATAATCTATAGTGTGACAGAGACTGCTCAATTAATATTCAGATGAGAAGTTTTTTTATTCCTATGATTCCTGGTGTTAATCTTGGCCCACACAGTAATCCACCCATCTGTCTACCTACCTACCTGTTTATCTATCTGTCTACCATTGATTATCTATCTGGTGATCTATTTTCATCCATCTTTCTGTTCCTTCATCTGCCAATATGCTATGGTCTGGGTGCTTGCATTCCTGCACAATTTATAGGCTGACCTGATCCTGCATGTGACAGCATTAAGAAGTGGGCTTTGGGGATACGATTAGGCCATGCGACTCCCCTGAGTGGGGTTAATGCCCTTACAAAAGGGTCTCAGAGGACTACCTTGCCTCTTCCATCACATGAGCTTTGAGCAGCAAGGTGCCATTCAGTAATATGAACCATAATATGGGCCCTCACCACACACTGAATCTGCTGGCACCTTGACCTTGATCTTTCCAGCCTCAACAACTACCAGAGATACACTTCTGTTGTTTATATGCTACATGATTTATGATGTTGTGTTCTGGTAATCTGCAAGCACTAATGCACTGTGTATGTATATATGTATGTATGTATGCATGTGTGTCTCACATAGTAATATGCTGGTTCAATGTGTAGTATCAAATGTCAACTTCAGAAATAAGTGAGTTACTCAATTGTATGATTTCTAATTGCATTAGGACACCACCTTAAGTCCAATATCTCTTCCATTGTGATATGCCATCTTTGGAATATAATTTACTATCCATAGTCTGAAGACAATTTTTTTAGGGGCAAGTGTCACACTACCATCATTAAAGCAAGATACCTCTTAGTATACCCTTAATAACAGTAATTTTTACAATCATTTTCAAAAACAGTCTCTCAAAGAGATAGTTTCAAAGAATGGTCATTTGTAGCATGACTCTTCTGAGGTACCTTAATATAAGGATCCATCTACCTTATTAACTGTATCTAAGTAGATGATAATGTGGCAATCTAAAAGAGTTCTAGGTGATACTGTTTCAGCTATACATTGCACACATATTCAGATATTTGCACACATGATATTTTTGTGTGTATGTACAGTCACTCTTAGCTAAGAAATGCCCACTATTTCGAAAATGTGTTTTCCACACTAATCAAAAGACAAACACAGAAGCACACACATGCTCCTGAAATAGGCAGCCCATTGTTTTGTAAACGAAGTGACAATAGGTGATGTGAGGACAAGCTGACTTCACAACCCCACTTGTTACTCCATGTGGCTCTGCCACTTGTTCTGACATCATCTCTTAAATCCTGAAAATAAATCTGATATCAACACTGTGTCCATTGTAGATCCTCTCGAGTAACCAGCGAGTGCAGGGAAACAAATCCTACATCAAGGTCTCTGGCTGAGCTGCTTGGGAGAGAACAACAAAAGGAACATTCTGACTCAATTTTAGGCATGGTCTCTCTCTTCTCTCTTTTACAAAAAGACAGCAGAATTTGTTCCTGTGTAACAAATATGATCCTCATGTTTTGAAAACATTTATTGAGGATGTTTGCATCCCATTTTTCTTCCAAGAAATGCTGAATCACGATAGCTTTAGCAGGCAAAGCAAACCAACAGCCCACGTACAACCTGTTATCAAGACACTCTTGAAATATGTTCTATTTCTAGTCAAGAAACTTGTGTTTTTCTAAAAAAGAAATTTCTTTACCATGAAGCTCTCTGTCTTTGAATTGCCCTATTCAATACAGTGCATACTTAATAACAACCACTCTCCCTTCAAGAGAGACTACAAGGGAAGTGCCTGTTTATTTAGCCGATCACTTACTTCTTTGTGCCTGGCATAGGGTTCCATTGTACAGCAGCGACCCAGACTCATCACCCCATCCTGAATGATTTGTGCAGTGTTTTTGAAAACTTAGTGGCCTTGGAGCACATTTCTACTTTAAATTCTTTGCCTGTGACATTATGCCTTAAGCTTGCATTGTTTTCTACAACTGGAATAGAAATAAAAAAGACAACAGCATGCATTCTGGAAGGTTCTACACTGCTATTCTATGTTTTATATGTGTAAAAGAAAGTAGCTCTTGTTGGTGACTGTTCTCTTTATTGGTAACATGGATGAATTAAACAGATTTCTTCAGTTGTAAAGTCTGTGATGCCAGTGGTCATTTGACCATCGCACTTTCTCACTCTGTTCCATAGGGACAGCATTAGTTTTGCAGAATCTGTACTTCATTCACTAGCAGGAGAGCCCGTGTGAGAAAAAGTGAGGCTATCCTTCAAGAAGAAAAAGGTTGGTTGAGTCAGATTTGTTCTTAGGCAGTTGCCTGATTATGTTCTAAGTTTGGAAACCTATAATGAATTTAAAAATTGTGTTATTTTGATGTTATCTCTGGTTTCTCTTTTCTATACTCAGCAATTCACATCTATTCTTTGTCACTAGTTTCTACCAATAATGACATCTTAAATACAAGTCATGAGGTAAGTTTATTCTAGGAGGTATTGATTCAACATTTTAATGATTATATTTAATAGAGAAGAATATAGAAATGAGTAACACAGAGAATATCTGATAGTGGTGGGAATTTCATCCATGGACTACTACAGATGCTACAGTTTGAGGGAAAATCTGGTTTCCTGTTTCTGCCAGGAAGCCCTTTTCCCTCAGTTTGTTCCAGCCAACCATATTGTCTACTTTTACTACATGTACTCCATCTTCAGACCAATTTTTAGTTTTGATTTTTGAGGACAGGATCTTGCTAAGTCACTAAAATTCTCAGGCTGGGCGCCAACTTCTAATCCTCCCACCTTATCCACCACAGCGATGGAATTGCAGGCCTGTGGCATAGTGCTTGGCATGTCTCAGCTTTTTGAACTCTGTACGTTGGTTCACTGGGCTGTATTCACCTTCCCTGGATAATTCTTTACAATTCTTCACATTTCGTATTAGAGCTTAGGTTACTCTTAGGTTCTCTGGTCTCTGGGCTCATTGTCTTTGCAGCTAATCATGCTGTTTACTGAGGCTTGCTTGAATTTTGACTGTATACTTTTAGTTTCTAAAAAAAGCAAAGAAAAACAAAAGAAGAATAAGAATTAGAAGAAGAAGAAGAAGAAGAAGAAGAAAGAAGACATCACTCCTAATTAAAAAACAATTACCTAAATTGAAATCAAGGCTACATGATACTCTTTAAATAATTACTCTGAAACTTATTACTTTCTAATGTATTAAAATCTCATGCAGGGAAACAGATATTAATCTATCCAGAAAATAGAAGGTGAAGAAAAATGAGGGAGATGTGAAAGTATAGCGAAAGTCATCCAGAGCCTCATCAAGGTGGAAATCAGTAGTTAAAATCCCAAATCATGGTCTTCTATGTAAATGGGAACACACTGTGAGGCTCTCTAACATTCCCCGAAAGGATGTCCTCGGGTGCCAATAAAGGGAATAGGAAAAATGTAAGTGAAACATAAAGTAGTTCCCGAAACTCTTGAGAATGTAAGTTCCTGTCAGTTTTTAAACTGTAGCGATGCTACACCTGATAAAAATAGAGTGCAGGAAAATGGCAGATGGTGCTCAGATTTGTCTTAATGAAGTTGAGTGCAAAAGACATTTGAGAAAACTTTATCAATTCTTTTAACTCTTAAATTTTAGAATTAATCTGCATTTCCTCTCTGTCACATACACTCTCTTTCATCTTTTCCATTGGCTATTCCTGAGTTTTGCCCCTTTCTCTCGTGAGTCAGGCAGAAGCCTCCCCATTTCTTCAGGTTCGGCTTAGGCAATACGGACTTGCTTCAGTCAGTTTCTCTGTACACTGCATTTCTCATCATAGTTTGCCCACGTGAAAACTGTATGTCTTTAATCCCAGAGGTGACACAGGCAGAGTACAGTTCAGGGAAATGAGTATTCAGGGCCAGGGGAAAACTATGTTACTGTGGCTATTAGTAAATTCTCCTTGTATTTATACCTAGTGACTGTGACCATAGGCTAGTATTCATTGTTTGCTCTGTGCCAGCACTACTTTTAAAGTTTTGAATGCACCATTTTGTTCAGAGTGTATGAAATCCTGGGAGGCAGGTACCATTGCTACCCTCTGTTTATTTATGGATAAACCGAAATCCACTGTGTAAGATTAGCCGGACCTAAGTCTTACCGTTTGCTAGTGCCAGAGCTGGCACCAGCATCCAAACTCAGGAAGCTGTGTGTAGGCAATGTGCTCCTTGCCACTTCATTATTGAGTGCTTACTTTGGGCCAAGACTTGTGCTGAGAGCTTATTATTTATCACATCTAAGCCTTGTAAACCCCTGAGAGTAGATATCATCAGTTTCAGAGGATTTATAGGATTTTCCAGCAAGTGAAAGAGCCGGGGAAAAAAATGCATTAGGCTTGGATTCTTTTTTTATCGTTAAAATATCAACCTGCTTTCAGGCCTATGAGTTACACGTAACTGTTAGGGGTCATATGTAACACATGGAGCTATCAGAAAACTGTTATGCAAAATGAATATTAAACACATGCTATCAGCCACTGTTTTGCAGATTTCATTCTGTGCAATATTTTTTTCTATAATTGATGTCTAGTTAGTTGTGGGAAATTTTTCTCATGTAACAAAGCTAATGAAGTCAACATGAGTACACATGGTAGATAATTAATAGATACCTTAAATTGGAGTTATTAGGAGTGTTGGAGAGATTACAAGTACTTAGTAGTCAATGAGAGTCAAATATCATGACCTACATTTGATCCAAGGGATCCAGAGTTGCTTTGGAAACAAAGGCATCTGATTTGCTAGTCCCAGGTAACTCTTTTGTTTATGCTAAATGCATCTGAAGCCTTTGGTACTGTTAGTCAAGACTGCTGTTGACATTTTAATCATGGAAACAAGTATCTGGCCACTGGATGCCACTGTTGTTCAACCAGAAGTCAAAAAATAAAAATTCCTGTGGCAATACAATATTACTCAGTTAAAGAGCATTATTATTATGACTGAGAGTGAATTTATGCTGTCGAACTATTTATCTTGATGAATACAATTTATCTTTATGAGTTGCATTTGCAAGTGAAGTTGAGAAAATATGTAAGTGCTTGGCAATTGTTATTTTTTGGGGGGTGTGGTTACTTCCAACTGCCCCATTACAAAAATGTATTTCCCTCCTGCTTAGCTGCTCGGTGTGCTTGAAACTGACAGTCTCCATTGCTTATCTACTAATGTTGCCTTGTAAGACCAAAAGAGGTGCTATGGCCTCCAGCTAGTAGAAGGGCCTCTTCATCCTAGCAAAGACCCTGGGGTGAAAACACTTTGCAAGAACAGTCACTAGAATATTGCTCCCACTGAGAACTGCTTTGCAGACTGAGAAAGTTACACAGGTTTTTCATTAGAGGAGAACAAGGAAGTGAAAAGAACAATTGTATTGCACACCTTTTAAAAAACAATATAAAAATTGCATACGTGGGAACAGATCTAAATTTAAGAGTAAAGCAGTGAAATAACAAACATGAGGAACTGAGGCACAACCAGACTCGATTTGTGTGACAAGATTTGCATAGCAAAAACTTCCGATTAATGTACAGAGAGTGCTACAGATGTGGGAACCAAACACAGTGATTCTGCAGGAACCGGGCCTTCCGAACTTGAAGGTGTAGTTCTAGCCAACAGAGTTCACTGTTGTGTACTGAAAGGCAGAGAGAGACACAGGTCTTATTTAAATATTTGAAGTTATTATTTTTATCTTGCTAGCTGCGTTGATTTTATGTGATTAAAAACAATAATGTGCCAACTTCACACAGTAGTGAATTTTCATTCTCTTTCATTTATATTTAGAAAACAAGGAGGTGAGGTTTATAGGGTGACCATTTTGAAGTATTAAATTTGAGTGTATAATACCTTTCATACCTGCATGAAAAATGACAAATGTGTGAAATATCATTTTATTATTATTATTTAAAAATATAATGTCTTTGCCCGCTGTTTTTTTCTGACCTTTTAAGTAATACTGTTGTCATTGATATTTGCCGGCCTCATAGAGCATAGTAACACATTGCTATATTCAATGTAGATTTTAACTGCTATTAAATCATAATTTTAAAATTCTTTTAAGAAAATTTCTTTTGTAAAAAAGAAAATTTAAACATTTATTTTATTTCTCCATTGAAAAATAAAAAGGAACGTAATTATTTTCTTGTAAAAACATAAACAATTCAGGGAAGCAGTATAATAAACTGAAAAGAGAAGAAGTCATTACTGGTAGAAATATTTATCTTGGGTTATTTTTTTCAAGTATTAGTGTTTTACTGAACTGCAGAAAGAAAGAATACCAATTATTTCAGGTAGTAGAAAATGAAAGTAATGATTTGTTTCATAGCAAAATTTGGGTAAGATTACATGCATATGTATATATGCATAAATATGCATGCATGATGATAGCCATTATATTTAGTTCACATATGATTGAAGTGACGCTTATGATCAAATATAATCGCCTTAAAACATAATTAAAATTATTTTGTATTCAGTGGTAAATCCTGTCACCGCTTCTTGCTTTTAAACAATATTCTGTAAGAGTTAGATGTTAAGAGTTAAGATGTGGAGACAGTATGCAGAACAATATTCTGAAAAAAATTAGAGAGATAAAAACATCCACAATATTTACATTTTAAACATAGTGCATAACATTTTCTTCAGTGTGTTGAAGAGTTCCTTAATGGAGTATTAAGTAAATGCAGTAAGACAAGGAGTAATTTCATTTGCCTAAAGGTGAAGTTATCACGTGTTTTATTTTCTTTTGATGTTTGACTTAGACAAAGAAGATTTTTCTTTATCAATGCTTACCCAAAAATGGCTGTGTAGAAAGAATATGGAGTCAGCATACATGTATCAAATAAATATAAATAAATATTAATATCTGACATTGTGATAATACCTGTTAATATAGTTTCCTAAAAATATTAAAAAATGCTCCAATCTACTATTGGAAATACTTTATACAGTGTAAGGAAGTATTACAAAGAAATATGCAATAGGAGATTGCTTCATTCCACAAGGTATAGAGTACTAAAATTATTTATAAATTGGTTTTATTTTTGAAGTACATTAATTAAGCTCATCATGGAATGCCAAACAAACAATATGTAATATAATATTATTGAACAATTATAATGGTGTAATATGTTTAATGCAAATATACATTTAATAGAAACACATAAGTATAATATTTTAAAGAGTGTATATTTGAGAAAATATTGCTTAAATTGTTTAAGTAAATGGTTCAAACTATAACTAGATGTATAAACAAAATATATTTTTCTAATTTTATCTTGCATTAGACTTTTCCTCTTTAAAATTTTTTCTGGAAATGTAGAAATTCTTACTTCCGATTCAAAATGTGGTTTAGCATGACCTTTGTTTATTTTAAGTCAAATCATCTATATGACTTTTTGCACTAAGTTCAATGGCATCAGCTATTATGATGTGGTGACTTAACATGGCCACATTGTCTCTATACAGTACTGTATTACTCAATTTTCTGTCATAGCAATATTAAGTTGACATATAATTGTATGATTTTATTGAGGACTGTGTGATATATTGATGCATGCATACAATATGCAATAATCAATAGTTTAGGTCATCCACTTCAAAAATTGATCATTTCTGTGTGTGAACTTATTTCTCCTAAAGATATGTTTGTATCCAATAACAAGCTTTTCTCTATCTCCCCTCCTGTCCTACCCTCTTCAGCTCTTGATAAATAGTATTCTACTTCTGTGGGATCACCTGAATCAGTCCCCATACAGCACATGAGAATGTATGGTATCTGTACATTTGTTCCTGAATTCTTTCATTTCCTATGATGTCCTCCAGTGGCATCTGTGTGTCCACAAATGACAGGATATTACTTGTATCACAGCAGGGTGAATATTGCACACACACACCCACACCCACACTTATATATACATATATATCATATTTTATTTATCATTCACGAGTGTTTAGACACCTAGATTGATTTCCTGTGAATAATCACGTGGGGGCAGGTCTCTCTTTGGCACACTGATCTCCGTTCTCTTCAGCATGTACCCAGAGCTGGGAAACTTGATCAACTGGTGGTTCTATTTTCTAGCTTACTGAGAAGATGCCATCTCGTTGTCTATAATGGCTGCATTAATTTACATTTCTAACAACAACGTATAAGAGTTTCCCTTTCTCCATATCGGTCACCCATTCCAACTGGGGAATGGTGATATCTCACTGTGGATTTGATTTGCATTTCCCTGCATATTGATGATTTTGAGTAATCTTGCCTGGTCTTGTGCATTGGCTTCTCTTGAGAAACATCCATTCAACTCATTTGATCATGTTAAAATCAGATTATTATTTTTGCTATTAGCTGTTGAGTTATTTGAATAACCTATGCATTTTGAATTCTAATTCCTTGTCGTATAGTTTACAAATATTGTCTCTCATTTGGTATGTTTTCTTCACTCTGTTGTTTTCTTTGCTGTTCGGGGCTTTTTATTTGGTATGATCACATCTGGGTTTTTTTGCTTTCACTGCGAAGGTCTCATTAAAAGAAATTTTTAGCTTATAGCAATGTCCTGAGGTGTTTCCCTGGTGTTTTCTTCTAGTTGTTTCATAGTTTTACATCTTATGTTTAGTTTAAAAAAATTATTTTGAGTTGATTTTACATGTAAAAAGATGCAGGGAACACTTTCATTTATGTGAATGTCATTTCTCTATCACAGTTTCAGACTGGTTTTGTCTAATGTATGGTCTTGGCCTTGGTCTCAACAATTTAAATATTCATAGCTGTATATTATTTAAACTATTTTTATGGTTGCATTTTTTTTGAGAGAGAGAGAGAGAGAGAGAGTGCCTTGCTCTTTAGCCCAGGCTGGTCCTGAACTCACTATGGAGCCCAGGCTGGCCTTGGACTCACAGCAATCCTCCTGCCTCAGCCTCCCGAGTTCTGGGATTACAGACATGCACCACCATGTCCCGCTTCTATGGTGCCAAGGAATCGAACGCTGGTACTTAGCACTTGCTAGGCAAGTGCTTTATCTGTTGACCTAATCCAACAGCCCCATATGGTTGCATTTCTTAAATAATTTGAAACGTCAAAAGCGAAGATATGTCAACTAGTATTTGTTTCCTTTAATTGTAAGTTGAAAGGGAAACATTTCTCAGCCTATTGATACTAACACTCCTTATGAAGAAAATGAACATCACATGGCCTGATTAGTAGTTTCACGATTACCACCATATATGATCATTTTAGCTTTTGCCCTTTCCTTTTTTAAATACCTTTTTTGTGAGATTCTGTCATTTTAGCAGCTGCTCTTGTGAGCTTTCCACCAATGAACTGCAATATTAAATATCTGGGAGCATGAAATGCTGTGTGAGACACATAACTAGAAAAGGTAGAAAATCGTTATTCACTTGAGGCCCAGACCAAGAAGAGAAACTGCCAGGTGTCTCGGGCTTCATGTAAGATTTTTGAGAGAGAAGGCAAGTCATGGTAAGGTGAGTTGCCAGGGCAAGTGGAACACTGCAGTCAGAGAGATGTGGCAGGGCTATATGGAAAGGGCTTTGATCAGGCAAGGGGGAAACAGACTATTTTTAAGATGTTGAAAGAAGATGATTCAGCAGGGTTAGGATCCTTTCGGAACTCTTGGAACTTTTTGCTGAACCTTAGAGGATTCATCCATCCCTACACCAACCTGAGGAAAAAATACTGGGTCATTAAATTATTATTGTATTGACTATTTGGCAGGCATTTAAGAAAAATTCTAAGAACTCTTTGTGATTACACACAGAATACCATTCATTTTGGGTTATATGGCAAAGATATTTTTTCTTTTGAGAAATCTGTTTATTAACCATAATATGATTAAGTTATTTGTAGAGTTAAGAATATAGAAGGATGGAGAATATGAGAGGTTTCCTGCAAAAGAAATGAACAGATGAACAGACTATCATATTTTACACTTCAAAACAGGTATAATCATTAGTTCAGCAATTATTGCTTGGAAGTGTGTGTGTGTGTGTGTGTGTGTGTGTGTGTGTGTGTGTATTATGTGTGTATATTATCTTGTCTCTTTGTAGGTGCATTTCTTTAATTTTTTTATGGTACTGGAGGTTAAGCCTAAGGTAGGGTCTGGCTAAGTTGTCCAGGCTGGACTCAAACTTGGGATCCTTCTGCCTCAGTCTCCCAGAGTACGTCAATAACAGGCTTCCATCATTTAGGCCTGACTCTTTTAAATTTTATTGAAGGTTTACTTTATTTTTAGGCTAATGAAGAGGTAGAAAAACTTACATGAAATACACATACTTGGTTTAAGAAAATATTATAAAACAGAGATATAGAGGAAAAAATTCTACTGGGAAAATCTTTTCTGTGCAACTCTTTTGGACAAGATGATTTCATCCACAAGGCTGACTTTGTTTTGCAGTTTTAACTACCAACCAAAAATTCCACAAGAAGTTATATAGACTAATAACAGACACAGAACAACACAAATTTGATTAACTTATGTTCAGTCATTCTTCTTTCAGAATTTCCAAAGAAATGAAGAAGTTAATCATGCTCAGAGAAAGACAGTAACACTTACCAAAACCAAAATATTCTAGAATGAATTTCTTTTTGGACATTATGTTAGGTCACACCTACATTTCTTCAGTCCATTGTATTTATGTATTTAAAATGTTTGAATTTTTAAAGTGTCCATTTTGGTCTTAAAATAATGAGTGGCATTAAAAAAATAATCAGAGGACTCAGAAGTTTAACAGAGAAGGTAAAATTTTTAGTGTTAAGTTAAACAATGAACAAAATCTACTAACATTGCATCTATCATCTCTTTGATCATCATAATAGTTAAAGTGATTGGCATTTGTTGCAGTTTCTCCCTGACCAAAAGAATAGTGGAAATACAAAGTCATGAGTCCTTCACAACAATGTAGGCATGAAATCCTTTGAGTAGTTTCTGAAGGGTATGGTGTGGGCTGAAGTTCTTTATTCCCCAAAATTCATTTGTTGAGATCCTGATCCTCAATGCAATGGTTTTGTGAGTTGGGGTTTTGTGAGGCAATTAATTAGGTCATTAGAGTAGATCCTTGTAGAAGACATCTGTGCCATTATAAAGAGTCAAGGCAAGATGAACTCTTCCTATCATCTGAAAACTTAGACTCCCAGAATACCTTCACTAGGCACAGAATCAATAATTTCATCTTGGACTTCCCAGCTTCCAGCAAGAAGTAAATGTTGTTTAAACCACCTAGACCATGGTGTTTGTTGCCACAGCACAAGTGAAGGCCAGTGGTTTAACATATATTTGTATTGGTCACCCAAAGAGTGCTTGGATGTGAATAGGGAAATAATAGAATGAATATAAGTAGTCAAGTAACTGGATACTGAAACTTGCTTTCCAGAGGTGCATGATAAGTCACTGATGCATAAAGTCTTATATTTGGAGATAACAGCCGCTTTAAAGAAGAAGGAATGGAGACAGGTGTGTGAAGTGAGTTCCTTGTGATGCCAGCTAACCTACAAAAATGATGATAGACAGAAGGTAAGATTAGAATCCTAGATTTATTTTTAAAAATTTAGAGAAAGGTAATTGATTTATCATAGAGTCTTATTTCCTTTTCTTATTTGAAATTTGACTCAAATTTATATTTTATGCTCCATGACAAAATCACTGAAGCTATGTGGTCTAACCTGACCTTTAGGGAGGCTGCAGAAACAAGGTGGAGTTTGGAGAGAGCAATGGGACTTTGAGATTCCAGGATGTATTGGTATGGACCTTACTCCATATTCAACTTTGAGTGTTCCTCTGATGTGTCCTTTCTTTCTCAGCAGCATTTTGTCATTCATTATGTCAGGACCTTCCTTCAATTCTGTTAGTAATGGAATAAATAAATTCAGGAGGAGGAATACGAAAGCAGGACAGGAGAAAGGCATTTCTATTGGAGTAATGATTTCAATCAAAAGAAATCATGAGAGCCCAAGAAGGGAAACTGAAAAAAAAAAAGGCTCAGATTAAGAGAGCTTCTTCAGGAGGCACATGGCCTATACTCACGTTGACCTCACTCACATTGGAAAGTTCTTTCCCTATGCCACATTGTTCTGGTTTCAGGTAACAAAAAAGAATATTAAGCAGCTTAAGGAGAAAAGGAAATGTTGATATGCCACAGAAAGAGCTTGAATATTCTTCAGAACCATCTGGAGTTTTGCTCCTTTTGAGGGCCAGCTTCATCGTTCATCACTGCAGTGTGGTTATTCCTGTTACATAAGGAACCAGACAGGCCAGTTCTGAAGTGGACTTCCCACAGCCAGTGGAGGGCTGCATATAAACTTTTTGAGTCTCTGGTGAAAAGTCCCAGGGACAGAATTCGGTAGGAATAACCATCTTTCACCCAATAATGGTGACCAGTCCAACTTTAAACCAGTGAATGAAGATCATAGATACATCTAGATGAGCAGTGTAGAGCTGAGGAAAACATTTCCTAAAAGAGGGAGCTCAGCAGGCATTCTCACCTATTCATCTGTGGTTTAAGTAGCATATTGTGTTGCTCAGAATTTTTTTTTTTAACATGTGCGCAAAGTAATGTACTTTAGTGGCTGATAAGATTTTATTTTAAAGATAAGTGGGAAAGGGAAGAAATACAAAGATCCACCTGGGCATCTGGAAATCCAGTTAGCATTCCTTTGCACAATGAATTGAATATGCTGTGGCATTCCTTTCTCATACTAACTCAGTTGAGATGAGAAGCTGATAAGAGTAGGCTCCCAATGACCAAGTGTTTGACTCTGGCTCCTGCTTCTACTTTCTTGTTCTTCTGGCTTAGCAGAAGGGCCTTGGCAGGCAGGATACCACCTTCCTGTCTATAGCTCTAGGCCTCATATTCAAATGAGACTAGACTCTGACTAGGTAGACCAGTCATCCTCAAATACACGATGCTAAATTTTATTAGGGCTTTGGTGTAGATTCATTTTTATAGGCTGGTGGTTCGATACCCACCTTTGGCTAGGTACTAACCATTATTTCCATCACTTATAACTAGAAAAAGTGGAAATAAGGGGCAAGGTAGACTGAATAGAAAATTAGAAATTGTGTGTTAGAAACTACTTGTGTGCATCTAGTGCCTGCAAAAATACAGACTATGTGACTTTCTTTAACTTGACAAAATATTAATTGAATTTTTTTTTTTTTTGTCTAGAGGTATTCTAGAAAGGATAGGTAAGGCTGGGATACATATAAAGCGTCTGCCATAGAGAAATTACACAAATGGTATAAAAATGATTTCGGTGAGTGCAACTAGAAAACAATCTAAAATATTTGTACCATTTTTCTCACCAATAGAGCAAAAATGCAGTTTATTTGTCTCTCTTGAAAATGAATTGACTTAAGAAATGAGAGAGTGAACAGTGTGTAGAAGAGGAACTAAATGTGAGTAAGGTGCAACACGTGTGTGCACCAGCTCTCTGAGAAGAATGTAATTATTACAAGTTGCACACACCTATTAATAAAAATAATAATGGGAAAAAGAGTCAAATTAGCAATGAAAGACTATTTATGCCTGCAAACCAAAAAAGGAACCAAATTTTTCCAAAATCATTTGTTTTGTAACTTACATTGTTGTCATAGAACATAAAAATTGAAGAGGCAGCTTTCATAGAGGAGAGACGCCTGAGAATCATGGTAAGAATTAGAAGACGTGGAAAGGCGATTGAGATTAAAAGGAAAAAAATAACAGGAGTGAGATAAGAGAAAAGAAGATAATCTCAAAGAGCTCTGTGTATAGTTCTGCGGCAGCCAGTACCATTCTGGCCCAGTCCCCATCCTCAGCTCTAGGATTAGTTTCCCCACTCTGGGCTGCTGCTGGTAAAACAGCATGCTCGGCTCCTCTGACCTCTTGACTGGGCCTTTACTTGCTGCAGGTCGAAGAAAAGGAAGGCTTCTGGTTCCTGGCTTCTGCTGTTTCTGTTTGTTTTCTGCACCAAGAAAAGGACAGGACCACAGAGAAAAGACGCCTGAGATGAAGGGGAAAGCCTCAGATGATGATGGAGGAGGCGGGATGGTTTGATTTTGATGATCCCCTGATATTTTTTTATTTATACATTTGCTGCTTCTAGAAAAAATAAATAATAGAACTCATACATGGAATGCCTGTGCAAATAGCAAACCACTAACCTACTGCCCCCAAAGGATTCCGGCCTCTGAGCAGAGCACGTTTCCAGAACTCCACGAGGGATATGTAGAATGACATGACCTGCTCCCAGGATGTTTTAGGTGCAGAAGAGCCCAGGAAGTCCCAATGGCTCGCCATGACCGGGGAGGGAGGGACATAAACTTACATAAAGCAAGGAAGGGTCTCAGTCTTGTTCTACTAGCAAAATAAGCCTCATGTTTGAGGTGGTTTGTGTTCGGACAGGGCCTCAGGCCATTCTTTGCCACTGAACAGTTCTGCCTTGAGACTATTTCCATCAGATCTAAACATCAAACGAGGAGGAGGCTCCACCAATATGGATTTTTAGTTGGGTTCAGTGTCTGCCTGTCTGGGAGGGCTGGGATGGTGGGGGAAAGCAGGCTAATTAGGAAGAGCCAATGATGACACTCCCAGGACTTTCTCATCAGTTGAGGCTCCTGATTGCTTATGGCATTCGCCTTTAGCTTACTTTGAGTGTGAAGGATGAGGGGCGGGAACCGGAGAGACATTTTCACCTGAGCAACGTTAATTTTTGTTTCTAGGGAACCTGGTCTTCAGAGGAGCCCTGTGAGTCAATGGAAAAAAAAAAAGATAATTTGTGTGTGCTTGTGTGTCAAAAAATTTCTTCTCCAAGCATCTCTGTTCCTCGGGGCCAATTTTCCCCGGGAACGGGTCGGGGTTGTTTGGGTCTGTGATCTCCACAGAGCCCTTTAAATCCGATCCCCGTGCCCCACCGCCCAGCTCCCTTTCCCTGACAGGTGTTTTCCCAACTCCGGAGGCCGAGGATTTTGGGGAGTGGCTGAGCCAATAAGATTTCCCTTCGGGGGGAAAGGCGTGGCCAGCTGGGTCAGCGGGGGCGGGGCCTGCCGCGGCCGAGGAGAGCCTGCCTGGCTGCGTGGAGGGTTGTTTCATTCCCACCCCCACCACCCCCGCCTTTTTTTTTTTTTTCCCCGAGTCTTATTAATTTCTCTGTGGGGCTGCAGCTGGAGACCGCGGAGCGTTGGAAATGACGCTCGGAGCTTTAATTACCGCAGCCGCCGGACAAGTGTGAGGAAAGCTGACAGGAAAAAGAAGGACAGGATCGGGGGAGAGGCGAGCGGCGCTCCCCTCCCCGCCCCCTTCCCTCCCGATTGGGACTGAGGTGCATGGAAACTGGGGACAGGAGCCCAACATAGCCCGCCTTGGGGGAGAGGCCGGAAACCTACTGCCTCTTTGCAATCAACTTTTTTTGGAAACCTTTCTCTCTCCCTTCCTTTTTATTGTTGACCAACCAGTGAGGAGGAAAGTGAAGCGGGAGCGAGAAGGCGAGGGCTCGCGCGGGGAAACAGCCGCACGCTCCGGCCCGGAGCAGCGGGCGCAGACGCCGAGGCCGTTCGCCCCCGGCGCGCGCCCTCCCTCCCGGGGACCCCGGCCCTGGGCCGGCGGGCGCGGACGGCTCGCCCGCCCCCACGCGCGCCCGAACGGGGCTATGCCATTTGGACATGTAATTGTCTGCACGGGATCCGAGACTTCCAAAAAATGAAGCCGGCGACGGGACTGTGGGTCTGCGTGAGCCTTCTCGCGGCGGCGGGGAGCGTCCGGCCCGGCGCTGCGCAGTCAGGTGGGTCCCGTCGCGCCCCCGCCGTGGAACCTGCCGGCGGCTCCGCGCCGCTGGCCTGGGGGCCCCCGGGCTCGGGCCTCGCGGGGCGGCTGCGCCCCCGACTTACCTCGGGTGTGCGCGCGTGTGTTTTTATTGACCCTGAAATATGAGTCTCCGCCTCTGCGCGTTTGTTTATAACCTGTCTCTTTACCCGCCTCCCCTTCGTGTTTTTCTCGCGCGGTCTGTTTGAGCCCAAGCGCAGCCCCTTCTCTTCGCGCCTGTTGTTCGGGACCGGGGACACAGGAGCGGCCAGGCTGAGCGGGGTCCTCCCCGCGCGGGCGCGCCTGGGGCCGGAGCCTCGGCGGGACACGGCCCCCGCCCACCCGGGGCTGCCGGGCCTCCCGCGGGCGGAGGCGGCGGGGCGCCGGGCGCGGAGCGCTGCCGTGCACCTGTGTGTGCCGCCCGAGCCCGGCGGGGTCACACGCGGCACCGGCCCGCCGGGGCAGCTGGGGCGGCCCGGGGCCCGGAACCCCGGCCTCCTCGGTCGGCGTCCCGGAGCTCCCGCCCTATCGGCTGCGGGACACTTTGCTAGCCTGCCTGACCTCTTTAAAGAAGAAGGAAAAAAAAAAAAAACAATTTTTTTTTTTTTTTTTTGGCTCGCCCAGCAGGGCCTGCCGCCGGTGGCCGCGCTTGGCTCGGGGAAGAGTTCTTCCTGTAGTTCAACTTGCGATTGGCCGCGTCCTGTCCTCCAAGTTCTCGGGTTGCTGCCCGGCCGGGCCGCGCGAATTGATTGAAGCCCAGGCGGGTGCGCGGCCCCTGCCGGCTGGGGTACTCGGACAGGCAAAGGGCGGATGGTTCCCGAGAGGCAGCGCCGCCGCGGGCAGGGAATCGTGACAGCACCTGCCGTGGGAGGGAACTCAAAGTTTCTGACACTTTCGAGTTTCCTGGGGGATGCAAATGGGACAGGAAAGGGCACGGGAAAAACGGCGTCTGACGCGGCCAAGGGGGGCGTCTGTTGGAGAGCCGGGTAGATTCCCGGAGCCCTCTGGGAAGGGTGGCGGGAGCGTGGGAGGCGGCGGGGTCCCTGAAGCCCCCGGGAATGGAGAAAGGGTGAGCTGGAGACCCCAGGCGGGAGTCCTACCGACCCCACAAACAACAGTGCGCTGTAGTTTTCCCGCTCCGCCCCCGTCGTCGCGTCTCGCTCCTAGCTTGGCAGATAACAAGTTCTCCTCCTCCTCCTCTCGTCCTCCACCTCCTCCTCCTCCTCATCGAGCCTTTCGAAATGACCTTCGAATGGCACATGTGCACATCTGTGCTCCCAGTGACTCCGGAATTCTTCACGCCTGCCGGGTCCCGCGCCCCCGCCGCCCGCCCTCGGGGATCGCCGGGCGCGGACTTGGACACATCCCTCTTTATCTGCTTTTCCACCCCAAGTCCCTCCGTGTTTCCCCTCAATGGGTTGATTATGCACACGAACCCATTCAAAAGCAGTCGCGACGGCCAGGCAGGTTTAGCCGAGAATTTCTAGGAGGCGACCTCCTGGGGGCCGTCCGGTTCGGCCCCTGGCACTGGGGGACCCCCCGCTCCGAGTCCGCAGCAATTTGGAATTAACTGTGCGGCTCCCGGTTGAGCTATGCCGAAAAGCCCTTTTCAACATTTCGATGAGGAATGTAATCCAAATTAGTTCTGCAGCTGTCCTCTTCCTCGTCTCAGGCGACACCAGCTCGCGCCCTGGCTCGTCCCTTCTGGCTCCCCCGGGCGAACGGTCAGACCCACAGCGAGCCCAGTAAGAGCGCGAGGATTAGCGTGCCATTGTCGTTCCTGGTGTGACTCTGCACTTGAAATTCTGGGGGCACAAAAGCCAGCCTCACTTGTTCCGGACACAAAGTGATCTAGATAAAAGGGCCGAGCAAAGAAAAGCGCTCGGGCGCAGCTCGGCCTAATTGCGACAGGCACGCTGAGGTGATCCTTTGAGAACTGGAAATGCCCCCGGGGAGGGGTTGTTTCTTCCTCCAGCACCGCACCTGGCTAGGAAAGTTCAGCTGGTTTGAATGTGGTGCTGTTACAAAAGCAAGTTCCCGTCAGGGGTGCGGGTGAGGCCCTGTGTGCGTGTGGCTGTATGTGCCCAATAGATACATATTGCGTGGCTCCCCTCTCGCGGTTAGCAGTCAGTAGCAGTTTGGAGGAGTTTGTTTTGGTCCAAATGAGAAATTAAGTGCGTATAAGTAAACTAAGCTGCCAGAGGGCGACAAGATGTTGAGTGAATTGCTTTTAGATGAAACAAATTAAGGAAACGAGGGGAGACAATCTGCTCCTCGCATTATTAGACACGCTTGGAATTCAGGGGAAATTGGCGTATTTTTAAAATGCTAATTTCTTAAGAAGCAGAAGGAATGCACCTTATTTACTGCTCTATGTGAACAGAATTAAAATATGGGGTGGAGGATTCTGTTGTAGATTTTTAACGCATTCCTTAGAAAAAGTAACAAAAGAGGACTTTGGTTCAAGAAAGAGGAGCTCTAGGAGAGGATTTTTAAAAAAATAATTTTGAAGGACTTTGTCTCATTCCCATTGATCCATTTTATATAGAAATATTATAGCCAGAGTCTCTTTATATTCAATCATAAAGCCTTTAGCACCCAAAGAAATAATTGTGCAACTTCCCTCTTCCCCGTATGATGGGGAATTACCAATATTTCCTTTTATTCAAGTAAAATATATAGTGATGTTGAAGTGACACTCCTATAGACCTTAAATAAAATATGTGATGAGCAAGCTCACTTTCCATTTCTTATTTTCAAGCAAATTAGTTGTTTTTTTTCTTTTATAAAAGTACATGCATCTTTTTTGTATATTTAAGACATATGATTATACCTCCAAATTTAGGGTGTTTTGACATTTGAGAAGAAAACATCAATAAAACTTAGTTAAGCAGCTAAAAGAGTTTAAGTATATTTTCAGAACAGCAGAAATTATTTTTTACTCATTTATTGTGAGTACACTCATGGATACAATGTTTACTTCTTATCTTCCTGATTTTAAAGTTCCCAGATATTTAAATGTGAGCTTTGTGAATGGTATTTTCACTTCAAGAATATGCTAAATTAATCAATAGCTATTACTATAACTACAAATTATTTGAAGATACTATAGCTTTGCACCATAGCTATTACTGTAGCAATAAATTATTTTAAAATAATGTAGCTCTGCACTGTTATGAGGTGGAAAATTTTTTTGTTGTGTCAAGACTCCTTTTTAACCTTTAAAGCTTCCCCTTTTATAAAATCATGCATGCGTGCATAGAAAGTCAATTATTTTGAAAAATTAAGGCACTTATGACTTTGTATTTTCATTTAGTCACTTGAAATGTATCTTAATTAAGAAATTACAATATATACTACATTTCGTGGAAGGTTTATGTTTTTTGTTCTAATATCAACAGAGTAAGTTTGTATTGGCTGATTTTTAGAGTTTGCATTTATTTGATTGAAAATCATATTTCTTCCTCAAAATAGATTTAAAAATGCAGTGTCATGAGCTTTCATCCTTTTTACTTCTTAAATGGAGGTACTATTAATCATCTGTCTTAGGCACTCACCGTTTCCATTACTGCAGATTCTTCACATCTTATTATTTATTGAGTACATGTGTGAATATATATTTTCCCTTCCACCACTAAGTGAATTCAGTTTGTGTGTGTCTTTCCGGCAACCTGCCACTCAGCCACTGCAGGAGTCCTCTGAGCCAGTTTTCATTCTTCCTGATAAATCTGATATGGCTGGTTGGCTGAACCATTCCATCCCCCAGATTTATTCCTGAGAGAAAATAAAACGGCATCGATCCAAGATCACTAGCCCATCTCAAAAGCCCTGACTCCAAGGCCAAAGCTTTCCTGAGATAAGTCCTCCTCTACCTCCCTCTCTCTCTCTCTTCCCCTCTTGACCAGGGAAGGAACGTGGACCACTGCCATTTTTTTTTAAAAAAAAGCTGGTGATGCAAGCAATTGTGCTCTTTCTAAGCATTCTCTGATGATTAGAGCTATCTTGAGATTAATAGCCGTGAAAGGTGCGCAATAAATCGAATTAGAATGCCTTGACAATTGCAGTACTTAAAGAGTGATGTCCTTTTAATATTATTTCAAATTAACTACCAAGAAAATTAACATATATTTAGAAAATAACAGTAAGCTTTGGCTTTACTGTATTCCGCTGTTGTTGGATGTCCATGTCTGATTTGTGAGTGTCGAAAACAGTGAAACAGATGACCAAAAAGAATGTTATATGCAAATTGGTTGGCATTTGTTCTGTTTAATCTGGGCCATTTGAGTGCTGCTACTTTATAAAAAGTGATAATATCTGTGTGAACATTAGCTTGTATATATTCAAGTCTACTGCTGCTCCATAAATAGCATCAAACATATGAAGCACATTTCCCTGTTATCTTTTACAGTGGCCCATTGGATGAGCTATTCAGGATACAGGTTAATCGTATTAACTTTTCTCCAGGTCTGTCAGTTTAGAGATATTCTATTAACTTTTCACCATATGGAACTCAATTGCCCCTTTTATCTAATACTTTCTGAAGTATTATAAATATTGGGCAGTTTGAATAACACCATAGTTTTCATGATTTCTAGTATGGATAATGATTGGAGTTTGTAGTTAATAATAAAAAAACCTCATTCCACTTATTTACTTAGAATAAAAATATCCTTGATTAGAATTTCTTGAAACTGTAGCGCTTCTGCACAATCCAAATGAGACTTTATTCCCCTCATCTGTGGTTGAGTGCAACACAGGGCACAGTCATGTCATTTAAATCAGGATTTCTGCATTCTAGAGAGTTTTTTTTTTTTTTTTTTTTTTTTTGTCTCTCCTTAGTACCTTGAATAGCTTACTCAATCTCTTTGTGACCTGGCTTGTCTGCCTGGGGTAAAATGCATGTAATGTTGTCTCTGTTTCTCCACTGCGTAGCACTTTTCTGAAAAAATGACTTTTGAGTCTTCTGTGCTACTGAAATGTGTTCCAGTAACAAGTTAATTGCTTTTGTGTATATATTTCAAGTTGCACATGTAATTAAAAACATGTCCACATCTATTAGTTGTAGTATAAACTTTATAGCAAGCCATCTCTATTAGAAAAGCATCTGTCTAAAAAATAAGTTACAATGCAACAATGCAATACTCTTATTTGAAGGCATTTCCCCCAAATACCACTTTTCTGAGGTGCTCTAGGGCCTCTTCAGATTTCCCTGTATATTTCTTCTAATGGTTGTTCATTCTGATACAGTTCATGAAATAAATTGACCTATTTTTCTATGCTTTAATAAAAAGCTTTAAAATTACTTTGTCTTCATGAATGATTGTTTAGTATATCCTAGTTTGAGAGAAGAGAGTGATTACCACTTGCATGATGTAGTTTTTAAATATGTGAAAGTTTTGGGGCCTATTGTAAAGGACCTTTTAGCATATAGTAATAGTTTCACAGTTATTTTTATTTTCAATAAGTGCTTGCTCTACAGGCCTATCATTTTGCACAACTCCAGGGGGCAGCAGCCACACAGAATTTAATAATAATGGTATATGCCTGCACTGTGCGTGGTGGAACAGCAGTCCTGCTGTTGTGCAATGCTGGAAAACAAAACACCGAAGGAAGAGCTGGAGATTTTGGGCTCTCACACAGCCACTTGCTGTGTGATGTCGAGTTAGAATCATTGCCTTTGTATTCTTTCTCAGCTCTGCTAGTACAGCTCAATGTGTCATCTAAAGTATTAGCATCTTGCGTGTTTTTAATAATTCACTTAGGAAAAGGATGCTTAGACTTCCAAAACATTCACCATGTGTTTTTGTGGTTGTACCTCTTCAACTAAATTTCATTTATGTAGATCTGGTATCAAAAACTATTTTAAACTCCTTTTGGGTAAAACCAGAGCTACTTCTGGTAAAGTTGCAGTGAGAAGCCAGGCCTGTGGTCCTGGCTTGTGGGGCCCTTAGCATCTTCCCAGTTTTTTCCACTCTCTTGTTTATACTCCTTGCTGAAAGTCTGGCCCTACTTAGAAGGTACTGACCTGGTTCAGTCCTCTCATTTTTTAAGTGAGGAATTTGGAAGGACAGGGAAGTTGGGTGATGGAAGTTAATGGCAGGTGCTGACCCTCATAGTGTTTTCCGTATAAAACACAGATGTGCTTGAAAATTGATAGACACTTTAGAAAATGAACATAAGATTTTTTAAAGATAGGGTCTCATTCTATAGTCCAGACTGGTCCTGAACTCACTGTGTAATGCAGGCTGGACTTAAACATCTGGCAATCCTCTTGCCTCAGCCTTCTGAGTGCTGGGGTTACAGGTGTGCACCACCATGTCTAGCTGTGAACTCCAGGCCTCCCACTTCCTAGGCAAGAGCTCTAATCATTGAGAATACTTCCATTTCCTAAAAGATTGTGTAAAAGAGAATTGCAAAAATTGAAATTAGGTCTATAGACATAATTATCTTACTTTGTAGTTCTTTTTAAGAGAAGACTGTTGGCTCAGCATTATCATCTTCAATTTACATTTAGGAAATAATCATTGATTGAATTAACAACTTATTGCATAGGAAAATTAAAGAAATAAAGCACTTTTAGACAGTTCTGCACAAGGCTCTGTTTACCTGTTGGGACCTACTCTGAATATAGAATTTCAACACTAAAAATGTATATAAACGTGTATAGAAAAGCACTTTCAAGAGTTTGTTTCCTGGAACTTTGTGAAGATACCTGAGAAGTGGAGAATGATGGTTTTTCTGTTCCATAACAAATAATGCTCATGCTTAAACAAAATGAATGTTAAAGGATACGCAGTGGGTTTCTTTTTGCTGTGGAGACAGTGGAGATTTAACCAGCAAATCCAGGTGAATGCTTCAGAGTCGTCCAGGCCTTCCATGGACTCAGTGTCTCCTTGGGCTCTCTCCTCCAGACCCCACACTTAGATACTGTTGTGTTCTTTTTTCAAGTACATTAGCAAAGCTTTAAATTTTAAGGCTGTATGTGTTGTTCTGTCACATCTGCCTGCCTCTAGTTGGTTCCGGCAGGATGTCGCCCTTGGGCTTTGCGACTTTCCAGTGCTGTTGACCTAACCTTAACCTTCCCTGGTCATGGCTGAGTTCCCTCAAGTGCTTCAGCTTTCTGGAGTAGGACTGGGATTCTTATAAGCCCTCACCAAAGAATGGAGATCTGAAACTTGTTTTGGCAAGAAGAGTCTCTCTCGGTTAGGAATGAGAGACGCAGATGGGCCCCCCAGTAAAAGACTCGCATACACATCTTACACAAACATCATTAAACCTCTCCCTTGAGAAGTAGCTCAGCATCATTCTTCTTAATCACATTATTTCGAGTTTTGTGGGGGCTACTGAGGTGTGCTATACTAATAAGGATATGCAAGACCCGGCTTGTGAATCCACAAGGCTAAAGTGAGAGAAATCAAGACTGTATGAATGTACACACTGGTATATACACACACACAAAACACACATGCGTTCACACATGCATGTGCATGCACATCCATACACATCCCTTTTGAAATGTAGTTTAAAGTATTTAAGGAAAATGAATGGTGTGGTAACCACTCATCTGTTTCTGAAAAGATCAGGCTTGTAAACAGGTTCACCTGCCAAATCTTTACTTCTTTTCTAACCTTTACTTACCTGTCCCCATGCGTATCTTATTTTAGTGGATGTCCAAATGTTAAGCCTCCGGGATACACTGGGTATCCCAAACCTGCCTCAGAAAAATTCATCTGCTGGTGCTCTGTCTTTTTTCTGGGGTATTGTATGACTGGTTAAGACTGAAAATAAAACTGCCAACAGATTCTCCAGGTTCTGTGTCTACTGTGGCTGGAGCTTGAACAATCGCTCATGCAGTCCTGTATTTCTGTTTGGGTCCCCGTTGTCATTAGCAGGGAGTGTCTGAGAGGTCATGGAGACAGTGACTGCTTTGCTGGAGACAAATTCTCCTTTTTCTAAAATATTTCTTTGTCATTACTTGTTCTTATTCCCTGTAGACTTAAAGAATATGAGCTCCACTCTGCCCCCTGCCCCACTCTGCCCCCCACCCCCCTACTTTGGAGTCCTTAGAAAATCACATCAACATAACACATAACATTTGCTTTGGACATATTCTTTCAGTTTCTAGTTTATTTTTGTCTAAAACTAGCAAATAAGATTTTTTTTAAAATGGAAAACTGACTGGATGGCTTGTTATGTCTGTTTCTTGAAGTTTCTTTTTTCTTTTGAACCTTAGAAACTTCTTTGAGAGGGTGCTGAAAGATTTTTTTTTTTTACTGCCTACCTTAATCTGTATTCTTCTAAGACCTCCTGTTTGTCACTATCACTTGACCATTTCTAATATAATGTTCTTATTATCATAGTTTTTATTTTTGAAATATCCAGAGAACCTCAGTGTAAAGTTCTTTGTTCATGCCCTAGACTTTCCTGGATGTACTCTACCTGAGAACCAGACTGAGCTACTCAGTGTCCCACAGTCTTGCCTTGACCTTTGTTGTCACTTTTGCCAGGTCCCTTCCCTAGAGTTGAAAGTTACTTGGTGCCTGTTTCTCACCAAACTCTTAAACCTTTTTAAGTTTGATTTTAAATTGTATTTTCTAATTTTTATCTTCTTTCTCTATTCCCCTATCCTCTACCCTTATCACTATCATTTATCTAATCTAAGCTGTCCTATGTTTTCAGATGCCAGAGCTTTTATCCCCTGTGGAGAGTAATGTGGTGCCACATACCTAGAAAGCATTTAAAATATTATTTAATGAAAGAATAACATACATTTGCTGCAAGGATTTTAAACTCATTCATGATGGTTATTATTTGTAATTAAACCATATAGTGCACAAAGTGAGCTGTTCTAAAAACATAATTATAGAATTCTTAATAATAGATATTAAGCATGTTTACCCTGGGAATTTCTTTGGTTGCTTTCTTGAGCTTCCTAGGGTATTTCTTCAATGGAGTGTTTCCAAGACTCTGCCATTGGTACCCAGTTTTAGAGCCTGTTCATTATATGATATAAAGTATTTCTGCCGTTGTTATTTTTGGCAAGCTAAATGAATGTGAATATCATTCTTAAACATATAACTATTTTATAGTTCTCTATTTTTGTTGTATGGCCATTTTTTGCTATTTCCTTATCTACCACTTAACATTTTTAATCCACTTAATAAACTTGCACTGACTTCCTGGTCAGGACCAGGTTAGGAAATAAGATAGATATATATAAGATCAAAATGTCATCTCTTCCCTTGTATTACAGGGTAGATAAGATCAATAAAACACAGTGTAAACATACATCATTAAGATTTTGCAAACTCTTGGGGGGAATATTTGCGTTCAGTAAAAGACAAGTCAGTACTTCATGGAAAAATTATTCCAGATAGAATTTGGGATTTTTCTATTCCTATGTATATGTGATGGTACAACTTCTTTTATAATTAAGACTTATCAGTACCCACAAGTAGACATATGCATATCTTTTAAAAAGGATCCCTTGAAGGAAGCATTTGCAACATGGCTCAACCAAGGGGCCATGAAGATTCTCTTTGCTTCTCTTTTAGATGATTCACTCTGCAGCCTAAAAATTCTGAAGAGGTAGTACGTACAGTCAGATTCTGGACTGTTTTTCTCTGGTTCTCAGGGCCTAAGAAACTGTCAACTTTTCTAGGCCACTAGAGTGCACTAATTGTATCTTGATTTATAGTTGCCTGAAAGAGTTAACATAACTTCCCTCATGAACTGTCTGCAGAGTGATCGATTGAGAGACCTGGGCATGGATACATTAGGATCTCTGTCTAAGGTCCTCTCAGAACTTTCTTGTCTTTTCTTTCAGATTCAATGAGAAGGAAGTTTGGGCCAGGGGGTTGTTTTTCCTACTTTGTAAATGAGGAGCAGAAATATAAGGTAGTGTGTATGAGTGAAGCTCGACTGGCCCATTATTCTGGTACAGTTATATATGTCTGCCTTGTCCCGAGAACCAGCTTCCTCTGCCTCCTCCCACGTAGCCTTTTGAATGCCTTGCTCAGAGCCTCAGAAGCTAGTGATGCTTCCCGAAGATATAGCTACTTCACTGTATGTGCCCGTTTTGCAAGAGAGCCAAGCTTAGCGTACTAGATCTTTCTGCCTTGAGGTCAACAGGTCTTTCTAGTTTCCCAATAGACTCATGAAGAAGCTTGTCTAATCAAATCAAGGTGTTATTGGTGAAGGAGCCCTACTTGAGGCTACTCTGGATTTTCCCTCCTCTAGTTTACCTTCATGTTTCTTTCTTTGAGTTATGTTTCTTATCATCTTCTTTGCAAAATTTCTTAGCAGGGACACATGCAAGATGTTGGAACCTGCCTCTGTAGAGTTTAAAAGGGCTTTAAAAAATATAGAAATAGAAGTAAAAATTAGATACAGGTTCTTGGAAAGCATCAACACAGTAAGAGATTTGGGAAGTGGAAACCTTTCAAAATACATTATGATAAATCTGCCTGTGTTTGAAAATTCTTTTTAACTGAATTTTGTGTGTCATAATTTCTTAACGTTTTTTCTACTGTGTGTAATAATGTCTACTAAAATGTAGAAGAATACGTTGTTTTAAGAAGAGAACTATGCACACGACATCATGCTGCAAAAATATTTGAGTACATTTCTGTATGAAGAAATATAATCTACAGAGATAATTTTCAGAATATTTTCTAATTTTGAATGTCTAATCTAAGTATGTATTTTTACATCATTTAAAAATGGGTCGTGTAAGGCTGTCTTTACACAATTCTGTACTTCAAAAAGGTTGGATATTATTTAAAGGAATAGTGCCAGGTCAGGTATCTTTTTAAAGTTTTACTCATTAAAATAGAACTCATAGGTAATACAGTTAGTTAATTTTTTATTTAGCATGGATAAAAGTTATTCTTGACTTTTACCTGCCAAGTTAAATGTGACCATTTTTAGCTGTAATCCACATTATTGTTAGCAAACACATAAATAGTATCTAAATGAAACTGCATCCAAACTAAAATCAGTGGTCAGAGAGCATAGATCTTTGATCACAGAGCTTACCACATTTAAGAAGCAATACAAGGATTAGTATTTTAAGACATGACTTTCCTCTGTAAAAAATCAGCTAAATAGTTAATATTTCCCAGTTGTTAATGTGTAATTTAGCTTCACACTGTCCCTAGCGATATATCGAAACTCCTAAAAATGTACTTGGAATTAATGGAAACTGAAGTGATTTGTATTCAGATGCAATTTTTAGTGGCCTCCTTCTTTTCTTTCTTTTTAAGTACGGGATGAAAATTGAAATCTTCAAAACCCCTGAGATAAATCAAAATAGACAAAACACTTTATGCATCTGTCGGTGTGAGGGGCATTCATTATTTTTGCTGAACTTACTTTATTGCTTGTGGCCAGAATTAGCACACCAGGAGCCAGAGAAAGAGATAAGACCAACAGAATGGCACGCAGCTAATTTTGTTTAGCAAATTTAGATTTGATACGTGCTATTTCACTTCTACAAACTGACTCAGTCGCAGTTTGAAAGGTACAGATGAAGTTTTGTCTCCCACAGTTTAACAACTTTCGCTCAATATTTATAGGCTATGTGAAAATAAATTTCTCTGAGTACCGTATTTCTCACTGGCAGGGTGAGCACTGTGAAGGGAGGTTTATTAATCAGGGAAAGATGAAAACATTTCCATTGTTCCAGGTCTGCAGAAAAATAATATGTCAAAACATCCAACATAACTTTGCTTTAATGGCATTTAAAGCAGGGTTTTGGTATAAAGGCTTTTTGGCACTTGGGAGTCAGAAGCCCCATTATTTTATGCTAGTGTTGCGATTTGAATCTGGTAGATGTTTAGGCTCAGAGTCTCAAACCAGTTATTTCAGGGTTGACACTTGTGTGCAAAACATTTGCTGATTCTCTGCTTATTAAGAAGCCACATAAAGCATAATATCTCACAAACCTTAGTTTGTCCTCCCACAGTGTTAACATCAGTGAAATTTCTGAATGAGGCTGACTAGTGTGATGAACTGGTCCGAGATTTCATGAAACTTGAGTTAAGCTGAGCCTGTAGAGAAGGTGAGGGCTTTTTAAATAAACACATAAACATTTTAAACATATAAACATTTGTAAATGTATAAACATTTAGGTATTTGGTAATGTCTAATGATGTGTTCCTGGTCATCCCTTGGCACCGTGAGTGACAGGAGGTCTCACGAGTTATAGATGCTATGTATTTATTTGTTTCAGTGACCTTTGTCCTGGCTCAAGACTCCATTCTTCCCAATCAAACTCATGGCAAAGAGTAATTCTCATAGTCATAAATTGTTCACCTCATCATTTAGCCAGTGGTTATTTCAAGGTTAATTTTTATCTCAGGCAGCTTCTTTCTTGATTAAGGTCTGTAGTAATTGTGTGTGTGCTGATGGAGCACATGGAGATTTTACCTTGGAGGTGTCTTGAATTTCCTATTGAATCATGATCACATGCTTACAGATGCTTCCTACTCAAATATGTGACAAAATAATTGTGTTACTTATTGTTTGTTTCTCTGAGGAATGTGGAGAATTTGGTTTGACATCCTCTGGATAGGATGAGATGAGCAAAACATATTCTATTCCCAGGACATGTGGTTCTTCAATTTTACTGATTGCTTAAATATTGAAATGCATTCTTACCCAACTGCATTTCCTCGGTCAGACCCACTCATCAAACAATGCAAGTGTTAACAGTTATAGGGCAGTAGTGGACCTCTTGGCCTCTCGTTTGCCATGTGCTGTGACCCATTCTCTTGTTCTTTGCTATTACAGTTAGTTAATACTGCCCTTAACATACACTAAAGTTTTGGCATTAGTGTTTTAAAATAGAAGAAATAGGAATACTTTATAGTAACTTTACCACAATTAAAGACGGTCCCTTATGGGGAGGGCATGTATCCATGGTAGGCATAACACAGCATAGGTGCGTGTTTTATATGGCTTGATGTTAAGAGATGGTTCAAATGTAATAGGATGTTACTGGCTCACAAATTGAGTGTCACATGAAAAACCCAAGCCAAAGGACCTGAATAATGCAGGTGCTGCAAATTTCCTGAGAGTCTGTCATTTTTATCCATTTATTGGTTTGATAGCAAAACACAACAGTTTGAATTTGAGATGAACAGCATGTATGTGGTGATAACCATGTTACATATTTTTTAGTCAGAAGAAACAGTTAACTTGGCAAGGTGTTGGCAGGTTTAGGTGTGTGTATTAGATACGAGACTCACTCTGTGGACACCACAACTACTTTCTTCATTTGTGGTGCATGAGGAGAATTCAAAACTTCTTTTGAAACACCGATTTATAACTTTTTTTGCAAAATTAAAATATTATAGCATATATTGTGAATATCAGTTTAGTTATGGTATTTTGAGTAACTTAGCTGTGGATATGTAATTTAAAAATTTTCTGTTACTACCAAATTAGGACACACTATTTCCTTTGAAGAATAATTACAGACATAAGGACATGGCAGACATGGAAATGAGGACTCTTGGGAAGAGGACATAACTGCCTTCAATAATTCGAGGGCCGTTACTTATCAGAGAGATTAGCACTGCTTTGTGTAGCCTTGAAGAACAGAAACATTAACAGCTGTTTGCAAGGAGAAGGCATCAGATTTCAGTTGAACATCATCAAGGAGTTTCTCATAGTGAGAGCTTCCAGGAGCTGAAGTGGTCTCTCCCAAGAGATTGTGAGTTCCTTCATGTCGCAGAGGGAGTGGTGGCAGCGCTCAACTGACCTCCTCTGTCCTGATAAGGAATGAAGAGGCAGCTGAGGAACAACTGTTGGTCAGGAGTGTTGGGTGGGGTTTGGGTCTGTGACTACTGAGACCTCTTCCTGCCCTTAGGATCCACCCTAGACACAGAGACGAAACCCACATTCCATGTCCAGGACACCCACCCTTGTGCTCCCCATCTTCCTACCTGCTCTGCTTAGGGTGGTGGAACCTTGAAGGGTTTACAGCATTACTTTTTCTTAATTATCAATATTTTGTTTTTGCTTTTTTTGTCTTGAGTTTTCATATTACACTTTTACACTTTTGATCCAGTGTACTGTCATCATTCAATCTCAATTGAAAAATTCAGAATAAAAACATACTTAAAACATACATACTTCATTGTGAACCTGGGTTGAAGCAAGTGAACATTTGTAGGATGGGATCTTACCAAACAGCAAAACTCCATAGGAAGATAGGGGTCATATTTAGTGTAGCAGAATTTATAAAAAGGCTTGCCAAGCCACTGTGAGTAAAGGGTAAAGTTTTGGGGAATACCAGCCAAAGTAATATTCTCTTAGGGGAGTGGAATATGAAAGGAGACAGAAAGATATAAGTGAATGTGTGTCCCTCACTCAGTTACAGGTGTTGGAGGCTTTTAGCAGCCCCTTAGGGAGACTTGAAGGCTTTTGGCATCTTGGTCCTTTTCATTACCACTTTCGGATCTGTACTTAAAGATATTACCTCCATAAAACGTTTTGCCTTTTTTTCCATTTGTGGCCAACCTTTTTTTCCCCACTATTTTTATTAATATACATATGTAATACATAGTATTTACAATGAATTTGGGTATTTCGTGCACATATTTATCATATCAACTTTACCATCCCTTCCCATTTTTGACCCTCCCACCCGCTCCCTATCCCTTCCCCAACTCCAGCTGTCACTCCATGTGGTTCTATAGAATGTCTGTGTTTTGGGTTTTCCAAGTCAGAGAGACTATACGGTACTTAACATATTAATCTTCCGCACTTAAATCATTTCACTTAGGTCACCACTCTAACTCAGCTTCCTATTCCTTGAATGAGTCGCAGTAGTCAAATCTTGATGGCTCTTCTCTGAGTCCAACCAATCCCTTTATTGGGATATTTACTTAAAGTTATTTTTTTCTGTATTTTTGCTATATCTTTGTTCCTATTCTTAAACCTGGCCTTACCCACCAGTTCACATTAGAAACTAACTACAAGCATGTAGTTCAAAAGACTAGTAAATTTGGGAAAGAAGAAATAAAAAAGTTAAATTTCAAATGCCTTAGCTGAATACTGGAAGGTACATATTTGTACATACACAGGGTTATCTTTACATCGATCAGTTTTCTTAGGATAACTTTTCATCAGTGACCTAGTAAGTGAATTACTGCAATAAAACAAAGTTAAAAGTTATATCACATTGCTACATTAAATGAACTTAAATGTATACCACATAAATATGCTTAAAGTAACAGGAAGGCAAATTTAGTTATTTCAGAATTTTTTAACTTCATAATTTATTTACTCATATTTCAATGGCTCCTAACATTCTGCTAGATTTGGTTTAAAATTTTAACTGGCTGTCCATCCATATATTCGTGCATTGGAATTCTTAAGAGATTTCCCCATGTTGCATTATTAGTTAGAAATTACTCTATTTTGCAAACTACTATACTGTTACTAAAATTAATGTTGTAGGGAGATTTCTCAGCCTTTTAATGTTCATTTAACTCCCGATTTAAAATTGCATTTCTGTGATGTAAAGCCTCCTGCCTCAGTCTTTCAGGTTCACCAGCTCTACTCACTGTTCGAAGTCTACCCGCTTTATACTGCTACCTTCAGTGCATGCTCAACCTGCGTGGCAGCTGGGCTGTTGACTCTCTTCCACATTGCGTCTCAGACTAAGATTTTGGTTGTCCATCTTTTAAAAGAGCAATGAGTGAAGCTAACCTACTCTGTAGGATATGATTCTTTCCAAGCTGCTGTCATGTCTTCGTGACCCATTTGTCTTAGCGTCTACATCCTTTCCTCAGCTTGCCCTTTGTAGACTGTTGAGAGCTCTTGTTTCTCTACAGAACTTCGATTTTCCCTGTTTCTGCTGTCTGCTAGATGTCTCTGTTTGGAAATGCCTTACTATCTGTCTTTAACTCAAGCTATTCAAGAGTTTGCTCTGTTTTCACAATTTAATATGATTTGCTTATCTTAATCCAAATTAAATCTTAGTAAAAAGTCAAGAAATGCTATGGAAGATTTAGAAAGCCAGCTATGTCAAGAACTGTGTTAAGCACTTCCCATGTGATCTGTCATCTGATGTTAACAGCATGGGCACTGCTGTCCTTATTTTACCAGCAAGGAAATGATCTTAGAGTAAATAACTCGCTGAATGGCACACACGTATGCAGATGGCCAATTAGTGAAGCCGTATATCCTGACAAGTTGTTACGGTGCAGCTATCAATATGTTGCATATGAAAATAAACTAGAATTATCAAGAAAGATACTGGAAATAGATGAATTTGTGAATAACTTAATATTTTATTTGATATTTATAATAATTAATTGGTAACTTGGTATACTTACGAAAGTACCCAATTTAGATCAAGCATATCAACAGTAATTGACATTACTCTTTTTCGCTTATAATTTTTTGAGAGTCTCACTCTATAGTCCAGGTTGGTCCTGAGCTAACTGTATAACACACACTGCCTTGAACTTTTGACAGTCTGTCTGCCTCAGATTAGCCAAGTGTTGGATTTACAGGCATGCACCACCTCACCTGGCTATGTGGTGTTGAGGAGTCAAACTCTGGGCCTTGTACTTACCTGGCAAGAACTCTAATCACTGTATTTCTGGCCCATTTTGACTTATGATTTCAGTGCATTTGTAACACCTCAAGTATAATAATAACTGCATTCAACTTTTACAGTTGATAAAGCAAAGTAAAACATTACAGGCTAGAGATAAAAAGAAATATTGACAATTAAAATAGTTCAGGCTGGAATTCTAATGATGTGATCATGGGTTGATAACTAATATTAATGTAGTTCTGAAATCATAAATGTTCTTTTTAAACTTTCTTTTCTCGTCCAAAAAAGGAATTCAATACTACTATCAGCCACATAGTTCTGATGATTAAGACAATACATGCAAAATAGTGTCAGGCATATAGTAAGTACTTGATAAATATTAACTAGATTATATATACTGTCATGATAGTGGGATTCCAAAGGCAATTTAAAAGCAAAAACAGTGTATTATAAATTTAAAGCTAGAAGATATTAACTATGAGATTATGAAGTTCCCTATTTCATAATTTGAACTTCAGTTTATATGCTACGTGTTTGTATATGTAGGAGATGAAGTAAGGATTTGCAGGATAATTGCATACCTGGACTGGCGTGGACACTTTAAGTAGACTATTTGGGGAAGAATCTGGCGTTCTCTGCAGGGTAGTTTTCCCAAATCATTTTTCCCTCATAGTCTGTTTTTATAGTTTTGGTATTAAAAAAAGCTTAGAGATCCATTTTACTCCAAAGATTTATGTTTACCTGGTGAACTCGATTCCTCTATCCTTTCATCCTTATTGTTTTTAAAGTGCCTTCAAGAGAAAATGGTTTTTAATCAAATTCATGAGATAACTTTTTATGTTACGTTTTATAGGCATTTAAACTTTTCAAGATAGGACACAACTGATATAATGTCTGACCAAATATATTTTTGGAAAAATTTCTGCATGCTAGAACTGAATGTATTTTCAGAAACATTTCTGTATGCCAGAGAATCCTAAAGGTTTGTGTACAAACCCTGAACAGATTTTGCTACATAGATAGTAAACTGCTTTGATTATTAAATATTTTTCCATGATACAATTATTACATATTTAATTAGACAAGAAATCAGGTAAAGCCTCTGTGTAACATCCTAATGTTTTGTTTACAGAGTTCTGCGAGTAGTGTCCCTGTGTTGATTGACGTTGTTGCACCTAAAACCTTACGTGCTTACAGATATATTACTAATGGGTGTGGTAATTACAGCTCATTTAATGTTGACTGTTTACTGTTTCACAACAACCTCAAACTCTTTACGGCCAGAAAGTCACGTTAAGAATTCGTTTCTCAGCCTACCAATGTGGAAATATTCAAGAATGCTGTGCATTGACAATTTGACAAACATAAAAATGAATTGAAATAATTTAGCACATTGTGTTTAATTTATAATTGAGGTTGAAAGGTCGGGAAGGATTTTGTGCACCAGGTCTGCCACATGTCATTATCTTCTTCAGCTGGCAGGTGGTGCTCCAGAACAATCTGGGCTGCGGAGATGTGTGATCAGATTTCTATCTGAGTTTCTGCCCAAACCTGAGGCAGAACTCTTAAAAACAAAGGCCTTCTAATGTAGCAGTTGGGTTACTACAAGTTTTAGATGTGAGGATAATAACTCAAAAATATTGTCACATGCAAATGCGCCTTTAAATTTTATTTTTAAATTTTTTACATTTTGAGCCAGGCCCATTGGTGCAGGCCTTTATTTTCTATTCATTTATTTTCTACATGTGTGTTATGTGCCACTACACCCAACCTCCACGGTGCTGGGGAATTGAACCCAGGGCCCTGCACTTGCCAGGCAAGAGCTCTTAACTGCTCAGCTACTCCTCCTACCTACACTCTTAAATTTTAAAAATGCTCTAATTATCATCAGTGACATTGATTGGGATCAAAGATTCATGAAACCTCATTAGTACTTTTTACTTAAATGCAAACCTGTAATTTGAAATATTAAACTGTAATTCAATTGCACTAGTCATTCTCTATTGACTTGGTTGTTATTGGTTATTATATTATTTTTAACCTATGCTTGATGATAACCTTAACGAAAGTGTTAACTACATACTTTAATACAAACATTTTTAGAATATATTATTTGATTGGGCTATTCTGGTTGTTTTACATGAAGATATCCTGAGTACATGGAGCTCCATGGATGTTTTCCAGAAATGACAAGGGAGGCATCTGTGGAAACCCTTCACCACAGGCTAGATTGTGTGATTTGGGTTTCCTCTCCTCTAATGAGGTCGGTAGAGGACATGGGAACTGCTGAGGTTCGAGTTTAAAGAAAAACAATATGCCCAGTTTCTGAGAGATGGAGGGATATTAAGCAGGGTAAGCTGGGCTGCTTGGAGGTACAATGGTTATCACATACCTACCAGCCTGCGTTTATTTCCTTCACGTCACTTAATGCTGGCTGTGTTTTAGAATGAATTGTTTTGCCTTCCGCTCTTGAGTCATTCTGTTACATCTATGAATCAAGAACTAATTTTTTTCTGCTCTTACAAAGCAGTCTGAATCATTATTGCTAGTCAGAATCATATTTGATAACCAATATAGTGAACATCTTTGCACACTCTATATCCTTACCAAATATTAATTTTGTCATTCTCATTTGAAATGAGTAGTTGTAATTTTAAAGTATTGTAGTATTCGTTAGAGCTCCGTGTGTTTCTAGACCAGCACTTTGCCCCAACAACCCCTACCACCTAAGAGTGAAAATGCTTTCTTCGGTGTTACCTAGTGTTAGAGTTGGCCATGGTTCTAATTGTGCCACTGATTTCTATGTATTCATTAGACTGATATGCATAGTACTCTGTGTTGAGTACTCTGGATTTTTAACTTTTTATCGCAATGAGATTTTGTTAACTATTAAAAGTAATTTTTGCCTAGCCTTTGCAGCATGGAAAAAAAGGCATCAAGTTGCAGTCATATAATTTGCCATGGTGGTAACTAACATTCAAACCTGAAAACAAAAGAAATAAGCCTTCACACTTTTGCTGAATAAATTAAATTTTGGATTTATTGTCAGTCTATGAAGGTGTGACTTTCACGGATAAAAACATCAGAGTCTGACTTTCATTTCTCAGAATTGGCTTCTCAGTGTTATGAAACTTTAATATTCCTAAAATTTTACAAGTACTCTTTCATAATTTGATGTTTGCGCCTTTATTCAGTGTTTTTCTTTTCAAATTTACCAATGTGGAAAGTCTGTGACAGTGTCTACCTGAAATTAACACAATTTTAGAGGAAAAAAAAGGATCGTTAAAATGATTTTCCTCGGATGATACTAAGGGCAGTTTTCAATGGCCATTTTATTTACCCTTTACATTTCATGGCACACAGTGGTTTCGGTATTACTATGAATGTAATAAGCGCTGATATATTATTATAAGAAGAACTTGATAATTTTCAAGTTTTCTAAAAGAGTTGAGAAGTTGTATACGTGACTTTATTATACTTACATAAAACTTGTGACTCCTAGTTAAATCATGTTTATTTTTAAATATTGACATTTAAAATAGCTTCATTAGATTTATTGTACTTTTTTAATACTCAAGGATTTCTACTACTTATTTAAAAAATAAAGACTGATGACCTTCTTTGGATTTCTTTATACTAATAGAGTTTAAATTTTATCTATTTTTATTCTTCGCAAGTCATGGCCTTGCCTTGGTTATGAACACAAAGGTATGTGATTCTGAGGACGTACACCGTGGCAGTAGTGGTAATCCTAAATTACTGGCCCCAACAGCAGGAAAGTGATAGAACAGCTGTCCCTTTGGACTGCAGTCTCTGTTGGGAGCAGTCCTAGGACTTAGGAGAGAGATCCTCTCTTGGCTGTTGCCTGACACGTAGCTATTCATGTCCTAAGACATTCCATTAAACAGTTCACTTTCTAAGGGTCAGATTTTTTTCTTTTTCCCTAGCAGTACTTTGATGTGGGTCGAGAGCTGTGCTAGCCGACGTTACTTCAGTGCTACGTGGACTGTGCTTTGCGGTTCTTCCTCTTCTTACCATATTTCAACTGTGCACAAGTAAATAACTTGAGCTGTTTCTGCATCACTGGGAAATTATTAAGAGTAAGTGGTCACCAGAGTTGTCCTCCACAACAGAGCTCGAACTTGTGCCTAATAGGGACGTATAGTGCCATAGATCATTTCTTTTTACACAAATATTTTGATTAGTGATTTCATGCATCATGGCAATTCTCTCAGTGCATTTTGTTATGCTCTCTAGTTTTTATAAGTATGCAAATGTTCAAGTGCATTTAATAGCCCTGATGTTATCAATGTCCAGTTATTTCCTAAGATTTTTAGGTGGGTCTTGGGAAATTTTGAGGTGAGATTATATACTTTTAATTGAGAATTAGCATTCATTCTTGAATGTAATTTGTTGTGAGAGCCATACTAATTGCTGTCATATTTAGGGTTGATATATGAGGCAGTCATTAAAGGCCTGTTTTCTAAGGTTATTTTTATATGCATGGACTCTCTTTGTCCTTGGAAAACTGAAAACTGAGGTGCACTTATTTAAAAAAATCTTCCAAGTCTGGTGGCACAAGCCTATAACCAGCACTCCCAGGAGGCTGAAGGAGGAAGACTGCAAGTTTAACCCAGCTGAGCAAGTTAGAAACTTAGCTGTCTCAAAATCAAAACCTATAAATGGGCTGAGGATATAACTCAGTTTAAAGTCCTTGAGCTGAATCCTCAGTGCCACAGATAATTTCTTATCAATTAATATATCGGTGATTAATGGTCTAATACAATTGCCTGTGATATTTTCAATAGAAACCATGAATTATTTAGGTGAAAACAATAGTATTCCTTTATATTTCCAATTAATACTACATGTTGAAAAATTTAAAGTTGCATCTATCGCCAAATAACAATTCTTACAGGCTGAAAATCAACAGTTTCGCTCTAGGATTTAGCTCTGTATTCCTTCATACACAGTGTAGTGTTTTAATGCTTCTATAGCAGAGTTGCCGTTTGCCAGTAAGAGACCCCTCGAAGCAAAATGATGCTTCTCATCTGGCAGATTTCTGTAGAGATAAGTAATATCCAAACATTCCTTTCAGATGCCGAGTAAGGGAGATATTACTATGTAACTTTTTTATTTAAAAATAACTGTGTACATCAGTGACCTGCAGTAAATAGCTCTGCAAGGAGAAGTGGCAGGCTCATTCACCTTGCACCCATGCAGAAATAACTGAGCTCTGTTTCCATGGCTGGAGGGAGAAGAAAGGAGAGAATGAGAGAAAAGGACTGACCTTGGATGGTAGTCACTCCCTTCTTAGCAAGAGGGAGTTTGCATTCACTATTTTGAACTTCTTCCCCCGCCTCATTTTATTGATATGGTTTTCACAGGCATTCACTATTTTTAATGCATGGAATTTACTGCTCAGTGCATTGCGTGTAACTCCTCGTCCTCTAAGCAGTCAGATGTCACTGAGGTAAAGGGAAGATTGTAAGGAGTCTGTCTCCATTTTTCTAAATTGTGCATTTTTTTCTGCTGACTTTTCATCAGGTGGCAAAACATACTAGAAATGATTGAAGGATTACAAGTTCATTTTGGGGATAAAGATAGCAATATGTATTTAAGTTGTTCTCATAATGACAAAACAGTATATACAAAGCTTTCCTCTCCTTCACTGATGTTACTAATTGCAACATTGGAATATTTCATAGGGAAAGAAATATAAGCTGTATATGATAGAAAAGGTTAAAGTTAAGCCTAGGAATTCTTAATAAAAATTTATATGCATTTGGTACTTTTTAATTTTAACTGTCATTCAGAAACCTTTTATTGTAAGATTTTCAACAGATGCATGAAGAAACTAGAATAACAGTTTGGCTGTGATTGTGTGCTTGAAACAGAAGCTTGTATCCAGTCATGCCTCACACTGGAGTTTGTGTAGGTCACGCAAATGTAGTTCAGTGGAGTTCAGTCCTTTGCATTTATTTAAACATGTGGCCTAGTAATTCACTTGTCCAGGACCTAACAGGCTTGGAACAGCAGTGATATCAGACCATCTACTGTACAGAGACCAAGGATATTTGGTCCTGTCTCCATAATTGTATTATTTCGATCAATATAGAAAGTCAGTATTATAGGATTTAGTATATTTTCATGCATAGACTAGTATCATTACAACATTGTAAATATTCAGAACCTTCAGGTGACTTTTTAAATATAAAAACCCAGAGCTCTGTAATGATTTGCAGATTATTTTGTATAATTGTATTAAAATACCTTCTCTGCCTTACATATATATTGAATGATTTTCTGGCAAATTTCTTAGTGATCATCATTTCCAGGTTTTTTTTTTTTTAAATAAAAAACAGGCTGAAGACTCAAGTCACTAGGCAAAAATTAGGTCACAATCAGTGGCAGAGACTGGAAGTCTTAGCCTCTGACATTTTTCTGTTACCCAGGCCCCTACTCCATAAAAATGGAGAATTAAGTCGTTATGCGGTTCTCACACTGCATTTTCTTTGTATAGTTAATAAAAATAACTTTTACATCACTATAATATATAGGCAGATATGAGGACAGTATCACTTGTAATGTCTTCCCTACTAACACCTTATGCTAATTACATTTTCCAGGTTGGTCAGTAGTTTCGCAGAATGTGTATAAGTGTGACTGTGTGTTCATAATAAATTTCACAAAAATGTCATACTTTCTGTTCTGTTCTTTAACCAAGTTTTTGTACTTATTTTTACTCAGAATATTTTTCCACTTCTGAAATTTTTATTTCACCAACATGTGTAGTGTGACACATCTTTGCTCATAGGAAACCGTCAGAGTCCCTCCTGTTGACCTTGATGGTTTTGATTGATTCATTTTCCTTGTTTCTTTTTCGGTGCTTCCTCTCTTAATATTAGAAGCTGCCCAGAATGCACTTGGTTGAATGCACAGAATAGTGATTGTTTCCTCAGAATAAAGGTATACATGGTCAAAATTTAAGAAAAAAATTAAGTTTTTCTTTATTGCTTATTGCCCTGAAGAAACTTGAGACGAGTTTACACAAATATGAGCTTAACAAGTACTTTAGAATTAAGGTGAATTTATAGTCACCACACTCTAGAAGTCTGAGGTAGGAAGATCACAAATTCAAGCCCTATGTGGTCACCTCGTTGACCTAAAAAATGCTAAATATAGTGATTTATTTAACCAAAATTAGGATATATAATTTGTGTCAGATGCTAAGTAGCGATTAATTGATACTGAAAATGTTGACACGTTCTCTTTTTCTATTGGCACCAAGATACCTTTCGTTGTATAATAAATATATCTCTGTGGTGTTCTACTGAATTTGGCACTGTGTATGTATATTAGTGCTATATATGACAGTGAATGCATTGAGTAATGATCAAAGGTCATGCAAATATGGGAAATATTTAAATAATAAAATAAAACTTAATTGATGTGTATATCATTCCATTTATTGACTTCTTTTGGACCAAGTGCAATCATTGACATACTTTAGAAGAAAAAATATGGTAACATTTTACAGTTTTAAAATGCCATTTTATTTGATAAAATATGTTGGTAGTTTCTTTAGGATATCTTAGTGCAAAATAAAGTTGCTTTTAACAATTGGAAAAAGGTACATCTGTACATATTGTTGAGAGTGAACAAATATAAATTTAAATAAAATAAATGAACAAATATAAACTTAAATATGTTGGAACAAGATATTCTATTGTCTTCTCATGTCTTTGGAAATAATTTTGTTTTCTTATATAGTTTAGTTTTCTTGAAGCATTCTGAGACTACCAATTAAGAATGAATATTTAAAAAATAGAGAAATAGAGTAGCATATGGAAAACAGTCTCTGTTTTAAAATGTGGTAACTAAAACATGAGCGTGAGGGTCCACATGCCTGAGTTCAAGTTCCAGGTTTGAGGTCTGACTATATGATCTTGGAAAACTTAATAATTTATGTCTCAGTGTCCTCATGTTTAAAATTGGGAGGAAATGCTTCTACTTCTGGGAAATGTTTTGATGATTATGTGGGAAAATATTTATAAGGTACTTAGCATATTTGGTTCATGGTGAATACTTGTGAAATGTTACTATATTTTTATATGATGGTGATAACTTTTAAATGAGCCCTTTTATTACCACATTAATTTATTTAAGGGGCTTTGTCTTTAGCATTCCATTTTAGAGTGCTTAACACACAAAACAAAAATAACTTATTTCCTTCAATATATATTATTGAGTGTCTACTTCCATACCAGGAAATGTATCAGGAATATGTCAGTCTAATGAAGGCAGAAGCAGAGTTAGAGGATTTCATAATTTTGGGATGAATTTTTTTTTTTTTTTTTTTTTTTTTGAGACAGGGTCTCACTCTGTGGTCCAGGCTGGTCCCGAATTCACTTCAGAGCCCATGCTGGCCTTGGACTCACGGCAATCCTCCTGTCTCAGACTCCCGAGTGCTGGGATTAGAGGAGTCCGCCACCACACCCAACTTATGTGGTGCTGGGGAATCAAACTCGGGTACTTAGCGCTTGGTTTAGTGCTTGCTCAAGCGCTTTAGCTGCTGAGCCATTCCTCTAGCCCTGGGATGAATGTTAAGGGGAAGATGTTGTGGGTTGAAAAAAGAGGGATGCTTATTACAATCCTAAGTTAGACAAAGTGTCTCTTTCCTTTTCTGAAATGTCACGCGAAACAAATTAGCCAAATGGGGAATGATCAGAACATTGTATATGTGGGAAACTTGTAATCATAAAAATATATTATCATAGACAGAAGATTGGCCAACTGACTTAGTATGATTAAAGCATAAATATTGAAAGAATGTAACTGAAATTTAGAAAGAGACAGGTCACAAGGAAATTTTATTTTTCATTTAATTGTTATTTGTCATAAAAGTGATTGATGACATTTATATGAAAATTTGATTTTGTGCATTCATGATTCACTGTTTAAATAAGCAGGTATTTAACAACTTGATATTTGGATATACTGGTATATGTGGAATGAATTGTTAATGTACCAAGTGAACAACGTTCTAGTTTAAAAACAAACCTGGAAATTTTGGAGAGAGAATCAGACTTAGGTCAGAATCTTTGTAAAGTTATTGGGCTTGGTTGTAGGAAAGAGGGGAAGAGGAAGGACAGGAAACTTACCAAAAAACATTAATATTTTCTGTTTTATACCATGTATCAAGTTCCATATTAGGTACTTTAGAATGAATTACCTGTACATTTCTGAAGAAGATCTGCTTAAAATTATCAAATTATGCCTGCATTTGTATAAATTAACATATTTACTCAGTATCCAGATCTGTTTCCCAAGACACGGACATACAGTACTTCAATGAAGAATTCCAAAGATATGAAGGAGAATTTATTCAAATTTCCCCTCTTCATCAAGGGGTAAGATTGATACAGTTTTGGGATATTTTAACAGTTGTTTCCTTTACTTCTTCCTTACTGGAAGAGTAAAATTTAATTCAGTTGACTTCAGGGAATACAGTCATAATTCCTCGAGGCCAATTTTCATCGTTTTGTTTTCTATGTTGATGCCTGGTTTAGTCATGAAAATGGGGCAAAAATTCTGGCCAGTGAAACAGGAAGTCTGGCAGGCTTCAAGAAGAACATGTCCTTCCTAGTGAAAAGTAGTAACCTGGGTTAAGCAGTTCCTGCTTTTGGCTAAAAATCATCCTCTCTCCATGCTGCTCCTAGTACTGCAACACTGTGTCATTTGTCGTGGGTAATGATATCAGTAACATTCCCCCCAGAAATGGTGTCTGTCTGTCTCTCTCTCTCTCTCTCTCTCTCTCTCTCTCTCTCTCTCTCTCTCCCCCTCTCCCTCTCTCCCTCCCTCCCTCCCTCTTTCTCTCATCTTTCTTTATTCAAAAATTTAAGTCCCCTTCTTAAACCACACTTAGGACCAAACTCTACTAACTGATAACCCTAAATGTTCAATCATAATACCCTGACTGACTTGTTTAGCTAAATCTAGCGAGGTAGCAGACTCATTAATATACTTTCCTCCTCATTGTAATAGGATTCTCTCATTATAGACACTAGAGAATAGTAAATCTGACATGATAAACATTCTGAAAATCTGTAGAGAATCCAGATCAGAAAAAAGATATGATATGTACCAGCAGACACTAAAAACTGAATTCTAGTTTGCTTTTCATTATAAAGAACATAGGTATAAATTACCAATACCTATTGTACAGATAATAGTATTGTTATATTAAGCTTTTAATTTGTTCTAAATTATATAAATGGAAGAGAAATAATCATGTGACTCTTCTTCTGGGGGTCTTAAGGTATCCATTACTCTCTGGACACTATGCCTAAATTTTAAAAGGGATTATTTAATTCTCATGAACTTTTGGTTAGGATGGAAAATATTTCGTGCCCCATAAAAATTTTGGCTCTGTATTCTAGTATGGAATGTTTATCAGCTGTAAGTGAAAAGTCATGCTGTTTGTAGAAGTACTAAACTATTTCAAGAAGAGACCAAATAGCATTTTTTTGTTGTTGTGTACATCGATATTGCATCAAACTTTTCAATATGCTTACAAGTAAAAACATACTAGTTTGGAGGAAGATAGAACTTTCTTCCTACTTTCCTAATATATCTATTTTTCTAAGCCTCTGTTATACCCAAGAAAATGGACCACTCATTACTCACAAGGTATTGCATTAGATTTTTGAAGTGACAGTTTCTTCTTAGTATTTTGTTACTATGATTTCATTGGGTAGGGATCAGGTAGACTTGAAAATAATAATGTCATTGCACATTCCTTGGATTCCACCAGTGCTTAAAAATAGTTTTTCTTTAAATTTCTACTTGTTAATAGGCATTTTACCTACAAATTATCTTTTCAGGTATTTTTCCTTATAGACGTTTTATTAGTAGAATATAAATGAAGTATTACAATGTTAGTGTCATGCTTTACTTGCTGACTGTTGATGCTGTCTTAGACTTTTTAGTTAGTAGATGATAGCTTATGAACTGTGAAACGCCCCCATTGTCCTATCTGCCACCAAGTGTGTGGCTACTGTTAACTAAGGACTTCTCTAACCTGTAACTCTTTTTCTTCCTGCCATGCTATAATATTGTATTTTAAATTACTCGTTTCTTCTGTAATCATTTCAATTTTTAAATAGAGTAATAGTATTGAGTTATGGAAAATGTTTTAGCCAAATCCTATTTAAGACTAATAGTTCACTCAGATCTTGTATGAAAAACATTTTAAAGTGCAAGACCTCCTTTTTTCTGTATCTTGTCAAACCAGTTATTGCTTCTGTGGTTTAGATAAACATGGAGGCTTCTGTACACTTCAGTTTTATTTATATTACACAATCATCATATTGGAAATTACCCAACTTGAGTGTTGAGTTAATCCATTCGATGGAGGATTAGTTAAATAAAACTCTTACCTGTACCTCAATGCTTTTTCTTCTGGGTCATGTCTAGCAGTTAACTTCTCTGGAAGTAATTATAAGTATTATGAAAGTAAAGTGAAATAGCCTTGTCATATCTTTTCACATTTAAAATGTTTCTAATTGATGTGTGTCTGGAATTTTATAAGAAAAACTTAGGATTTTTATTAAGTTTTTGTTGGGCATTGAAAGTTGTCTGAAAATCCCCAAATTAATACTGTTTTACAAATCAGATAAGTCCTAATAAAAATGAAACTTGTATCTCGTAGTTCAATACATGGAAACCTATTAACTCTGTGCTTCACAACTCACACACCCAGCAGTTTAGTTGATTAAACTTTCGTTGGTTAGTTGTTATTATTATTAACCATGGTTGTTTTTGCTGCAGTTTCTGAAGCACATATTTGGCCAGGCTCTCTAATTGGTGCATAATACACAGTATTTCACTTGAATCAAAACAATCTGCGGGAGGCAGAATTTATGTTCTCCTAACTCCAAAGCTAAATAGAAGTCTTTCAATTTTCATATTCCACATTAAGAATGTGAACATAAGATTAATTAAAGTAGATTCTTAGGAGTTCTAATTGTAGTGATTTTGATGGAGTAATACAGATACTGCATAATATTTTATATAAAATGAAAGAAATATATTCTTGTTATGTCTTAGGTGAATTTGGATAATTGAATGGTAATGATAACATCAATAGAATTTGAGCCTGTTCCTCTTAGTTAAGACCTGAGATGTATTTATATACACCAGTAATCTTCCACAAAAACAAATATTACTGTATGTAAGAGTCATCAGAAGTTGTACAACATAATGTGGAGTTCCAGTTTTCTAAATCACACTATCATATCAGGAATGGACCTATATGAAACCAAAATATGTCCAACAGCGAGGGAATTTGAGGTGCAATTTTTTTTGCTTCTTTGTACCTATGTGTGGGTGTGAGGTCCAGGTATAAGGCCTCTATGATGGGGTGAACAAACTTCTTTAATGTGGGTGGACTGGTCAGATTGAAAATTGGGGATTGGACTGTCTAGCCAGTGTGTGAGTTGAGGATTGAGTGGAACAAAACAGAGTAAGCTTGCCTGATGGGTTGGGAGAGCAGGAGGTGGGTTACAGTTTCATGGGAAATTGGTCCATGCTAGAAATTAAGGGTGTCATAATTAGTTGGCCAACTGCCGGGCCAGGAAGGTTGTTATTTCCAGCCTTGGAAGGTTGCTATGTGAGGGTCATGAAAGTTGCTGTGGTCCTGCCAAGGAAGGAGTGAGGGAGTTGCTGTTCGTAGGCCAAGTTCATAAACAGAAAGGCAAATTTTATGTGTGGGAACAGCTAGGACGTTCAGTACGTGAGTTACTACATGACAGCCATACACACTGTGTATTTTTTGAAATTCTGCAGTTTTTCACTTTGGACTTGCCGTGCTTGTGCAATGGGTTTTTTAACGAGGTGCCCATAAATAACTCCAAGGGATTGATTGGTAAAATACTATGTGCAGATTTTTATATAAGCCGTTCCCTGCTTCTTTCTGGGAGCTATTCTGGAAAGAAAAAAATTAAGGGAATGGAATTAAAATTTCAGTATATAAAGCAGAATATGAAATAGTGAAAAGCTTAGGGTCTTGAGAAATAAATTCTCATCACATTGATTCAAAGCCTTTCAGCTCTATGGAAGGTCTTGGTAGACCCAAAAGTGCGGAAATAATTGATTGTTTTAGTATTGGCAGATAATTATGACAAATTTGAAGACACAAAAAGAGCAGATCACAAAGAATGTAAAACATACTCATTTTTTCTAAAGCTCAAGAGAAATATTTGGAAGAAAAGGGAGAAGGGAAGGATTCGTAGTTTTGCCATGATATGTATATACACAGAATATTCAAGATCAATGTAAACTTTATGTATTGCATGTATGTATATCAATAAAATGGGTAAAAAGCATTCTGATAAAACCAAAAAGTAGAAAATATTTTACATAGACTACTAAAGAAATATGGTGGAATGCTGAAATAAGGATCAGTGCCCACTATAGTGATTTATATTCTGAACATATGTATGTGGGTATTCCTGGATTCTATACACCACTAGGGAGATTAAATTTATGGTGCCTCAGATTCTCTGATAGGATTCCAGTTGTCTACACTAGCTAGGTGACTTTTTGGTCATTAATTGGACAATCAACTTTATGTCATAAAATGTGCATTTACCAGCTTTTTAGAAATGTGGCTCAGAAATTAGAAATTTAAAAAACTATGTCTAACAAGTGACTTGTGACTCCTGAATTATATCAGTGTATAAATATTGGTGCAATTTATGTTATTTTTCAAATATACTATCTGATCTGTTTTGCTGTTTTGAAGTTATATTTGATTTTTATGTAATATAAATACTTCTTCTGGAACTTGTTTTTGTGTTATAGTGTCAGAAGATAAGACTCTCCATTCAGAAACAAAGGACGTAATTGTTCAGATTGCAACAAACAGGATAAGCAGGATACTTCCATTAATTATCTATCCCAAGGCCCCCTAAATGATGCAGAGTGCCCAGTAACCACTTGCCTGTTATGAGTTGTGGGAGAGAGGGAGAACATTGACTTAGAGATACGTACTGCTTTTGTAGCAATCAGTAAACAGGCCCGCTCTTTGACCATATGGGAAACACTACCTCTTCATCAAAGACTTATCAACTGCAAATGCAACTCTGAGAAAGAAGTCAGGCAAAATGCCTTCCATTCTAGGCTCAGCCAGCAAGATGTGAAAGTGCAGGAGGGGTCTCTTGGAAGACTGTCTTTTCCAAAAGTCCAGTTTTATATCACATTCCTGCTCATGTTCAAGCTGACTTTGTCTCCCCTCATGCTCACAGCTCACTTCCTGTCTTTAAGCATTAGAAACAGTTGCAGATTTTTAAATGCAGTCACCCTACAATGAACATTTTAAGAACCTAACACCAGAATTTATTGTTTTCAGCATAATTACAAAAACTCATAGTGCAGCAATGACATTACATCTATAAAGTTCTGGACATATCTAGATAGATGTCTGCTTTGAATTCACGTATCACTATAAGTGAGTACCACTGAGATGTGCTTTACTTTCATATTTGCACTAGCCTCATTAAGTCTCATCTACTTTGCATTCCTTATTCAAATGATGTATTAGTCACTTTCTTGTCAGAGGGACATCCACAGATTGAAGGAGAAGAGATTTATTTGGTCCCAAGGATTCCATTCTAAGTCAGCTGGCTCCAAGGCAGGCAGGGCATGGTGGGAGGTTCTGGCGGAGAATGCCTGCTCATCCCGTGGCAGCCAGAAAGCAGAGAAGAGAGGAGCTGGAGGCAAGAACACGTCCACCTAGGTCTCGCCCTTAGTGACCCACCTCCAACCGGGCCCCCTCTTACCAGAGTAATCAGCTACTGAGCCCATCAGTGGTCATATAGAGCTGCCCTTGGTTCAGTTACCTTTCAAATGCATGAGACTTGTGGCGAGTATTTTATATCTAAACCAAAACAAATGGCTTGGTGAGTGAGAAGCATGTTCTTAATGACAGTAATGAAGTATTGCCAATCACGATCAGATTTTATTGTGCATAGAAAATTCACCTGATATATTTACCTCAATATTAGGTTCCTGGGCTCAGCTACAATTCCATCCCATAAACTTTGGTTTAGCTTGTGCCTCCACAAGTTTTTCATGAGTTTTGTGCACTTACATTTAATGTATGTTGATTTGGCTGGATTTAGTCCTTTTCTCTTGTTACTTGTTTTTTTCATTTATTTTATCTAACCTTTATTTTTAAAAATCTTTTACTGCCTTCCTTGAGATTAATGAAAAATATTTCTTACTCCATTACTCTAAGTATCCTCTCTAGATTTTTCCAGTATGCTCTGTATCATTTGTTATGGTTACTTTAAAATGTAAGTATATATCTTTAGTTAAACCCAAGGCACATTATCTATAAATTTACTTCAAAGAATACTAAGCTAGATGTATGAAATCTTTCTCTATTAGGTATTTATTTAAGTTAAGGAGTTAACCCTAGAAGATTTTTTGAATGGAAAATAAGTTTCATGGAAGTGATGGTGACCATGTAAAAATGAGAACTTAATGGCAGCCTATCATTACTTATTTATATAAAAATGTATATTGATATAAAATCACATTTTTATAGTGTTCTAATGTGTGAAGACTCTAGAATATACTGAAATTCTTAGCTAGGGATGGGTATGAAATTAATTTTTCCAGTTCAAAGAGAATATAAAAATACATGGACTAGTAGATAATTTCTGTATGGTTTATGTCCAGTCATAGACAATTTATATCTAACTAGGACAATTTTAGAATTGTTGTGTATCTAATAGATTTACAAAAATTTTGCATACATATGCATTTTTTAAAAAAATTAGTGTCTATTTGCAATATGCGATAGCTACCTTCCATGTGGGAAATTGATGCACATTTATACATCTATCATTTTTAATATTTTATTTCTTGGTAATTTTTCTCCTACTATTTTCTCGTGTTCTTGAGTTGTTTAACAAACCAACATTGTTTTCTCTTCTTGCTGCAGATCCCTCAAGAGATATCCTTTCCACCACTGGCAAAAACCAAGAGCTTCAGCAATTCAAAAACACCCACGTTAGACAACACAAAGCAAGCTACTTCAGCTATTTCTCTAAAGGTCACATAGTGCTTTGTGTTTTCCACAACATGACACAGCATGACAGAACAAAGTAGTTATCTTTTGTACTTGTCAGCATTGTTATATCAACTTCAAATGATGAAATGCTTTTGAGTTGGCTAGTGCTTTTTTCCTTTGGGAGTTACACTGATCCCTTTAAAGTCTGATATGCATGAAATAAATGATTCATTTATTATCCCTGACACCTGAATTTGGGAAGAAGAAATATCTTTAGAATCACTTTAAGACTGCATTTGGTTGCTCTTTGCTTTTGAAGTGTTAAAATAAAGTTTATTGGGATTTTTAGTCTTGAAGTTACCATGTTTACTTAATAGCTCTGTTTTCCAATAGGAGAAGAGGCCATATTCTCTTGAACATTGTAGAAGATGGAGTTGACTTGTTAAGGAAATAAATTTTAACTGTTACTTGAGAGATTTTAATTAAATTCCTTCAATCGTAGTCATAATTTAATTTGAAAACTTAGAGTGATACCAGCTGTTAGAACAGCAGACCCCCTATATTGTAGTGATTTAACTCAGCAAGAGTTTATTTCCTGAAAGTACAATTCAAGGTGGATATTTCCGGTAGGGCTGCTGCCTGGGGTCCTGCTGTCTTCATGTAGTTCTCCTTGTAGCCTGGTGGATGGAGCCAAATAGAGTAAAAGAGGGTAGAGGGTTGCATGTGGAAAGTTCTAGGAGTTAAGCCTGATAGTGGCTTACATTAGGGTGACTCATGTTCTATTGTCTAGAATTTAGTTCACTGATGTATGAAATTCCAGGGGAATACAGTTAGGCTGTCTTCCTTGTACTGGGTTTGGTAAGCAGCCCTTCCTTCCTTCCTTCCTTCCTTCCTTCCTTCCTTCTTTCCTTCCTTCCTTCCTTCCTTCCTCCCTTCCTTGTGTTGTATTTGGTGACTGCCCTAAGGTTTCTTTTTTTCTGTGCACTTACGTATCGCACAGACCCTGGCACCCACAACTTAAGGACAGAAAGGTTGGTGTTACCTCTCTGTTTCAGAAGGTTTCAGTCCATTGGTGGGCAGCTAGCAATGGCATAGGACCTCCCCAGAAAGAGGCTGTTAATCCCCCAGTGGCCAGAAACCCCAGTGAGAAGGAAGGGTGGAGCCAGTGAGGGTAGTGTACCCTTGCAGCTCAGGCCTCAGGGACCCGCCTCTTCTGACCTGGCTCCACCTCTTAGCGCTAGGAGCAAGCCTATACCCTTCCAGCTTAGGCCTCAGGGACCACCCCTTTTGACCATGGGCCACCTTTTAACAGCACAAGGGATCAGTGAATTAATCCACTCGCACCATTAGCCCATGATCTAATCACCTTCCGGGAGCATGAGTCCCTTGAGGGACGTTCCAGGCGATCCTCGCACTGCATGCACTCTCTGCTCTAGAATTCGTAACTGGGGAGGGTGGCAGTGTCTGTTGTAAAGCAGAAAGATTTTGTTTCAAAATCAATTTTAAGGTAAAAATATGGCTCAACGTTTTATTATTTATTTATTTATTTATTTTTGAGATAGGGTCTCGCTCTGTAGCCCAGGCTGGTCCTAAACTCACTATGTAAGCCAGGCCGGTCTTGGACTCAGGGCAATCGTCCTGCTACAGCTCCCTGAGTGCTTTGATTACACGCCTGGTTTATATGGTGCTGAGGAATTGAATTCATGGTCTTGCCCTTGCTAGGCAAGTGCTTTAACTACTGTGCAATTTCTCCAGCCCTTCAGCATTTTGTGAGACAATTATGAACCAGAACAAATAATCTGCTTGCCATTCTGCACTAAACTATGGAATAGGAAAATCTTTAACTCAAAGATTATTATACAAATTAAATTATATGAAGTATATAAAGGGCCTAATACAATCCAAATTTTTTTAAGTCCTTTACAATGGGAGTTTTAATATTTACAGTTTACAAATTGCTTCTTTTCCTATGATAATAGTGAGTATGATTTGACATTAGCGTAGTTTAACACCAAAAGTTTTTTTAAGAATTATTTTATGCCGCTGCAGCTCTTAAGAAATTTGAACATGTTAGCACCTGTCCCGAAGCAATTTGAAGAAATGTATATTCAGGAGAGATAAATTTGGGGGGAGGTAGGTCATGATTGCAACATATATGTTTTTTCATGCCTAGATGCTACATTTGCAGTTTCTATGATTTACTTCATTATAGAATTTGTGGAGGAAGGAAGTCAGACTTTCAGAGTGAAAAATATGTGATTGTGCATGTATGTGTATGCATATGTACACACCCGTACCCGTGTGTGTGTACATACTGTACACACATCTATTGCTCACTTTATATTAATGTATGTTATACATAAATATATATGGATACTTTGTATCATTTTTCTTAAATTTACTCTGTGTAAGCCTATTTCTATTATACTTTTAATAGTTCTGCATATTGATTATTCATTTTAAATATAATTATATTTATAGACAAAATGTGTTATTTCACTTAATGTCATGGGGATTACAGTGTAAATAATCCAAGAGGATCCACTTTCAGTTAAGAGTTGAGCTATTAGTTAAAAGAAATAACATGATTTTCATGCTACTTGTCTTTATACATAAAATAATCCAGGAGCAAATCCTTTATTAAAACAATACAAAAAATTAAAATAGAATTGAGATTTCCATTTAGCGTTTTAAAGCGCCTTGTCGTTGGTTATATGTGCATTTAGGGCATGTGAGGTAGATAGCTTCAGATTTTCAAAACTTTTCCACTTTGATTCATAAAATGATCAAGAAGTTTTTCTTTGTGTTTAAACATGATTTGTCTCTGATGCTCTAAGACACTCTAAAATTTATGTTTGGTTCTACAAAGTCAAAATACTACTGAAGTCAGTGTTTTCATTACACTGTAGTGTGAGTGGTAGAGGTTAAGGCGAGTGATTCTTCCATGTTTAGTCAGGAGCAAGTATTTCAAAACAGGTATCGTTTTCAGAGTAAATACTTCTTTTGTTTCCAATACTTGCATTCTACATTCAAAATCCTGAAAATATCTCATTTTTTTGTGACTGACAAAGATGTGACTGGTCAGGCGTTTCCCTTCCATTGCTCTGGTGATTTTCTTTGGTTTGGGTAGGTGGGTATACCTGATGCCCTACGATAATTTCTGCCCAGTCTACTGATGCTTATTTATATGAATCTGAGTTATACTTAGGGGCCTCGTGAATTTACATTCTAATTTAATTATATGTTTTATCAGACCTACTTCATGCCAGCAAATACAACTACACATCCCCAGGAGCCAGTGTGGAATCATGAGAAAGGATTTTTGGGGAAACCTTCTTGTCATTACTAGACTAGACTGAGATTGAAAAAACAGAATGTGTTCATGCTTCAGTGTGCTTGTGTCACTCGTGGGGTGGCTCTGCTTCCTTGTTCTCTTTAATTGAATATGCTGTGACTAGTGGTTTATGTTGTGTTCAAACATGTCTTAAGACAGTGGTAATTTACCTGTCAGTCTTTTGGTCTTTTTCTGTCTTTCTTTCTTTTTTTTTTAATAACACAAACCGCTTTGCCTCCTTGATATCTAAGGAGGATATGTTCAGAATGTTGTGATTTTCTTTCTTTCTCATTTGGTTGACTTACCTATTTAGGAATAACCAAGTTAGGGTGTCCCTTCATATCTGTCAATTATATCCCTTTTTTTTTTTTTTTTTTTTTTTTTTTTTTTTTTTTTTTTTTTTTGAGATAGGGTCTGGCTCTTTAGCTCAGGCTGGTCCTGAACTCTTGGAGTTCAGGCTAACCTTGGCCTCAGGCAGTCCTCCTGTCTCAGACTCCTAAATACTGGGACTACAGGTGTGCACTACCACACTCTTGTGTTTACTTTTTGGTCTTGTATTTTTATCCAAAGTAAAGATGTAGCATTTCTAGAACTTTAATCTATCTCAACTATATGGATAAAATGAGTATTTTTATGTAATTTGTTCTAGCTTCTTGGTTGACATTGATGGAATTTACTGCACAGCCAAGATTTACATACCAAAGTTAGGCATCCAACATTGTATTCTAAACATGTCTGTGTTGCATTGCAAAAGGTATTGCCCCTTCCCTCATCAACTGTAGAATACATTTTTTGATTGCTCCCTAGAAAGAAATTGGTGAGTCAACAAAATAAAAAAAAATTAAGTACTAGGGCCACGTTTGTAATAGCTCTATAGTAGTTGTCATTTATATGTTAATATTTTACAGTGACTAATTTAATAGACAGATGGTAGTTCATATTACAGTATGAGAGCAGGGCACTTCCCTGGGCCAAATGATCATCTACCCAGTTTTCAATTAGAGAAGATGGCCAATTATCTAGAGTGGGTTTTATTTTAATTATGGAATGATTAGGATAGCTAGGTAACCAGCCCTGAGGAAGGTGAGCTCAGCTGTGTGTGTGTGTGGTGGTTTCGTGTCTGTTCTTATTATGCAAACCTATGAAATACAGGCAAGCCATGTGAAGAAATTGTAGAAATTAAGTGATGGATATTTTACCCTAGCCAATCTGTATTCTTTAACTCATCATAAAAACTGAATTCAAAATACTTGACTGGGCATTTGTGAACTAAACACTAATTTTTCTATAAGAAAATATGAATTCTGAAGTAAAAGGTTGTATGTTAGCAATCAATGTTCAGCTTGGCTTGTATGGAGACGCCAGGCATCAGGGTGGGGTGAATACATTTCTGATACTTTCTTCCAGTGGGTACTTCATGTTTTTACTCACATGCTTATGTGCTTTTACTGTATCTCTAGTACACACTAAGTAATTTGAGTTGTCATCACTTTTAACAGTCTAAAATAATCCGATTTTCCTGTAGATGAGTTTTTTTCTGAACTTTCATGTTTTTGCCTCTGCTAATGGAACTGCTGTTCTAACATTTCTTTGACATGAGTCTTTTAAATTACGGATTATGCTATCATCCTTTTTTTTTCTTTTCTTTTTTTTTTGTCAGTTAGCTTTCGAAGCTTTCTTACACCAAGCCGTTTGTCTCCATTTGGGCTATCTGTTTTCTCCAGTCCCCTCACAGGCTCACAAATAAGCTCTTGCCATACCCTTGGCTGACATCTCTCATTTTCCAAATAATCCTTCATTAGCAATCACTGGCTTGTCCTTCTTAAAATCATTTTACTGTCACATCAAATTTAAAATGTATAAAAATTCTGCCTCAGTTTCAAGGATTTCAGCAATTTGTTGCTACCTCATAGGAAATAAGAAAGAGTGAGTTAGTAACAGAAATCACTGGAAAAAGATGGATTTAAATACCAATTTCATAATATTTTATACCTGCTAAGGTTCCACACCACTTGTACTTTGCTCCACTTAGATTTTAGGCTCATTAAAGATGAGACTTATTTTTTAGGAATCTACTTAGTATGGAATTTTCCACAGTGTCAATATAGACAGTTAACAGCTAAATACTTGAAGCATTTTTGTTTTATTCAAGTAATTCAGGGCAGAAAAATTTTTAATATTTTTGTGTTTTGTAGGCTTCTGATTCTACTGAAAATTGTATAGATACTTAAAATTTTTCATGTGCTCTGGGAAATTCTCTGTTTTTGACTTATTCATATCTATGATGAAAACTTCCACAGACAAAACCTAGACATGTATTTTTGTGAGGGTGCTGGAGATTCCACGGCTTATTCATTTCAGAGACCTACTGTCCTATATGATATTTCTTTCCTATGACAAAATTATTACTGCTAATAAAGGTGTCTGAGGCTAAAGAAAAATGTTTTCCTTATAAGTGGAGCGAGGAGGGCTTTAAAAATTGTGAAATATATTTCTTATAGCATCTGTAAATATCCTGATGGATTGCTGGGAATATCAAGATATTAATGCATCATCATAAAATATATTATTTTGGGTGTCTTCTGGAATGAAAAATATGACGAATCATAATAGCCTAGACTAAGGGTATTTTTCACAATAAAGCCTCATGCCAAGGTAGAATGTATGTGTTTATGAAAATATTATAAGTTGACTGAAAATACTTGAACTGTTTTGAAATATATCTGAATACTATGGAGAGCCATTTAGCAATTACAAGGAATTTCTTATTCTTTATTTGATATTCACTGTTTTAATAGATTTTAGGATTTAAATAGCTTAAAAGTTTGGCAAATCAGTCAGGTTGGGAAATGTTAACTCATTTCCAATAGTAAAAAAAAGCAAGAAAAACTAATCCTCTGTCTTTGCTTAGTAAAGCCATAGCTCCTTTGAACTAAGGATGTAGTCATTTGAAAGATTTGTTCAAAGACGAACATGTAGGATATTAGGAATGGGGTATTATGATATTTTTGCATTCATCAGGCCACCTGTGCGCCTGTGGGTGTGCTTTCTCCACCTTCTACATGCATACACACACAATTTTGAAGCTTCCCTGAAAGGGAGCAATGTAAAGATAATGATCAGCTGAATGCAATGTATTGAGTCAATAGGCAGTGGTAGGGATGGAGTGCGTGCTGGTCCTGATGAGAAGGGAGGACTTTACAGTTCTGAATATCTGAAGTTTATATAAATACGCCTAACTTTAAAATTTTACAACATATTTTACTGTTAAGCAGAAGCAAAATCAGCCTAATTTCTGTATGAATTTGGTCACTATGTTGGTAAGGGTTCTACAAGAGGAAGAATTGACAAGAAATTATAAAGAAGGAGGATGTTTTTGGAGGGCTCACAAATCTGGGAGAGAACATCCAAAATGATGGCCTGCATGTGCAAGAGCTGGGGGGGTGCAGGATGCTCATCTGGGAGGTACATCACCTGCCTGGGACTGCGGGACAGCCAGTGGGCCTCTGCTGCGGATCTTGGTTTTTCAAAGAACAATGGTGAAAACCAGAAACTGAAGATCTGTGACTGTAGGCAGGAGTATGGTGAGAGCTGTCCCAGGAAAAGCTGTAACAGTCTTTCTTCTTCCTTTTATGTAGTTTATGCTGCCGGTTGGGCCTCACGTATTGGGAGTGTATGTTCTTCCCTCACTTGCTGACCCACAAGTCATTCACACACACGTGAAAGCTCCACGCTTATGTGTTCCTTCTCCCTTCAAGTTGTCACAATCCCCTTCAACAATCACAGTCTTCATCTTCAATTTTTAAACTGCTGTTCTTGGAGTTGGTTAAGTCACAAGAAGATTTTTTTTCAGTTGTGTACATTAGAACGTGCTTGTAATCCCAACAGTGTAGGAGAAGAGGGACGGGAGGACTGCCAGGTGTGTGTCTTGCCTAGGAAACATACCAAAATCTTGTCTTAGAATAAAAAAGCAAGTAAAAAGGGTAAAGGGGCGGCTTAGTTGAGTTCAGTCCTTACTGCTGCTAAAATCTTAAATAAATTAGATAAATAAATGAATTTTTTTTCTTTCACAGATCTTGTGTTTTCTATTTTATTTTTTTCAAGACTGGGTCTCACTCTGTAGCCCGGGCTGGTCCTGGACTCACTATGAAGCCCAGGATGGCCTTGGACTAACAACAATCTTCCTGTCTCAGCCTCCTGAGTGCTGGGATTACAGGCATGCCCCGTCACACCCAGTTTATGTGGTTCTGGGGAATCAAACTCAGGTACTTAGCCCTTGCCTAAGCACTAAGCACTTTAACTGCTAAGCCATTCCTCCAGCCCCCTTCTGTCTTTTAGTGATAACTGATTGATACCATAGGTAATATGTGGATGTCAGAGCATTTCCTTCATAAAATGGAGCTAGTTTGTCGTACGTAGTGTGTTGTGTATTTATAGCAAACTGACCACTGACTATTCACACCACTTTTGGCCACTTTTTCCCTCCTCCTTACCCCACGCCACCCCCCCCCCCACCTCAATCTCAGAGATTCATCCATTTCCTAGCAGCCCATCATCACCCCTATTCCTACCCTCTTTCTCATGTTGAGGTCTTTTAATGCAAATATTTTTGAGTTTTATAAGAGGGGCACTCATTAATACTCAGTCTTTTGTGTTTGGTCCATTTCACTGAAAATTGTTGACTCAAGGCAGACCCATTTTCTTTCAAATGCTTCAAATGTTTTTCTTTACGACTGCATGGTATTCCATTGTGTATAGATAACACATCTTTATCCATTCCTCTGTCGATGGGCATAGACTATTTCCCAGATTCAGCTATTATAAACTGTGCTAATATAATTATGGATATGCATATATCTTTATGACACATGACTTTATTTGTTTTAGGAACATGTCCATTAGAGTTGTGGCTAGGTCAAGTAAGGGATCTCCAGATGATTTCTATAATGGTTGAACAAGATTTCTGTCTCACCAACAGTATAGAATTTTTTTTCCACAACCTCATCAACAGTAGTTATTTTTTGAGTTATTAAGGTAAGCCATTCTCACTGGGGTGAGATGAAACCTTAATGTTGTTTCATTTGCATTTCTCTAATGGCCATTGATGTTGAGCACTTTTTCATGTGCTCTTTGACCATTTGTACTTCCTCTTCTGAGAACTTTCTTTTCATTACTGCCCATTTCTTGTTAGGATTTTTTATTTTAGGGGATTTTATTTTTTGAGTTCTTTATATATTCTAGATATTATTTCTCTGTCTGAGGCATGGCTGGCAAAGATTTTCTCCCATTCTCCCATTCTCACCCTGTTGACTCTTTCCTTCATTGTGCAAAAGCTTTTTTGTCTGAAAGTGAACATAAACTAGATTGCTCAACTTTCTTGAAAATCATTCAGACATATATGTTGACAGAGACATGTAACCAAGACTTGTGCATGTTTGCCAGTAATACTTGCATGATACTGGTGCACTAAGATGTTCATATCTACTATGTCTTAGGCAGTTAATGTCTATGTTAATAAATGGAGAGAAAAGTTTGGGCTCAAATATTAGAATTTAGACTTCAAATAGATGTCACTAAATATAGCTACCTTACAGTTTCATAAAAAGTATGTATCTATGGTCCAAAAGAATAGAAGAACTAAGGTGTAGAACTCAATCTTGATTGAGAAAAATACTGATTATTAAATGATATGATTGTCATTGTTACTCTTTTTATGGGACTATGGATTGAATACAGAACCTTTCACATTCTAGGCAAGTATAGTACCATGGAGCTTCATCCCTGGCCCATGCTTTCTTTTTAAAAATTATAGAGACATGTTTTCGACAATTTATGGAAATTGATTTTGTAGTAAAGATAATATATTCTGGAGCTGATCCTTTCTGAAGGCTATAATCATGTGCCAGAGCTGATTTTAGTCATCAATGGGACTTTTACAAATGGTATTGTCAGGTGAGGCATAGCACATGCTCGGTCAGGTGGATTTTTACTGTGGGTAAGTATTTATTAACTGAAAAACTTTTAACTACGTGCAGCAAGAATTAGAGATGCATCCATCAGTGGCATTCAGGGGACCAGATGGTTAGAGATAAATATTGTGTCCCTTTAATTAATTGCTAGTGGGATTGATAAATGCCCTCTTAGTAAGCTAATAAAATAGTAGGTTACAATTTAAAGCAATTTCTGTTTCTCCCTTGAGGAAAATGGGTGGTAAAACTTATCAAGTTCAAATAACTCTGACACAAGTTAGTGATTCCCACTCGGGGAGTTTGCAGACTGAATTATACCGGACTGCGAAAAGGCACATGGATGAGAGAAAGGGAATATCTTAATAGTGCTGACATATAAATTGAGCTTTTTAAAAATTGCCACCAGGTTTTAATGAAAGAGTAGTCTTCACAAACATGATAGTATTTAAAAAACACAGGATTATGCAACTGAAAGAAATAGGGTAATCTCATAGTATGTGCTGGCATCTTCTCTCTTTAAGGTAGTCTTAATTTTCCACATAAGTTTCAGATTTCTGAAACTGGATTTTTCAAAGTTTTTGTCTTTTTGGAATTGAAGATTTAGCTTTTTGAAAGGTTTTAAATAAAAATCTTTCCATTGAGTCATATCTGCATTAACTACATTGTGAAGTTAATTAAGCAATGGCTGGGAGTTCCATAGGGATTAATGAGTAACAGGGAGGAGGAGACAACTCAAGGTACAGTCAAGGGCCATTAATATCAGCTGGCCATTAGCTCCCAGAAAATGCCCAGTATTGAAGTCATTATTGCTATTGTGAACTGAAAAGAGAAGCAAAATATAGGTGTATGAATTTTCTTAAAGGTCATGCAATTTTAATTGATATGTACAAAACATACATGGAGAACCTAATTCTAGCTCATTAGCCAATGACATCGCAGGGCTCATTTCTCATAGTTCCATTTGGGTTATAATTAAACAGTAACAGTTGTAGACCTGGGCATTTCCTGGGGGATAATGAATGACTGGGTGGAGTTAATTGCCTCAAGTATAGTCTCAGGCCATTAACCTCAGTTGGTTACTAATCTCCAGAATTTCTTTTCACTGAGTGAATTATTTGTGTGTGTGTGTGTTAAGAAAAATATCTTCAATGATTTTAATATTAATTCCAGCATTGCTTCAGTTTCTTGATACCTGTCCAGTACTGAAAAGGCCCTTTTGCCCCTTTTACCTGTTTTTGAATGTAAACTCTTGAGTGGAAAACATGATTCTTGTGCTTGTTTGATAAGAAAGACATGTTCAAATGGTAAGCATGCAAAAACATTGATTTTCACGGGCTTGTTGGTACTGTATGTGTCATAGAAATGGTACATACATGCACGCACATATGCATATACATATATATACATATATATATATACATATATATATACATATATATATACATATATATATATATACATTTATGTGTATGCACATGTTTATATCTTGTTGGTTCTTATCGTTGTTAAGATTAGCTATTTTTTCTACCTTTATGTAACTTGAAAAAACAGGTTCCTTCATTATCAATTTGTTGGTTAAATATCTTTCCATCCAATTTATATATAATAATTCTTTTATCTGTTATACCTTGTGATGCATTGATAACAGTAAAAATATTTCTCATGTTTCTCTTAGTGGTGTTTTGTGTTCCACTAATGGTGGGCTGATGATAGTAATTCCCCTTTTTAATTATTAATAGTTTCTGCTTTATTTGAAAAATCAAAAAATTAGATTATTCAAATTAAAGAGGATAGTTGATTAATAAAAATGTGAAGTTTACTACTCAAAATCTTATTTTGTGATCAAGATACAACATAAACTAAAAGGCAAAGATTACAAAAAATGATTTTGATTTGATGAATGGCAATGTATAATTTGCTACTATAAAGACAGGAATTCTGCCGATTGGATTCTAGCAAATTCTGATGCTAGTGCTTGACTTGCTTCAAACAATGTATATTAAAAATGCTAATTAGAAATTTGAACAGTGTATCTGAAAACTAATCCCTAAGTGCTGTAAGAATAACTGATGCTGATTCTAAGTAAAATAATATCTTCATAAATCTATTAGAACTCTATACATATATGAGTAGTACAATTGTTTTCAAGTCCTGTGGTTGTATTTTGACACTACCTTGATAACACTGTTATCTCCAAATAATATAGTACTTTTATACCTATTTGGTTATATTAAATGCTAATGATAGAAATTTGAGTATTTTTCATGAGATGTTTTCACTAGTGAAAGCTGCTAAGAAAAACAAGTTGTGTTTGTGTGTACATATAAATAAGATTTTATTAAAAGAGCTTTCAGTAATGATGGAAGCAATTGTGTACATGAGCTATAGTCTTTTTTGTTTTTGAGTTATTTACAAAATAACTGATTCTTCTTTACAAGTATCATTAATCTTATATTTCAAAAACATGAACAGAGTATTCTGACTGTTTTTAGTACCATACATACATTAAAAAATCATCAGAAATAAATATTAACCAAAGTTTATGGACATAAACACCAAAAAGTTTCCATAGTTGTAATTGAAGCTGGCATGTTTGCAGTATTCTTTGTAACAAACAATTACTCTGTAGAATAAATGACTAGTTACCTGTACTTTATACATTAATAATGGCTGTTTCCTTGTATTTTCTGTGTTGTATAATCTAAAAAGTGCTTTCAGCTTCTTTGTGCCAAAGACAGTTATTTGATTAAGTAAATGGATGACACAAGCCTGAAAAATTAAATGACTTATTCATAGCTTCGATACTACAGATCTTAGAGGTAAAGCTGAAGCACGGGAAATTTGCAATGGTTTGGATCCGCCGTGTTGCCCAAAAGCCTTATGCATTTTGTTGTAGTCGGATGACTGTGAAACTCAGTGCGATTGAGAGGTAGGGCCTGGGGGAAAGGGGCAGGTACTTTGGAAGGATTGTATGAAATTGTTGAGACTGGGGATATCGAGAACAGTGTTTTCAGGTGTATGTTATGGACTTGTGGGTCAGAAAGTGGGGGGAGGTGTGGAGCGGCACCCACCTTGGGTGTGTGGGTGTGAGGGGGCTGATGCTTTTATGATGATGATATGCAACTGGAAATCTGAACCAAGTAAAGGAAGGAAGAAGAAACATTGTTCCAGTTTCTTCCTGGGAAAGCTGTGGCCTTGTCAGTCTTCAGACCTTGACTTCCTCTTCATTCAGTTGGCTTGCTGTCCGCAATGATCCGAACAGCTCTGTAGCCTCCGTTGTGTGCTTCTGAGGCTGCCAGATGCCCAAGAATAGAGTATGTGAGACTAGGAAACACTGAGCTGAATAAATCTCTACTCCTGTAAGTTGTGGGTGTCAAGTTATTCTGTTGCAGCAACAAGAAAGTAACTAAGACCCCCCCCCTCCCCCCCAGAGCATGGACCTTTTACCCTTTACCTGAGTTTCATAGTCAGAATCTAATGGGTTTGATCTTGTGATTACTGCAAAGCTATGTGATTTTAATTAGTGTCTCTTCTGTAATTGTATCCTTACCACTTTTGCACATGCAGACTTCAGTCATACCCTTTTCAGTTACATTGAAACATTTTATAAAATTAGTCCTAATAGTAAACATAAGTACTTAATTTTCTTTGCTTTCTATTACACAACAAAATATATGAATTTACCTGTTATATTGTTTTTAAATTGAGCTCAAACTAATTTAGTAACTATATCCCAGTTAATATTAGAACAAAATTTCAACAATTCTTAAAAATTACTTCTTTTTGGAATCAAGATCTGTATGTTACAATCTGGTTATAGTTCTTTGAAACTATAACCAGTTATTTTTAAATATGATACATCATTCCTATTTATTAATTCCCATTTCAGTGAACATAGAGATAATCCTTTTTAGGCATGCCATTTTCAACCTTTTACCCAGTTTCATATTTTATCATGATATATTGTATTACTCTTTCAGAGTTTCCTATTTGTTTTCATAAGACCTACTTACGTATTGCATAAAATTTATGTATTTTTTTGCACTCAGCTTCTGAACCTCTAACATATTTCTGTTTTGTCTCTGCATATAAATGCATGCTATAATTGATGTTTTTTTCAGTAGCAATACAACACATTGCTTGAAAAAGTGTTTGTATGCAGCATCTGTATACAACAAAGAGAATTTGTTCTTATGACAAGGAAGTATATTCAGAAGTGCTGAATTGGAGACCAGGGTCACGATATTTACATTATCCAAATTTTATGTATTCCTTAGAATGTCAATAGTTTTGAATATCATATTGTTAGAGTGACAGAAGAAATACAGTACCCCATCTAAGATTATATAGTTGAGGAGATCTTTAAAAATGAGGGTAAGTTTGCCAAAATGAAGAGTTCCATACAGTATGAGTAAAAATAACTTTGTATAGTTTCTAAAAAAGAAAACTCTTAAGTGATAAGTAAATCAATAGTCTACTTTTTCATATACTCTTTAGAGAAATTAAAATGTTTCATGGAAATAATTATCTACAAGGATACTTCTCTTGCAAGTATAATGCTTTTCAAAGTTCATGTGTTTTAAAGTAGTATATTTTATCTTCAACTTCTGTGGTATGAATTCGTTTTCTTTTGTGGTACATAACAGAAAAGGAAATTTAAGCAGTATGTTCTAATATCTGCAAAGAGGATCCCTTGCCTCCAAGATGGTTGGGGTCCATCTTGAGTTACAGAAATCTTAGATCATTCCTAATTTTCATTCTGAAAAGTTACATATGAATAAAATAAAATAAAAATAAGAAGCAGACTAAGCATTTGTTATTTTTGAAGAAACTTTATATATACCAGGTTCACATATTAGATACTAAAACATATGGAAATAAACTGATTCGTGAACTTCATGTGTTCACAGATGCAGGCATTTGCATTCTTTTTATTACTCACAATTAGTCCATCTAATTTAATTATGAGGAGACAGCTTAAGTCATATACTTAAAAACATTGTAAAATCACCTTTTAAAAATCGGTTCTTTTACTTTGAAAACAGAGAAAAGGTAATAGGCCAACTGTGAAAAAAAAGTATTAGAAGAAAATATCTTTAAAATAATAAGAAGTTAGAAGTTTTACAAAATAAAAATGCTATTCATTTTCAGATTACCATAGTTGCGTAATTTGTATTCAAGGTATGGTAACAAGTCATTGAGTTTAATGATGGCCATAAGGTCAGTTATTGAAAAATGCACAGGTTATTTTTGATTATATCTGAACATAAAATTGTAAGAAATATTTGCTGTCCAAGGTTGATTATACCAAAAAGAAAGTTTTACATCAAGATCCTAAATACTATAGAACTATATTTCCAAAGCCTTTTGAGTGGTTTTTATGTTTTAAAATATAATCAAATGTGCAAATCAAATTTTCTATAGGAAATCTCTTTTATGTGCTATTCACATTGTGTAGATTGGTAGGCGTGTCCACTAGGCACTATATTCCCCATCTCCTTTTTGAGTGAATAAAGGCCAGTCTTGGGCCACATATACATTGAATTATATAATAATGTATATATGTACTGAGACTTAAATTTTTATAACTTTTTTAAAAATTAGGAGTAAATAATGGTCAAAACAAAGATCTACTTGGTCAAGTCTTCCTTTGAACTTGTTTCAAAACTGCTTTTCAAAATTATCCCTGGGTAGAGAGCACTGAGTCTAGTTAAAAAGTGGTATTTATACCAAGAAGAGGAATAAACTTGAATGTTCAGATGTGGTGCCAGGAGACTAGCACAATAAAACTAATTAGAATGAGAAACAGGGAGGAGGCAAATTGAGATATTGGTAAACAAACCAGCCTTTTCAGATGCAGTTGATGGCTGCGTGTAGGGCATTGACTTAAAGAAGGTACAGACCTCAGTTACCAGTTGTCATCATGACAAACTATTGTATATAAGCCAGGAAATATGCGTGGGAAGTAAAGATTAAGATTTAAAAAGATTTAGCTATTCCCCTCAGCTAGAGGGCAGGAAGGAGAAGGTTTTTTTTATAATATGCTAAGAGTTGCCATGAAGGGGATCTGGAGAAAGAGATGGAAGGGCATGAAGGGGAAAAGGAAGTAAAAACAATTAGCATGAGTTATGTTTGTGTACCATTTCCCTAAGTTGAATGCAATTGTTACATATCACAGATACGCACTGAGGAAAAAAATAATGGGAAGGGGTTTGGACAGAGGGCTAATCAATCCAGATCACTTCAGATACTGGCATAAGTTGAGACTAGACGCAGCATAATGGATTTGAGAAATTTAGTTTATATTTCTTAAAAAATAATATTTTTAGAAACAGGAAAAAATGAAAGAAGTGATACCAAAAGCATTTATAAGGTCTTTGTAACAGGTAGAATGACCCTGTACCCAGTGGAGGCTTGGTTTTAAGCTGAAGGGAAGTTGTACATACTGGATGACTTTCTTAAACTTCCAGTTTAGTTCAGCTACACTTGACACTTCAATTAAAAACAGACAACTATTTAGGAAGAACTATGTTGAATAATTCTTGTATAAAATACTATGTTTTTTCTTCCATCCCCAAAAGGAAAGTTTTAGCTCTACTGATGTGTGAGGTTTTGTTCATAAATGTTTTAAGTGTTTGCTAAATTAGAGTCCATTGGCTTTCATGATCTGGTAAGATAAATACTTTGATTAGTTATACTTGTTGGACCTTACCTATGTGGGATGAAGTCGATGAGCCACAGAAAGATAAACACTTGCAACCTCAGTTATCATTTAATTGACTTGAGGAACAGTATTCTGAGTGCTTATTTTGGTTTTATAGCTCAGTTTAGGGGAGAAAGTTATAAAGGAATACTAATAGAGGCAGATTTTTTTAGCCAGTAGAGATCTCTTGGGAAGTGTCTTGCTCATCTAGTAATGTTTTGTATCCTAAGTAAACCTCATCCTCCATTTCTGAGGACAAAGAAAGAAAAATCAACTCACAGAAGGCAAGTCGTATTGAATTATTAATATATCTGTCACTAGCACTATTTCACATTTTTAGAAATGTACCTATAATCATAAGTGTCAGACTTAACTTGTGTGTCTCCAAATTTAAAAAGAAAATAAAAAATAAGAGGGTGGGGATGTCGCTTGCTGTGAAGGCCTTTGGCTAGATCAATGGGACTACCACTACCAAAAGAAAAAAAAAATCATGGAAGAATGAGTGTAATAAAAGGACTGTTGAAATGTTTAATAATGGGGATTGCTAATGGTTTAAGAGTTCACAGCCCTTAGGGATTATTGTGGGTTTGGATTTGGATGTAAGAAAAGCTCGGGAGGGTCCTACGTGTCGTGCTTGCAAGCTTTTACTATACAGTAGGGATCCAGAGAGGATACTGAGTGAAAACTGGGCACGCAGAAAGAAGAGCACTGCAGTGAGGGTATTCTAGTCTTCTAGGAGTCAGGAGAGGGAATATTCAAGTTGTCAAATAATGTGCAGAAGTCAAGAAGAATTTAAGTCCCAACCAGACCTTGGGGTTTGGCAGCTTGAGGTTTGTCAGTGAGCGAAGAGCGGGGCAGATAATATGGTGCAGTTAGAAGCACATTTCAGCGCTGATTTGGAGGTGGCCAACTTGACAGTAAATACCGAAGCTGCTTTCCTGATGAGTTTGGCTGAGAGGGTGAGAAGAAAGCTGTATTATTGAGAAATGTGGAAAAAAAAATTTCTTAGAGACCCAAGGTACAGAAAACTCAAGGAAGCTAAAAATGAGTGGCACAAAGGCACGATTTGAGATGAGTTAATTCTGCCAGTCATGTTTGTAAAACTGGGTTACCAGTAGCCACGTGACAGGGTATTTGTGAGGGTGGAGCCTGGGGTGGGCTGATCTGGGTCTTGATAGTTTAGGCTACAGCTTCTCACTCTCTTCTGTGCTGTTGTAGTCATTGGCATTTGGTTACTATCCTTCTTCCTCAGAGCTCTCGACTCTTCAGGGGAATGTAATCTGAGTTATATTCAGGGTTCCTTTCCTAGCTCTTGGACTGTTGAACCCATATATGAATGTGAAAGATGTTTATTGCAATTAAAAAATTAATGAAAGAATGTCTAACCTGATGGGGTTGTTGTAAATATTAATTTTTCTACTGTGAAGCGTTTTGGCTCTTTACAGACTCCATTTAAGAAATGGTTTTCATTTGTCTCACTCCTGCATTTCAAGTACCCTTCCAGTAAAAAAAAGTTTGCCAAAGCCAATTATACATACTGATAAAGGATTTTAAAGTGGGTTTTTTTTCTTCCCCTCATGAGATAAAACTTAAAAGTTATTTATTCTAACCTTCAGGGAAAAAGGAATGGAAGAAGATATTTGGCAAATAATAATATTACAATATATAATTAGGACAAGTTTCATGTTCCTGAATTACAGCTTTAAACAGAATGTTAAATGTGGTTATAAATCCCTTGCTTCTGTCTCCCCCAGTCAGTGCAAACCAAGTACTTCTGACACACTACCATCTTTATCAGTGTAGGATCAGGGAACCAGAAGACATACCAAGAGATCATCCAATTGAGAATCGCCTCTAGCCTCATCTTATTTTAGAAATTGCTTAAAAGCAACAGTTACAACTTTAAAAGGGAAAAATGTGGAAAGTGAAATCGAGGAGATATTCCCCCTTCTCTACTCTAGTTGTAAACTGTAAGGTTTTTAAAAATTGACTTTCAATAAAGGGAATTTAAATAAACTGATTGGAAATTCATTATCAGATAGTTCTTTCCAAGTGTAAAATAAAAGAGTAAATGAATACAAACAAAAATTATAAAACCAACGCAATTCTTGAAGAGCATCGCTACTTATTACATTGAAGCAATGGTTTTCCTTCTTCAAGCCAAATCAGTGCTCGCTATATGAGGGACCTCGTGGCCCCAACTGCGACTGGTCCAGTCTTGGCAGTTCACCACCCCCAGCTCTGTCTGCCCCAAGAGGTCTCTGTTCATCCACTGTTTTCTCTGTATGAAGCACTGCACATATTTTTCCGTGCACACCTTCACCATTACTATGCTTTCTTTTATTTCTGATTCACCATGGTCATAGATACTTCAGCTTTCTTCTTTCTTTTTTGTAATTTGGAAAGTTCCTTACTCACCACAGGAAAGCACCCAGTGGTGGTTCTGTGGCTGCAGACTCAGCCCTGAAGTGTGGGGCAGCACTTCATTACAGGTTGGCGTGATGGTTATTTTGGTTGTCCTGAAAATTAAAACAACTACAAAATTAGTCTTAACAGAAGCACAGAGAATCTCTCTTTGTTTGAGAAATACTGATTTCATTACCTTGGATAATCTATCCAATAATCGTGATGACTTTAAAATTACATTTTGGTTCTAACAGAAATCGTATGTCAGCATCCCTCTTTCTCCTGGGGATATTTTTTGCTTTCTGTCTTGTTTGTTATCCCTTATCTTTCTGAATTATGCAATCTCGGGTATGCCGCTGTTCTTCAGGTCTTGTTTTCATTGTCTGGCGGTTCTTGCTTTGTTTTGCCACCTTTTTTTTTTTTTCCACTTTCTCTTCTGTTTTCCCACATCTTATGAAGTTTCCAAATTGTCATGCTGTCTGTGTGCAATTTGAGGGGCAAGTCTTGCTTGAGTAGTTGTGTGATTGCCGGCCTGTTATCACACAGCGTGTGTGCTGTGTTTTGAATATTTATGTCCCCTTCCTTTCTGTCTGACTGCTATTCTCATCTGGTTTCTACTTTTTTCCTTGTGATTAGTTCATTCTTCTTATTGATTTAGTAACTGTTCAGTTTTCTCTTGTGTGTTAAGTGTAAAGGATGCACTAAGTCATGTTATAAAACCATGACATCCAGAAGTTTGGATTTCTAGTTGGAAATGCTGACATGTAAAACTATTTTATGTAAAGCACTAGAGGTGGAGACAGAGAGGGATTCCCAGAGCAGGTGATGCTGGAGCTGATAGAATTGAAGAAAGAACTATATATCGTAAGGCTTCTTGAGAACCTTCCAGTGACTGGAACCAGGGTCTTGATGTCACTACAATAATGGTTAATTTTTCTCTGTTCCTCGTAGTTCATCTTTAGGTTCTCTGGCTTTTTCTGTTAATAAAATCACAATCTTATAGATTCCCTTACATGGTGATAAGCCTGGCCCTGGCATAGTCACTGTGGCCAGAGGAAGGACACCACCATTACCGAGTTCCACTTACACTCTTAAGAGTTATGAGAAGTAGGAGTCCTGGGGAAAGGCGGGGTGACCTCACCATTCCCTGGGGCTGGGGACATGTGAAAGAAACAGAGGCCAGGAGGGCTGAAAGGAACTATGGGAGCAACACATAGCTTAAGGTGATGAAAACATGTGAGGTGTGGTGCTCATGTGGGTAAGGAGACGGGCTGAGATAGAAAAGGTGACTCTAGTCCCACAAGTCTTTGAAGCAGTGCACAAACAGCATTCTTTGGTTTTGTGTGGGAAGGCAAGCCACCCTGAGAGCCTTCCCGTTTTTGTGAACGTTGTTATCTACCTTATTCTTATCCCTGTAGAACTAGGAAGGAAGAGGTGAGAAGCTGATGAAAAATCAAAACAGCAACTGCAAATGTGTTGCCTTCAAACAGTTCCTTCAAATATGGAAAACAGTCTTACAGAGCTGCCTCACAATGACTTCTGCGTATTATGAGGACACTGTTACATAGATGAACAGATGAATTAAAGATGAGAAAAATACTAGGACGTGCGTACAGAGGATGAAATTCTACTATCCACAAGGAGTCTTGCTTTGAGTTTAGTACATATTAAACATTCAATTCCATTCTACTCTAATGTCTTAGTTGGGTGGATTTCTAAGATACATTTTGCCTTCTGTGATCTCCAACATGTTAATTAATGTTTGGAAATTGCAAGATAACCTGGAAGTCCTAACTGGGATTTAGAACACTGAGAATTGTTACTTTTTTTCTTTTAGTTAATGAATATATCACATGTAGAAAAATTTACAAGGTATTAGGCTATACGCTGATGCCTGTTGGTGTACTGAAGTTACATGTGTAACTCTGGTACTTAGATCAATAAACAGAACCTTAGTACCTCTCCAGAAAAAAAATGTATGAGGAGCGTAATGGCAGGATTAGATTCTGAATTATGAAATTAGTAGCAGACATAGAAAGGGTGGATGAAGCTATTGGAAGAATTTAAGTAGGAGAGATGAAGAATCTAGATCAAGATAACACATTTAGAGAAGAAAGGTGTTTAGTTTCTGAACCTGAGATACTTTTCAGTGGAGAGAAATGAGAGTTGCCCATGGAGCCTGAAAATAATTAATTTGATTTGCTAGATACAAGTACATTAAAATTTAGGACTTTAGCACTCATGAAATTTTAAGAAAAAAATAAGACAAAACTGTCTAACATTCGGAACCCAGAGGAAACTTTTCTTTAGACAGATTTTAATGAGAAAGTTGAGACAGTTATGTGATAGACATTGATTCACCTCTAAATGTAATTAAAAAATCCTTGTGAAACCCTGGATGATCTTTACTTATCTTTTTAATTTTCTTCCTGCAAAAATTATGAGCACAAAGAGCATCATGTCAGTCATCTGTTCCAGTTCATTTCACAGGAAGACAGGGATAGAAGCTCAGCAGATGGTATGACCTTTGGTCTTGGAGTACTCTGTGTTAAGTCATCACTCTGTGGGTACCAGTCGTCTTGTTTTAAGCTCACTGAAAGCAGAGAAATGATTGGTCTCTGGGCACTCACTCTCATTTATGTCTTGTCTCTGAGGCAGAATGATATGGTAGCAAAAATACTAGGCTGGAAAACAGAAGATATTTATTCTAGTACCTGTCTGATGTTGGCTGTATGATCTTCAGTGTTTTAAGTTCTTAGAAAATAGCCAGGGGCCAGAGTTAGATATTTCATTTCTCTCCAGCTTCTAGCATTTTGCTGAATTTCTTCCAAGGTAATATCTTGCCTTGGAGACTCCCCAAAATATCACTGAATGTTTTAAAGTTTAAATATTTTTCATTTTCAAATTGATAAAAATTTTAGGATATTGATAAGAATCAACATTTGGGATTTCACAGTTAATTCTGAAATGCTATCCAAGTTATGGAAGTTATTGCTACATCCCATTTCTTCTCTCTCATTGTTCATATTTCCATGGCTGAAGGAGTCCTTCATGTCTGGGAAAGTTCGACTGCAGCCTTATTTCTGCAGACTTTTAACACATTGTTAGTAGAAGAGATTTTTTGGTAGATCTTGGTGTTTGTTTTTAAACATCTTATTTACCAGAACACTTCCAAATTGAGAGACTGATAATATAATTTGAAATGAACAGTGTTCTAAATATTAAAAACACTTTAAGTAAAAATAAGAGTGAATTTCCAGAGTGTCTGTTGACAAGTACAATATGTATGTGCTGTTAACATATTGATACAGGTTTGCATTTTGGGTTCTCAGGTTGAACTGTTCCTTAATATCCCCAGGCCTGTTATGTAGACAAGACATGCAAAACAATCATTGTCTCGTTTGCCGCTGCTGAACTGTTTCAAACATATAAAATTTCAATCGGTAAACATCTAAATTAAAATATTAATTTTTCAACCTTTTGTAAGTACTTTAGGGCTCTCCATTGATTTGTGAGTTTCCTTGGGCAACACTGCTGTGATACTTTCTTTCATGGCATGATACTAAAGTCCTTTGCCAAAAGATAAGAAGAAATTGAATATTCATTAATCCTTGTTGAGGCATCAAGTATTGTCTCCATTAATCTCACTATAGCTTTGCAGACTATGTTACAGTTTTAGAGTTGAAAAGTTTGGGACTTACGAGGTTAAATTTTCTGTTCCTAGTTGATAGTAGCGAACTGTAATTTGATTCAGATGTCTGGGACTACTTTTACATTTCCTCTTATGTTGTCTCACAGATACAGAAAAAAACTATCTAGAATGTATCTAAGGGTTAAAGATTACCCTTCTTTCTTACGTACTCTGTATTGCATATTATTGCATATTAGAATTTGTATGGGATGAGAAATCTTATGTAATCATTTTTTATTGTCAAGCAATACACAATTTTGGAAGATGTTCTGTTTCATAATACATTACAGTCTGCTCTCAAAAGTATTTGTGTCTATATAACAAAAATATAAACTGCATAATATATCTAATATAGATTATATTGTATGTATAACTTACATCCATGTATATGTATGTATACACATAGTATATGCAAAAATACACTTAATCCAAATTTACTTAAGACCTCAGAAGAGATGTTTAAAGAGACCTCAGATTGGCAAGCTAAATTTTCCTTAAAATTTCATAATTTTTAAAGTCTTAAAGTTAAGATGGCGATTACAGTTATGTCCATTTAAAATCTGCTTCAGTTAACTAGGTCTATGAGTATATATTCCTTCCATCAACTAGCACATTGTTATCAACTGCATAAATGTAAGTGGTACAAAGTCATTTCTTTCTTAAAGCTTTCAAGTAAACTTAAATATATAGTCAAATATCTAACACCATGATGTTATTCTACTCGGTGAATGGCCACACTGTACAGCCTTCCAGGGGTGCCAGGACTGCCCATGGCTTGCGTGTTTGCCTCAGGGTGGTGTCTCCCTGCTTCTGGCATCAGCGACAAGATGCAGCAGTCCAACTCACAGAGTTGGCACTTGGATATGCACTTTACACGCACATTCTGCCACGGGGTACTGTCTTTAAATGGCTAGGATAAGAATGAAGTAACTCTCAGGTTAAGACTTACTGGAATATTGTTATTTTTAAAGGTTTCTCATTTTTATTTAAATAAAACCCGAATGCTTTTCTGTGGCAGAGAAAACCCCACGTCACATGACGTCTTTGTCCATCTTTTTGCTGGCTGCTGTCCCCTGCGCTCCACCAGGCTGCTTTTGGCTCCTCCAGGGCACCAAGCTTTCGATGTGCCATTCCTTCGTAGCCAAATGTACTGTGCATAGGTCCTAATTTCATAAGTAACAGAAGTCTTTGTTAACATAGTTTTTCAGTGGAATGCCATGCTTTATTAATAGATGAAACGTTTATTTTTTCCTAATTTTTAGATGATACTTTAAAAGTATTCTTGTTGTTGTTTTGAGTGGGTATCACTTACCTAGAGGCAGAGTTGAAAAGAAATACTCCAATTAAATTTCAATTGACCTTCCCCCCCAAAAAAAGTGAAAATACAGTAGGTGCTTTGAGAAGTCTAAGTGTTCAGAAACACATTTAGAGGTTTTCTTTGCTTGTCCACCTGACAGAAAAAAGTAAATTACGAGTGTCATGAGTGCAGTAAGATGTACTGAAGAATTTTTAAGTTTCTTTTCTAACATCAGTACCTCAGCTTTTTGGTACCAGTTCCAATTGAGATGATCCGACAGAGGCAAAATTGTAATGGTTGTGAGCAGATAGGGTTTTAGTGAAAACAATACTACAGACTCAGCTTTGCATTTGCTAATGTTGTGAGTCTTGGGGAAAATTTCCTCATTATTGAAATACAGATATGATGACTTTCAAGATAAGGAAGATGTAAGAATTTAATGAGTATGCGATTACAAAGCATAGTGCTCGGCACATTGCAAGCATTCGAGGCTAGGTACTCTTTTTTAAAATAAAAAGTTGCTTTTCTTAAATTGTAACTTCAGAATTCTCTTTGGAGAAAAAAGGGACTATCTTTGAGAACATAACTAACGTGCTTCATGGGCTACAGAGATAAGACTCCCTGGTCATAGTCTGTGTGGCCAAGGTAAGAAAAAAGATCACTCTAGGAGATTAACAGTGACTTCTAGGCTCTCAGGAAGGACTTAGGGTAGAAACAGGGAGTCTAGCAACACAGCCTGGCAGGGGCGGGCGAGCTTGAAACAAGACAATGAAATGCTTTTGTGGTGAGAGTGGTTGAGAGATCTTACCAGTAGGGATGCCTGATGTTAAAGTTGTTTGATGTGATCTCACACTCATCCTGGTCCCAAATTTCAATTAGTCATGGAAACATTTTTAAGGAATGACATTTTAAAGAGTAATGGGATTAAGGTGATGTCCAGTGGGATGTTCACAATGCAGTATGACAGAAACACAATTATGCTAAAATTTTTGGATGGTAGCAGATGAGAAAATTTATAGCTAGAGCTGAAGAGAAGTTACCTTCTTACCTCAGAGTTATCTTAGGAGATTTGAGGAGAAATGCAGTGTTCTGACTGTACCTGAGGGGGAAAAATATGCCAGTCAAGTTTTACTTACCTCTTACAAAACTAGTGATCTAATGCAGTTGGAAGTTTACATAGCATTCAGGTTATGGCTTTATTAAATAAAGGAGACACTGGTTTCTGGAAAATGGAGAAATAGAACATGCGGAGCAATCGGCTGTATGACAACTCATATCCGCAGGTGTCTGGACATTAGGGAAGTAGAATTTTCAGAACAGGCCCCTGGAGCTGACAGGAGGAGGAGCCCTGCCTTGTCTTTGCTCTTTGTGTAAGTGCTGTCCTTTATCCTAACCCTTTCTCTCTCTTTCTTCCCTGTCTCCCTCCAGCCATCCTCTCTCCATTTTTGCTTTTTATCAGTTCTAGTTTTCTATCTATGCCATTTTATTATACTTGACGCCTTACATTCTACATTCACTTAGAGCTTTTTCTGTTCTTACTGGTGAAACTCTTGAGTGCATATTCTTAACTTCTTTTTCCAGTCTCTCCTTTGCTTTTTCCAATATGCAGATGCTAAAGAGAGACCCTAACTGTATCAGTTCATCTTTCCATGCAAGGACTGTGAATGGCCATCAGTGTTTCTTAAGTTTTACCTTCTCTAAGTGACTGAAGATAAGTCGCCACCAGTAAACATGTCTAGTATAAGCTGTACAATTAATTGTATGCTATCAAAATTTTTCTAGCAACTTATTAAATTTGAATTTCTAAACATAGAGCACATTGTGTTTGGACCAGCATTTTCGGTTCCACAGAATATTTCATACTCATGAGTTAGAAGATGTTGACTAAAACCCTTGTGAATTTGTTCAGTTCTTATAATCTCTGTGGAAATTACTAGCTTTGGACAAAGGTTTTAATAAACCCTTATAAAGACAAAATGAATTAGACAGCCCAGTAGGATTATTCCCAGGATGAATATAAAAAAAACAGGCAGGTAAACATCTAAATACTTTCCTTTTCATACATTGCAACAGAGTTGCCAGAAAGTCATTATACGTTTCTTTCCCTCAAACAGAGCCCACGTATTGAATAACTGAGTGACAGGCAATCTGGCCCAGCCATATGACCATATTGTTTCCATCCCCTAATTAGCCGAGTCCTCACTGTGCTGACGAGGAAACAGATGCATGAGGGAGCAAATTACCCCCATCTCGCCTCGGTACCAAAAAAGACACTGCACTTAATTGTCTCATTTGAACTTGGTCCATTCAAAAGCAATAAAGTGGAAATATTCCAGAAGGGAGCACTGTTTTTAAAAACATGTTTTCTTTTCATTTAAAAGTCACCACAGAATAAGATTTGAATTTTAGCAGTTTGGCAACTTTAGTTACTTCTTATTATGAGACTGGGAGCCAGTTGGTTCATTAATTGACATGTTGGTAAATATAGATAAATGTAAAGTGTTTGTGGTCCTGAGGGCGTACTGTGCAGTTACTTTATGCCTACTTCTCTGTCAGATTAATTGTAACGGTTCCTTTTGCATTCTTCTTCTGATTACATCGGAGGTATAATTTTGCATAGCTGTCCAAGTGGCAGAAAGAGAGGGAGGGAAACTCCTGCCACCCAGAAACTAATGAGATACAGTCAAACCGCCTGACAGATAGACACAGTCGTTTTAGCTTCCGATTGTGTTTTACTGTTCAGATTTTGCATCCCCCTGCTATTTTTACTCACATCTTTGTGATTTCTAGATCCCAACTTTATTAGGTTTGGAGGAAACTTAGCTAAAATTAGATATTTATGAATTGATGAACAAGGTGCCAGTGTTTCATGTAGATCATTTCATTTCATCTCTGTAATCCCATTATGGTGGAGGTACCATTCCATGCCGTTTTGGAGATGAGGAAACCAAGATATGTCATCTTTAGCTTTTGCTGTATAATGAAACAACATTGAGCACAGGCACATGTGACAGTCTTCAGATGTGCTTAAAATGTGTGAAGCCCACATGATTAGGTAGAGGAAGGTTTTATGGTGCTCAGTTGTGTAGTTAACTCAGACAATGGTGGGTCTCTCCATCATTTCTCTAATTACCAACATGATCTTTAGAGAAGAACTGAGACATACAAGCTAAGCAAATTCTTGTTAGAAATCTTTAGATGTATAATGCTTAAATCTTCACAAAGTAAAGTATGACGATCCAGGAATCCAGGCAAAAATACAATTACGGTTTTAAAGACAATAGAAGAGAAGGGGAATGTCTTTTAACATCAGAATGTGCAATCTCAGAATTTCTGGAAGTTTCTAAGATATATTCACAAAATACTGCTACTTAATATTAATTTGTTAAATATTTTTTGAGCACCTAGGATCTTCAGGTATACTGATGACATCATGAGGAATTGATTCAAAGACTTCAGGACAGTGATGGGAGAAAAAATACTCATGTATGTCATGTATGTCTCCACAAGAATGAAAGTACAAACTGGGTGAAATGTTAAGAGAGAAAGTATAATCGGAGACACTGAAGGTGTGTGTGTAGGTGGTGGGGGGAGTATCTGGTGAATGTAGACAAGGAGTCATTCTCAAGGGTCTGCAGCCTGTTGTGGATTTTTAAGGTTCCTCTTGCTACTTGTGGAGAATGACACGGTGTCAGGTTGGAGAGCCCACTAGAAAGGTTGAGGTCAGAGATGAAAGTGATTGGACAGAGTGGGAGTTAAAAGGGAAATGGGGAGAAGGGAATAGGTATAAATCTGTCTAGCCTGGAGAGTTGATAATGCACTTTTATTATTTTTGACTAAAAATAAATCTCCAGTTGTGTTTTGAAATAAACTAATTCACAAGGCCAGAAAACAGGGTTACTTATACTGCTTTTCATATTATCTTTTCACATTAACAATAACAGTTAAATGTCATTTGTGTGTGACTAGATTAGTTGTGAAATAATTCCTACTTCATTTCCATTAGTTCATACATGCATGAATAATTCCTATAATTGAAATATTAGAGTTATTTAAATTGTATCATGTGGGAGAGTTTAACCTAGCTTATACAGGGAAGGCTCGCTGGGGGAGGTGGCAGAAAGGAGTATTTGCGGATTTGTGGTATTTCCAGTTGGTAGGAATAAGAGAACAAAGATGAGTGAAAACCCTGATGTTATGCTTAGAAACTAGAGTACAGGTTTTATAGAAAGTGGATGTGTGGATGGCAGGACTGGCTATGTAATTTTCAGTGCCCTGTGCAAGAATATGTGGTCTCCTTGTTCAGTAAGTATTCATATTTTAACACAAGAACAGAGCAGTAGAGAACCTCTGACTTTGCTAGGCAGAGGGTGTTCATGACTTCACAGGGGGGCATGTCCATCAGACAGTGTGATGGGGAGATCAAGTAAAGTGTGAGATGTGAAAGATGAAGGAGAAGAAAGGAGTAAGATTCCCTGGTCATGTGGTTTACCTAAGATCCTGATGTCACCAGGATGGAGGTTCCTGGTAGAAGAATAGCCACACATCAGGGGATGATGTTTACATTTCAGCAGGTTCCTTTTGAATACCCCTGGAGTTTTCTATTAGCAATGTCTACCCAACAGGTGATAGAATGTAAGAACTTCACTTCCTTGGAAGAGAACAAGGCTAGGGAAAAATTTGTGGTGTTACAGTTATTAGAGTCAACAAATGGATTGGGGAGACCAGGAGAGGAGCAGGACAGAAACAGAATCCCATAGAGTTCCAAGTTTCCCAGAGGTATTATTCATAGTGATGATACTGAGCATGGTTCTCCACAGTACATGTCCTCGCTGAGCCTAACAATGGTCTATAATGAGTCATTTTTGTGGTCATGTTTTCAGCAGTTATGGTGACTGATATGTACTATGGTGGCTTTTCCAAACTTCTAAGATCAATTGAGTATTTTCTCAGCTAATGTAGTGTGAAGTGAGTAACAATGTGAGGCAGGCACTGTTCTTTTAGTAACCAGGAAATTAGCGACATTGAGACTTATTCTTTCATGACTCCTGTATCTATATATTTTAATTAAAAATCACGTATTCACCTTCTGTTTACAGAGTGCCATGTTTGTGACATAACACAGCCATGCCTGAGTCCCTGTTTTCTCTGTATTTTCTGAGGCATTTAGGGCTCTTATTGGCTTTTCTGTTACTGATTTCTCATGTAACACCTTTTCTATTTTGGTCAATTAAAGAGAGATAGTTTCGTCACAATAAGTGGAAATGTTTATTTTTTGTTTTATTATTTTCAAACTCTTGTGTTTCTTTAAAGTATAATTTTAGGAAGCTTTCTATAATTGATTTGCTTTTGTTAGCAGTTATAATGCTTATCAAAGCCACTTTTAAAAAAATAGACTTAATGTGAACATTAAAACACATGACAGTTAAATTTTATGATTTCATGAAATCTATGCTTTTTTCAATATTTCAAGCTCCACATAGATTTTAATAGCTATTGATTGGTTAACTTTAAAATTTAACATAAAAACTTATTAGATGTTCTTGTGTCCTTTGAGGAAAGTAAATGCTGAACAAATGAAAAATTTAACATTAATAAAGTGTAGTCTCATCCATTTACTAAAAGTAGTAAGAGATTTACTCTCTTCCAAATTAAACTTAATTTTTCTAGTACCTAAAACCTGCAGATTGTACTGATTTACATGACAATGTGATATTTTGGCATAAGTACATGTTGTGTAATTTTCAAATCAGAGTAAATATATTAAAAATAGATGTTGTTTTTGTTAGGTAATAACATCCAGAAACGTTCCTTCTAGTTTTTTTTTTAACAATATAGTATGTTATCATTATGCACGGTCACTCTGCAGTGGAATAGCATAAGCCGTAGTTTCATCCATGTCTTAGTTACTTATTTGTTGCTGGGGCAGAATACCCTGCACCCGCACCTTAAAGGAGAAAAGAGTTATTTTAGCTCACAGTTTCAGAAGGTCTCACACTGTCCACTTGAGGGTGGCTGGTAAAGATGGAGGGAAGCCTGTCATGGCATCACAGACAGGAAGTCAAGAGAGGGAGAAGGTCAGAACTAGTGTAAACACTTCCAGGTTATGTCCCAGTGAACCATCCTTTCTGGGCCAGTGTCAGTGTTTTTTCCCTTCTGGTTTAAGTCCCAAAGACCCTCCCCTTCCAAGTCACACACCCAGCATTGTGCTGCACAACCATAGTCTATAACACACCCCTAATGCACCATATGCATGCAGTCTACCATATGCTTGTCTTCTACCACACACTTGGAACTCACCCTCCCAACCAGCCCCAAACTTTCAACAGCACATTGGATCCATAATTAATCTACAAAATCCAAATGCATGTGGCTTTGGGTGGTAGGTAATAAAGGTCCAAATCAGAAAAAATTTATATGTCAAAATGTATGATGATTTTATTCCCAAGTTACAAAAAGTTGGTAGTTACAGTAACTTGTAAGTTCTGATATTGTTACCCTATTCATTGCTGTTAAGTATAATCTATTGTTAGTAATAGTCAAAAGATAAATTTAAAAATTAAGTAGCTGTTATTACGTATCGTGTTCCTTAATGCTATCACTAAATACTTTGCTGTAAGACAATCTATTTTGTGGTTTTTGTTTTGTTTTCAGACTTTAATTAGTACTTTTTTCGTTGCAGTTATTGTCCTGATCTCATGATGTAAAGAAAATTTTCACTCTGTCCAAATGCATTTAGTGATGTATTATGGTGTGCTGCCAGATTTTGGAAAATGACATGTGTGGAACCTGCTTCTCTGTGCCAACATTGACGAAAGGGATAAGCACGACGTTTGTCATCTTGTTTCCCTCTGCAGTGTTTACCAGTATATAGTCAGTGAGAACAATCCCCATCTCATGGGCCTCTCAGAAGGTTAAATTTTAACTACAGAATAGTACTAATCACTATATTAAAATAATTGGCCTGTTGATACTTGCTATCGTGTATTCATTCAAGACAAAAATGAATACTGCAGGAGTTAGGGTTGTAGAAATTATGGCCTCTGGTCTTCACATATGATTTGTATTAATTTTTTTGATACGGTCTTGCTCTGTAGCCCAGGCTGCTCCTGAACTCACTCTGTGGCCCAGGCTACCCTTGGCCTCGTGGATATCCTCCTCCCCACCCTCCCGAGTTTTGAAGGGCAGGTGTGCACCACCATGTCCAGTTTATGTCGTGCTGGAAAATTTAACTCAGGACCTTGTGCTTCCATAGCAAATGCTTTACCCCTGTGCCATTCCTCCTACCACATCTTAAATTTTCAGATCATTTTTTCTGATCATTTCATAAGTAATAGCTTATCTTACTAGTTTTTATCATGATTTTTTATTGTATTATGGGATTTTACATGGGAGAAAAGATGATTATAGAAAACTAGGATAGAAAAGTGGGAGGAAACAGAGTAGTGAGGATTTAAGTGGAAATTTGGGACACATGGCCAGAAGGTGCCTAATTGAGGCATAAACTTAAGGTTCTGTTGGAAGATGATAAAATATTTGCAAAGTAGGACCCAGTGAAGGGAAGTTAGGTCATTGAGGGTGTGACTTTGAAGGGGATATCAGGATCCCCGCACTTTGCTTTGTCTCTGCTTTTTGGGTCTCGAGCAGTTGTGCTTCACTATATGCTCCTTCCCATGATGCTTTGCCTTGCAAGAGCAGAGCAAATGCTCATGGGTGGAACACTCTCAAATGAGCAACACGATAGTTTTCCTCAGATTTCTTGGGTGTTTTGTCGCCGTCATGGCAAGAGGTAATGAAGCCTGCAGGTATAACAAAAGTGAAAGGAGAGAGAGGCCATCCTAATGGGTTCATGGAATTCTGGTAAGAGCCAGGGCTAGAAACCATAGACTTAGCTTTGAAATTTGTCTTCACTATTTATATCATCTGATAATGTTAGGTAACTTATCAAGTTATTCAAGAGAATCATTTTGGGTGACATGGGTATCTGTATAATTTGTGGGAGAATATTTTATAAATGTTAAGGAGATGTAAAAACACAATCACTGACCTTTGCTTCCACATTCATTCTGTATTTTTCTGTTCTTTCCACTTTATCTATTTTTGTCATTTTTGACAAATTTCAAATAAAACCGAATTCAGGAAGTTTTCAGGGTTAAGCCTTAGCAATTTTGATCATGCTTTCAGTTTTTGCCTCCTTCATGAATTCGCAATGTTCTCGAGATGAAAAAGGGCCCAGAGGTCATTGAGTTGAACTTCTGGTGAAATGAGGAAACAAGTACAGCAAGGTTATTATAAATATTAGATTGCTTAGCAAGGTGTCTTACTTCCTAACCTCCCTGTTCATCCTTTGACATTATAATACTTCTGCTTCATTTTTTACAGTTATTTTAAGAGTACCTTTTGATATTCAAGTGTTCGATGGTTGCAGACCTAGGCAAGATTAACTGTCCTTCTAGTATTCCTAATAATCTGCTAATTCAATTTACCTTGATTTAAAAGTTACCGTTTTTCCCTCTAATAACATGTTTTTTTCTAAATAGCAACACTTAGTAAATGATTGCTGACTAGTCTGTACTATCTGGAACACATTACTGTTTCTCTAAATCATTATTAATCGACCACCAGTAAAACTCTCGAGGGAGAAACCTACAGGGACCCTCCTCTCACATAGTGGGAACTTTTGCTCCTCTGTCCTTTGTTTCTAAGTAAAGACCCATTCTACACTTTGAAAAATAAAATAAAATATAACTCTGTAGGTACCAATATTTCTTTGAGACAGATATGCTCAGAATTTTCTTCTATGACATTGATATAGCTGCTTAAAGTATATAATATGTGATTGAGTTGCCTTTTGAAGGGTGTTTATGCTTTTATGATTAGAGAGTTTTAAAAACTTTGAGTTTTAAAATGTGTAAATTAATATAGGAAATTTATTGCTCCTTCGATATTCTGGGATCTTAACTGTACTTCCATATTAAAATGAAAGCATTAACCTCACAATTGCCATAAAAATCTATTGTTATCTGTTTACAAATATGTAGATCTATTGTTACATACCCTTGCCCTTTGTCCATAATTTCATTCATTGACATTTTGGGACAGTGAAAAAGTGCACAATAGAACAATTAAAAACAAGCCAACAAAAAAACCCTAAAAGATTGCAAAATAATTCTACTGGAATGAAACTTTATCTGAAAATATCCACTTAGGGAGAGAGAAAGGGAGAGAATTGAGAGAGAATGAAAGGTTTCAGTCTAAGAAAGATCCATATTTTCACCCCCCCCTCCACCCCACACACATATTCCAACTTTTTCATGGTTATAGAAGTTCTACTTAAAAATGCAATACAATAGTGAAAATAATAGAACAAAATAGTCTACTTGATTTCAATATAATTATTAAACATTTCAATCACTTCTAGCCAAGATGATTGGATTTAAGGATAAGCAGAGTCATTACTTTGAGTCTTCCTGGGATGACTGACACCTTCTCATGCATGACTAATCCCTGTCCAATCTCTCCCGCTAGTTAAGCGGAGAAGGCTGCTTTGTGTTGTGCCTCCAGAGGTGCTGAGTGCTGATAGACAAGTACTGTGTACAGAGTGTATCGCTGGCTCACAGCCAGTAGGAGATTGTTCTACCTCAGGAAAGGTTTGCATGACAATTACCCTTCCTTTTATTTTTCCATGTTTAATATTTAGACAAGGTTATCAAGCTTAAATTTTAAATTTCTCAATGTTTTTGCATGTGTCCTAAATGGGATGGTAATTTTGCTTTATGAAACAGGGGCCAATTAATCACCTTTTGAACTGAGTCATGAAGCTAATTGAATGAAACTGTCTGGGGACACACACAAAATAATGAGTTTGTGCCTCTAAGGCTGTCACTACTGTCGTGTTATATGTCATTTTACTGCCTATGAGAACATTAATGCAGAATAGTATTTTCAATCTTGTTTCCTCTATTAAGTAAGCCCATTTGTGTGTAAAGTTTAGCACTTAAAAATAACTTAGAAATTCTGTGGCAGATGAAAAAATCTACTGTTAATAATCCAAAACTGTGTCATTTATAGTATTAGTATATGGCTCAGTTATTTACACACACACACACACACACACACATACACACACACACTCTCTCTCTCTCTCTCTCTGCTCTCCACATCCGTGAGTTCTGTTCTGTATTTCAACCAGCTTCAGAGCAAAAGTACTTGAAAACAGTTGCATCTTTTCTGAATATAAGTATGTTGCTTTTTCTTGTCATTATTTCCTAAATCAAACAGTAAACAACTATTTAAATAACATTTATTGTATTATGTCTTATACATATGCTGGAGATGATTTGAAGTACATGGAAGGACAGGCAAATTTTCTATGCAAATAGAATAAAAATATAGGATTCATGGTATCTGTTGGGAATCCTGGTTCCAAAACCCGTGGATCTGGAGGGTACAACTGTAGACACGAAGCATGTTTTACTTGTCAAATGTTGTCCTTAGTTCCCTTTGTCAATTTACTGTTGTATATGAGGGAAGAGTTAGCTGGAAATCAGCCTATGAAAATAGCCTGTGTAGATCTACTGGCATTTAAAAAGTGACTCGATGAACACAAACTAACACATTACTGAAATGTGAAGACTAAGCTATTCTGACATAGAAATTTATACTCCAAGTAGTCCAAATTATCAGTCAAAATGTTCTGTTTAAGAGACCTTTCAGTCTGGTTATCTTGAAAACCTAAATTTGTGAGTAAATATATGGAGCTTGTCATAAATGGCTGCAGGAAGGGATGTAACGCCTTCATTCAGTTCTTATTTTAATGTCTTCATTGTGCCTGGGCTACACAATGCATCTGGAGTGAGGTAGGTATGTTCTTCCTCTTTAACATCCTCCTAGAGGCTATCCTCTTCTTTTTCCTTGCTCAGTTACCTGGGGCTTTACGGGAAAGCCCTGAATCCTATTTAATTAATGTAACGTTTTTCTCAAATGTGTCACTATATTTTATTAATTTTTGGTACTGAGCCATCTCCACTTTTGTTCAGCCACTGCTGTCCTCTGAGTTTCCAGGGCTTAATTATTTGCCCTCACCAGTTTCCTTCTGAAAATATTAGTCTGTGGTCTCCAAATTGGTCATTCCAGCCTCTTATCATTATATTTGCTTTATGTGATTCTCGATTGGCCCTTTCCGATACAGATCTGACTGTATGACTGTTGTATTTAATACATTTAGTTCCTAGAAAATCAAGCCAAATCTTAGACACAATCTTCACTGTCTCTATGTATTCTGCTTTTCAAGATTCCTCTTCCTCCATATATATACTTGATTCCTTTTGAAGGTCTAGTTTACTTTTGATTACCATGCATTAGATTTGCATATTATGAGTTTCTTGGCTATATTTCATTGCAACATAGAACATAGGCTGATCCATTCCAGCTGTCTTTATTTTCTCTTCCCAAACGCATTCTCCACTTCTACTAATCACTATTCTACAGTATTATCTATTTAAATAATGTAATAGCTGTCTATCTATTATGTAAATATAATGCAGAATATGAGTGTTATATACATATGGATGTATCTGTGTGTATATATATTTGGATATATATGTATATATGTGTGTGTATAAAGTTAAAGACAACCTGTCTCAAAATAAAAAAAATAATGAAAAGGGTAGAAGATGTGGCTCAGTGGTAGCATGCCCCTATATTAATCTCCAACACCAGACATATACATATATATATAAAGTTATAATATACATGATTACATATTATTATGTGTATACATATTAAGTGAGGAAGATTAATTGCTGTGACGTTCCCGTCCCATCATGACATAAAAAGATGATAATGATGTTGTGCTTTCTATAAGTAACAATATTACTGAATCTGAATGATGGGGGTAGTACAGTAGTTTTGCTCTATGCAAAAATAATTATGGTTACTTGAATTTTAGAGATCATCTTCAAGATCACGACTTGATTTTGATTCTAGGCTACAAGCATAAATTATAAGGGACACTGTGTTTGGGCTTCACTGATACATACTCTCCACCAGGAAGGATCTTAATTACCATTTCAAAAACTCTGACCCAAGTGAAGGGAATATAAGGAGAAAAGAAAGTTGGCTAAAATCTGTTGAATGAGTTTTATGTAGTTTAATGTGGGCATTAAAATATTTAGAGATCATTAAGCCAAACTATGCCAATAAACTGGTCCATAATGACTGATGGGTGTTAATCTTGGAGATGTCATAAAAGCATCAGGTCATAAAAGCTTCAGGAAGAAAACTGTGAAAAATGAAATGAAACTCACCTTCCCCTTCTTAATCACTTCCGACAGGATGGTCCATACAACTCTTCCAGGAGTTGTTGTCCAAACTTGGGATAGCACAGAGAGGAGGGATTGGAACTATCTAGAAAATAGTGAACTTGGAAATATAAACCAAAAACATTCTTGTAAGAATGAAAAAGCAAAGATATTGGTAGAGAAACCTAATATCCTGACTTTTTTTCAGATTTATTCCTGTTTTGCAGCTTAAAAAATTCTTATATAGAACACAAAGAAAGAAAAAATGAAAGAAAGAAAAACTGCAATCTTTTTATTAATATAAAAATAAACTTCGGGGTGATTTATATACACATTTAAAAATGTTCTTTGGTGGTCATTTTTTAGTTTGTAGGATTTTTAAAAGTATCCTTACCACTTTGCCATTTGAAGTGTGTAGAATGAAATATATTATCATTTTTTGTGAAGAATCATTTATGATATTTATGAGAGCTGAGTAGTGGGGTGGATGGAATGCAGGTTTTGGGGCCTGATTATAAGATAACTTTAACTTGTGTATTGTAAAATACACAGAATGTAGACTATTCAGCTTCATGTGAAGAAAGGCCTTATATTCAATTGTGTATATCTACTAAATGGGAAACATGTAGCTTACAATGGCTTTTTAATAATGTACTATGGAACATACTACCATTTATTATTTTTAAATTTTTGGATGGTTGTATATCTGTCTTCATAAATTGAAAAGAAACATTTCTTATCCTTAAGCCCCTGCATAATCCTTTCTCTTAATTACAAATGACACTACATTTCTTCACCTTTAATTATGTGTTAGTTATGCATTTAAAAACTCCTGGAAGAATATGTGTTTCTTAACCTTCACAATTAACCCGGTATTTATTAATTTATTTATTTTTTGGTAAGTAAAGAATAATACACAAGACACATCACAGTATTTATAAACAGTGTACTTAGCCTTTTTGTACTCAAGAACAATCAGTTGAGGGTATAATTCTGTAATAATTAATCAGACCTTACAGCTTTCTGTTTCTTCTACTTGTCATTAATCTTGTATTCTATTTAACCCATCACTTTAGTGATCCAAAAACCTTTACGTTTATTGAAGGCCACCTGTGTTTTATGACAACTTTAATATAGTTGTAGTGATTTTGAAACTAATATATATCTACTACATACATGTTCTTCGTGTACTATTTCATTGTCATTCCTTGCTGTAATATTGTCTTATGTTGGAAAGATAGAAGAATGCTATTGATCTTGTTGCTTAAATTATATTTTCTTTCATTGCAAAATGTTACTATATATAAAACAAATAAAATTTAAAAATAACGTTTTGGAGAAAGAGAGTAGTGTAGCTTACTAGATAAAGTTATCATTACTTTAGGAGAGAAAAGTCTGTGCTTGATTTTAGTTGTTTCTTTACAATTCCTTTTCAAGGGTAGAATAAGTCTTAAATATAAAACCAAAACAGAGAGGTGGCTTGGGGCAAGAAGCCACTATTTTAAATATATATGAGATCAGGGATAATGTCTTTTTATTTTCCTGCAGAAAGCCCAGTGCCTACAAGGGTGCCTTGAATTTAGAAAATACTTAAGTAATATTTGTTAAATGAATAGGTGCATACTTATTATTTTCCCCCACTTTATTGATGTGTATAAGTGCAAAATTTGAGACTTACAATGAAGTTGAGCATTTTGTGCAGATATGTATCTGGTATTATATTTTTTAAGCAATGCAGTATTTCTTATTTGTTTTATTATTACAAGATAAAACAAACTGCTATTCTCTGTTGCTTTTAACTTGTTATTTCTAAAATTCACTCAATATTCTATTCAATAAAATGAATAAATTGAACTTTTATTTAAGATATAGAACACGCTCTCTTTCCAGTATCTTAAGCTTTCTCTGTATCTTTTCTCTGTCTCCCATCTTTGGCACTGGAAGCCAGAAGTAAACAGGTATACAAAAACCCCAAACAAACAAACAAACAAACAAAAAACCTCATTTTTTTAAAGTAAAAGAATTTAGAAAGTCAGAATTAAACGCTCAGCTCTTTAGTTTGACACGTGTCACCGTCCACGTGCTTGGCAGCCTGTAGAGTTGGTGACTGTAGTAAGTATTGTACCACCGGGGGCGGGGGTGGGGGGGACCATTTTCGTTCTGTTGGAAGCTGTGCTGAGTGGCGCAGGAATAGGGGCTCTTGCCTTCTATTGAAACTGAGAAAATGGAAGTAAGGGTAGCACTGGGAGAGTGACACCCCAGATTTATACCACAGTGCGTTTGAAGTGCCTGGAGAGGATCATGGAGAGAACTAGCTAAACAGGCAAATCGAGGGCTTAGGGGACAGGGCGGAGCTTTGGATAGTTTGGGAATGATCTGAAGCTGAGATTTGGGAATGACAGAAGTTGAATGATGTTTCAAGTTAAAAGAACAGAATGTATGAGATCACTGAGTGAGAGGACAGATGATGGAATAATTGAGGCAACATCTCCTAGGAAGTAACTGGATGTTAGAGAATAAGCCCTTGAAGGTGATGGGATTGTAGTGAGGTGAGAGAAAATGCAAAAATGGCATCAAGTTCACAGAAATCCTTAGTTTTATCATGCATGGCCAAAAGTCATGAGGTCCTAAATACCAAATATAACAGTGTGACCCGTTAAATTATGGTTTGACCTCCTAATAAGAGAGGATCAAAATTTTTTTATAGCATGCTTGAGATTTACCCTTCTAACAAGTGTTAATAAAAAATGAATCCAGCTGCTTCACTTTGTTGAAGTGTCAACAGACCTTGAGGTTGGAGTGACTAAGTTTATACAGCTACTCAAAATGCTCTCCACATTTCCTGGTGGCTTTACCCCAATTATTATTGCGGGAAGAAATAGATACAACCACAATATTAAAATCCTATTAGAAGCTAAGTTTTTGATTAAAAGACACATGGTAATATCAAGCTGCTTTAAAACTGGAGAAAATATTATATATTGCAAAACAATTTCACCTTTCTATGGGAGATCACAAATCAGAAGTTTTCATATTATACATATTCTAATAATGTCTGTGGTTTATGCATAAATATTCTCTAAAATCAGTGTGTGGGGGGAAACTCTTAGATAATGGCTAGCTTTTCAAATTGACACTTTCATGCTAAGTACTCATTGAGTTTTTGAACCTGGTGGCGTGTTTGGGATTGCGTGAAAGAGAAATCATCTTAAATTAGTCTGTCTGCTCAGTGGAAGGTAAGGCGGCACCTTCTTAGTGCCTCATCTAGAAAGTTACAGAAGGTGAAGAGTGGAGTATTGTATCTGTTGACATACAAAAACTTTGCAATTCATGCATTCAGGGATGCTGAAAAGAAGACAGATAATGCTCCTTGAATACACTACCTCTATGTCTGAAATTTGCCACAGATTGATAAAATTAGGTTTAAATATCCTATACCTTAATAATGTCTATAATTTTCTCATTACTGGCTTTGACGGTGTTTAAGTACATTTCCATGCTAAGAAGGTAAACCATTTAAACAATAGTAAAATATAATATTCACATGAAAACATTAACAACCACACCCAGTGTACTACATAAAGAGGATGTAAATTACTTATCACAGAGCTCTCAAGAGACCCAGGAAATAAGTCTAATATCAAATTTTAATAGAAAACAATGCATTAAGTATATGTAAATAAGAACCCCATTTAAAAGATTGTATGTAAGAAGTGCAAAGTTCAAATTATGTGTTGCTTGCTTTTGGAAATTCCCTTACTTTGTTGTAAAGTTCATTGGTATACATACCCTGTGTCTACTCTTTAATATTTTAATTATTGATAGGTGTGTTTGGGGTCCCTTTCATGTTCTCACTCTCACTGAGGTCTTAGGTGTCTCTTTGTCTCATCGTGCTCATACAGGTATCAATATGTTAACAGATCTTTTAAAAATAGACTTTCAGGGTTAGAGTTCCTGTAGGGATAGGGATGAGGGGGATGATGTAGAAACTAGTAGCTGTAGAGTTATATGCATGATGTTTGAAATCAACATGAGACATTTTCGTAGTCACAAGATTCTCACAACATTCTCTGTATGTAATTCTTGCTGTCTATTGAAAAAAACTTCACTTTGACAAATGAAATGATCTACCCTAAATGAAAATTTCAGACTAAAAATTTTAACATGGGATAGTCTCATTTTGGAGTTTTAGCTTGTTTCAAAAAGATTAATTAACAAACATAATATAGATCTAATTTTATTACAAATTAAGTAGTTTAGGGAAATATATATAGAAATATATAGTAATGCTACCTCATTCAGTTTCTTTCATAAAAGAATTGTGGCATGTCCTTGAAAATTACTATTTTAGCTTTTCAAACTTTTGTCTCTACTATTACTTTAGCATATAGACCTGCCCTGTAGAAAAGAATTTATGGATCAAGTTAATGTTAATTAAGAATACATTTATGCTTCAAGATATACTTTTAAATGAGAACATTAAACTTTATTTTTATACATGTGATTTTATGTGTATATATATATATGTATATATACATATATACACATAAAATTATTTCTAAGTAAGTTAATTTGGATGCTCTAATGTGATAAAAGGGTGTGCTCTCTGTGATTAAACACTCTTTGCCTTGGATCACCGAGCATTCCTGTGAAGACATCCTAAACAATGGTGAAATTACACTGATCTGCATATTTGCTAGGAAATCTAAGTTTTCTTTTGTTCTTAGGTCATATTCACTTATTTCGTACATCATTAGTTTGTAAAACACTGGTAGTTTTGAAACTTACCAAAATTACAGGTACAAATGTTTCCCTCCTTATCAAAAGACTTAAAATTTGCTTTCCTTCATTTAAGATTTTTTGAGTTTCAAAGGCATTCTACTTTTATCTTTTCAGAAGACTCTGAGGTCGTCCCAAGCCTCGCAGTCTCCCTAGAGGTCAGAGTGTATGTGTGAATAAAGTGGGCAAGGTCATTAAGCTTGTACAGTTAGAGAACCTTGGTAAGCTATCCCCTCCCAGCACCCACCCGCTTCATTCCACACATAACTGTCTGCCCTACTCATGACATTTTTCCCCACCCCTACCCATTTATTTCCTACAGCAAAAAGAATGATAGTAACTGCCCTGATAAATATCTGAAAAAGAAGTTGGTGCTCACAGTCCATGCAACATAGGAGCGAGGTGCCCCACACAATCCTCCTCTTGTTCTGTCCTATTGTGCTCCACGCTTTCTCTTGGGAGGCAACCTTCATTTCAACCCAGTCTCCCCTCACATGTAAATCCCCCAGGCTTTGTAGATATGAATAGCTGTGCCCTGTAGCAACTAGACAGAAATGAATGGAATGCACGCCTATGTCTGAAGTATAGTATTTTGCTAAATGAGTGAAGCTCAGCTGAGCTTAAATGTTGGAAAATATTGGGACATTACTTAAGACTTTGGAGTTAGTAATTTGTTAAGTTGGCAAGGTGTTTTAGTTGTGCTTTAACTAATTTATATAGCACTGTTTGTTAATTAAAAAAGAAACTCTTGGAGATAGACTAGATGTGTTTCTTTTAATGCTAAGTTAAAATTTATTAACCGATGAAGAGGAATGGCTCTGATTTTAATCCCTAGCTTACTAATAATTATGTCACTTGATTTGCATTTCATCAAAACTATGATGGTGGTAGCTAGAGACTGGAAAGTCATACATGGTGGGGTGTCATGTTTTTATCAATTCAGTACTCATTTTCATTTGAGGATATTTTAAATCACTGACTTCTGTTTAATTTTACATAGTCTAAATATGTCATTAATGATTTTCCAACTCTATGAAACTTGGATAAAAATATTGCTTTAATTTTTGTAAACTCATCTCATGGCGACTTTTCTTTGAAATAATTTCCAATATACTGTAGAAAACTAGTCCTTAGCAAGTGTGTAGGAATGTTTATTTTCATGGCTTTCTTTCTCCCAGCTAGACTAGGTGAACAGGCAGCTGTTTCACTGGGTCCTCGTTTCATGTATTCCTGGTTCTTGACTTTTTACAATATGCATGAATACTAAAGATATGGTAATCAATCAGTGATTTTTGGCTGATGAATCTAATACATTTGAACAGTGGTATCAAAATAAGTAGATCTTTTTTTTTGTCTTTAGAGAAGTGTAAACAGACAATGTGGAGACCACCATTCATTGACATGTCTTATATTTTAAATGTACATATAAAGTAGACATTGGTTATGTAAATAAGTGCTGTGGCTTTTCAGTAATCTGTAGGCAGATAGGCCTCTATATAGTAACATTTCCTCAATATCAAGAAGCATTTTATCAATAGAGATTTGTATAGAACAAATTACTGCTTCTAATGGTCAGTCTTAAATGTATGGGAAAGAGAAAACAACCCTAATTTCTCCAGAGATTCCTTCCTTAACATCCTAAGGATATGTGTGCATATTTAGAAGTACATTGTGTGACATAAATGTTATGTGGTCATATCTGACATATGTTCCTTTTTTAAAAGTGTTGTCTCTTGATTTAATAAATTGTGGAGAAAATTCAGAAATTACTATTTTAAGTACAAAGTTATGTCTTTGTAAAATATTATTTGTTCCTTTTTATATTTTAGCTGGAAGATTTAACAAAAAAGTTATATTTTAAAGTAGGAGAATTTATGATTTGTGAGATGACAATAACATTGAGATTGATATTCATTTGAAATACTAGAATTGGTGATTTCCATGAAATAGGTTGTTTTTGTAGTAGTAGTAGTAATCACAGTTCGAAATTGCTAAATAGATAAGAATAATGTAAACAAAATGATGCTTAGCATTTTGTTCGAAAACTATATTATTGTATTTCTATTTCTACTTACATTTTCTATTATATTTCTACTTATGAACTGCATAAGCATTTTACATATTCTCAATCATAGAAGTAGTATGGCGATTGATATGGCAAATCGGAAGTAAGAAAGAATAAATTGGTAGCTCTGATTTTCTGCAAGAAGTAGGCAATTAAATTTTTTCACTTATATAAGAGAAATAATCATATATTAATGTCAAAAATGTGTTTGTTTACCTTGTTGCTTTTTCTAAGTGTGACTTCTCTGCATTAATATTATAATTTGTCTCTGTTGTTTACTCTTCTTGATTGGCAGTTAGGTGAATGAAAAAGTGTATTCCAGGTGTACTGATACTTTTACAGCTTTAAAGACTGTATGAGATTTTATTGTTACTATAAAAGCATTGCAGAGAATTTAGTAGTCTTAAAAATTTGTACTAGAATTTTGGATGTCAACCCCAAATTGGGTTTTGCTAAACTAAAGGCGAGAGGTTAGGAGAATCTTGGAAAGAATCATTTCCTTTTTTTTTTCCTTCTTTTCTTCTTTCTTTGTTTCTTTGTTTCTTTCTTCCTTCCTTCCTTCCTTCCTTCCTTCCTTCCTTCCTTTCTTCCTTTCTTCCTTTCTTTCACTTTTGGTGACTGTATGTGGTCCTAGATTCACACCCCCAGCTGACAATGTCATCCCTCGAACCCCTGCACTTAAGTATTTGTCCTGACATCTTCATCTCTAATTCTGACATGTTGCCTTTTTCGTCTCTCTCTGATAAAGGAATCCAGGTGATTATGCTGGGATCACCCAGAGAAGCCCGGATCTTTCTCCTTGTCAGGCATTTAACATTATCACATCTGTAAACTACCTTCATTCATACAGGATAATATGGAACACATGCCAAGGATTGGGACGTGGATACTTTTGGTTCCTGTTGCTCTCCCTGCAAGGAAGATGTTGATGCAGCCGGAGTCTTTCTCACCATCCTGTTACCATTTAAGTCATTTTTGCTCCTGTGACTTCAGCTAGTTTTACCTGGAACCTGTTTGAGCAGATCCCAGGCTTATAAGGTATACTAGAATGCCATGATTACTTCAAAAATGTATTCTAAGTATTTCGCTATTAGTTTTTAAAGGATTTTCTCTTTTTTATATGAATTACAGGCAAGGCTGTTTTTGTAACTTAATCTGATAATGATTTCTTGAATGGGAAAAAAGGGATGGATGTTGTGATGCACTACAAGAAATGCACGTATCCTGAAGTAAAAGTAAACGTCTGGTGGATGCATTATAAATTAATAGGGGTAATTTGTTGTAATCAAAGCCTTGTGATAGTGGAGGTGCTCATCCAAGCCTGATGCCTGTATGATAGAATCTGATGCTCTATAATGTGACTTTTCTGTTTCATCATGGATCAATAGACAGACTCTGTTAATCTTTGCCTTTGTGTGTCAAAAGTGAATACACTCTGAGTGAATAAAGTAGTCACAAAGAGAGTTAAGTAAGTGCACATAATAGCAATCACAATAAAAGTTACAATAATGTGAAATATGTTAAATTCAGATTGGAAAAAATATGGTAGCAATTATAATTTAAAGTTACATTTATCATTATTATCTAACAAGGTTTATCTCTGTAGTTAAATCCAGCCTTCTTTCTTTGAACAAAAGTGCACATTTGACTTAATTTGCCTTTTCTTTCAGTAATTTTCTTGTTATTATAGAATTTTTGGATTATTTAAAAATTACAAATTCCTAAGAATGACCAGGTTGGATTAAATTTTATTCCTTTTAATAAGATCAGAATATTAGTAGTAGGCTAATATTTATCACTGGCAATTACATCTGTTAATGCTACTTTAGTGATTAATGTGTAATGTTATAACCAAGTAAAAGTACAGTTCTAAGATCCAATTAACTGGTAAGTAGATCTCTTTGAAGGTGCTACATACTCAAGTTGTTTTGTACTATTCCATAAGAAAAAAAATCAGACAAACACGTGGAAAAGAAATCTTGATATTTTAGTGAATTAGGAAGATGAGGGAGGCTACACTGTATCTTAAAAGATGCAAAAAAAAGCCAGCAAACCCCCCCCCCCCCGCTGCAATCTATACCATTTTGAATAGAAATATAAAGAGATAAGTGACCTTGTACGCATTTGGTGGCAAGAAAAGTTTGAGGCAATAAAGCTAAACATAAAAGAGCAAAAGCAAATATAACCTCATGACCACAAGCTCCAAATTTCAAACAGAAAGAAATCTGTGAGGATGAAAGTACAAAAGCCTCAAGCTAAGAGATGAACAACAATTAGATTAAAGACAACATTCTGGGGTGGATAAACAAAGCAGTGCATATAACAAAAGAAAATATACTAGAATTGTGTAAGAGATATTTTAAATAACTGGGTTCAAGTAATTGATTCATACACAAAGATTTCTGAGGTTTTAAGCTCATTATTTTGGTTCCCTGGTTTCTCCTAGGATGCAGTATAGAATCCAAGCCTTGTGTTTATGTCCCAACAGAAGCAGCTTTTTCTTTCTTTATTTCCTTTTTAAGTGAAAGTTAATACCTTCTGTATGCTACTGAGAAGAAGCAGAAAAAGCCTCACTCCCTCTATGGTACAAGGAGCTGAGAGCATCAGCTGAGGGAGAATTATCTACACACATAGCTGGGTACAGTTTATCTGTTTGTTCTTTTGTTTTATAGATAACAAATGGTGGCTTTCTGCAATGTCTTGAATAATTACCCAGTGTGAGGTGAAAACGAATCCTTTAATGGTTGTTTGTAGTTTGATTTTCTTATTATATTGACATTTCTTTGGAATACATACTGCTACTTGGTTGGCATGCATATGTCTTCTCGTCTTCTCCCTTGGAGTCAACCCTGTTGATTATGCAAAACAGCAGGGACAAAGATTTAGATTTGAAATGTGCACTAAAATCATAACTTTTGGCATGTGGATATTTTTAAACTGGATCTTTAACGTTTTATCTTAGAAATGGTGGTAAAGAGAGCATGCTTTAATTTAACCTCCTCTTTATGAGGGTATTTCTAAGTAAGCCAGAAGCTAATACCTTCGAAGACATTAGAGTTGTATGCAAAGCAAGACAATATTACATAAAATTCTTCCATGGCACTGAATTCTATTTCATGGCAAGTAACAGCATAATTCAATTCAATAATCTTTTCTGAAAATCTTCACTATTCTGTGAAAAAAAAATCTCAGGTAAGTACATTAGAATAAGACACAATATAAGATTTTGGACCCTTTAATAACCAGTGTTGGAGAAGGAAATATTTGTAACTTTTCTTTAAGTATTGAAAAATGTGTATGCATATGCATCAATATATTTATGAAAAGGTGGATTTCAGGGTACTGTGCAATCCTTATATTTGTATTGGCCCATTTCTGGAATGTGTACTAAAATTTTCTTACTATGTATAAAACTTCTAGACTTCTCTAGTGATACTTTGACTTTCTGTTCTGACAATATAATTGAACATGATATTTCCTCATATTTTGAAGATACTTTTCAAATAATAGAAACATATAGGTTCAACTAAATAATACCAGTTCAACTCAGTATTTGAACATTGGGTTTACCTAACTTTAATCAGCTTCCTCTAAAATTACTAAATCTCAAGTTTTTCTTTAGTTCAACTGTCATAGTTTTTATTTTTATTTTTTAATATTTGGTATTGGAGGTTGAAGTCAGGGCCTTACACTTTCTAAGCAAGTGCTCTACCACTAAGCTTATTTCCAGCCTATAATATTTCTTTTTTTAAAATAAAGACTAGGCTGAGGATTCACATATTTTGGCTTATGTGGAACAAACATCCACCTTATTTTTTGGCAATTTAAGGATATCATTACTACATATCTGTTAAATATGCTCCCCCAGATTTCTCTTAACTCTATTTAGATTTTATGTAAACCTCAGATTCATTATATCCCGTGGAACAAGAAAGTGTAGTACGTGAGTCCTTCTCTGTTAGCACCATGTTTAAGTACACCTTCCCACTCGCAGTTTACCACAGGGCTTTATTGGACTTTGGCCTACAACTCAGAGGTGGCTCGTCCATGATGACTGTCTGCGTGATGCACAGCCCGAGGTTGCAGTCGCTGCTCAGTCCAAGAAACTCAGTGATTCAGAGTAAGAAGGATACAGGATATGGTCCCAGTCTCAGGCAAAGGACTTGAAGCTCCCTGGGACGTTGCTGTGTGAGTTCTCACACAGAAAAGCTGACGGGGGTGGAGTCTGATGTGCAAGGCAGCAAAGCTACAATGTGCCATCGGAATGGAGATTTTCAGAAGCTGTCGTCCACCTGCTTTTCATTCTGTGCAGAGCAAGTCTGTTGGATAGTGCCAACAATATTAGGGTGGCTCTCCCCCCTCCTCCTCCGTGGGCTAATTTACATGCCAAGCAATCGTTAAAAACACCCCCACAGGCATATCAGAAATGGGCTTTCCTAAGCTGCTAAGCATTTCTTTCTTTCTTTTTTTTCTGCTAGGCATTTCTTAACTCAGTCAAGTTAACAAGTACAGTGAACCATCACATGTGGCTACTTTGACCTCATGATAAATTCTCTCACTTCTACGAGAAGGCTTTTACTAATTATTTTTATACATCCAAAATCTTGTTCTAACCCCTCTAGAAATATTCTCTCACAATTTTCTGCTTTCTTCAGGTGACACATGGCCAATATTACCTAAGGATCTTAATCTAAAAAACGACTGTATTTTAATAAAGCAGAAAAGTTTTAAGTGAAAGGACCAAAGGTGTAACAACAGAAATATGTACCTTCGGGGTCTATGGGCAGATAATTTCAAAATGATGACATCTTTGGATTCATGAGTTTACCATCTGCAGATGACTTATAAATGTTAGGTTTGTAGGAGGCACATTTTATTATAACTGAATTTTTGTAACAATGAGATGCATTTGAGTCAAATCAAGTCTCTATATGTAGACTGCATTAATAGAAAACTCTGGACATTAAAGTTATACTTACATTTCACAGTATATATAGACGTGAGATAGAATATTTGATTTTGAGTGGGGATGAGATAGATGTTAGCCCATGTAGTTCTTGCATTGCCACCATGGTCAGGATCACCTTGAGGTGCCTTTTCACTTGTTGTAGCCTCATTATACTCGTCTGTAAAATTGGGGTTGCTGTCTCAGTAAATACTTGTACAAACTGTCTGAGGCTGACCTTGAGAAATAATGGGGCACTGTGTTGAACACATGTGTTTTAAAGTTCAGATGTCTGCCTATTTGGTTTTTCTGTGAACCTTCCATAGTTACCTGGTCACTCTGAACCTTAAATTTCTCATATTTTCTAGCATAGCTTATTGTGAAGTCACTGAATTCAAATGCCGCATTGCTATGTTTAATTTCCATGTGCATTTATATACACATATATCTCTTTCTGGATTGTCCATTCTGCCTTTGTATTTTGTCTATTTTTGAGAGAGTATCAGACTAGCAACTTTCCAAAAATTCAAGAGCTCCTTTGATTCTGGCTTAATGATTACATCAACTCCCCAAATTTCATTCCTCCTCTTGTCTACTGCCACACCAAACTGATTTCAATTGCAGTTCCATTAAGGGTACGGATTAGCAGGAGTCTGAATGAAATGTTTATGGTATTAAATCATTAACATTCTGATATTCTACTTAATTGTGTTCATTCGGTAGTATTTGTGAGAATCTTTTGCATATTTCATTTAATTTACTGCTGGGAAATTTATGACTTCATATTATAATGATTATGAGTTTTTCTTAACTTTGTAATAGGAATCTACTGGGTTTTGTAGAGTTATTTCTGTCTAATATAATAAGGACTTATACTCTAATTTTCACTTGCATTTGTAGGATTTCTTATATAGATAACTATAACATCTGCAAATAGTTTTATTTTTCATGCCTAATATTTATAGTTATTTTATAAGAAATCAAACTCCATATGTTAGATATAAAATAGGAGTAATGCCTATACAGTAACTATGGCTAAACATTAATAACAATATAAAACAACTGTCATTTAATAAGGATTCAATACCTGAAATTATAGTACTGTGTATGACTTACACAGTTAATAAACATATTAAATTGTGAAATTATGTTTGAATAATTTGCATTCAAATATATGCTGTTTTCAGAGATTTTCACAATTGCTTCTTCAAGGAAATCCCTACAAGGTTCCCCACATGTTTGCTGTTTAACTACTTTTTAAAATGTAACAAAATGACTAAAACATTCCTCGAATTGCTAACGGATAATCTGAACTAACTTTGCACTGATGTGTGCCAACTCTAGTTTTCAAAACAGAACAGAATTATGTAGCAAAAGTCCACAGGAGAAAACAAGCCATTTTCTCTCTCTGTCCTGAACAGAATTACAGGAAGCAAAAGGCAGGACTTGTTTGTCCTCCAAACAAAAGAGGTTCAGGGTGAATGACTTATATTCATGGAATCATTATGCTTGAGATATGCAATAAAAGAAAAATGTGGAATGACTTTGGTACATCATTTCAATAGATATAGTAGCCCTTAATGTAGACCTTATGAGAAATCGTTATAAACAGAAAATGCATATGTTATGAAAAAACATAAATGGTGTTTACAGTATGGTATAATTATGTATATGAACAAATAGTAGGCAACGGGATAGTTTTCAAGGCGTTGAAATTGTAGGTGATACAAAACTTCTTATTTTTTAATGAAATGAATATATGTAAGGATCTATAGACCTTCTGCTTTTGGCCTGATACAGTAATGTAATGCGTTGTTGGGGATATTTCTCTCTCTCTCTTGCTATCTCTCTCTCTCTCTCTCTCTCTCTCTCTCTCTCTCACACACACACACACACACACGCACCTTCTTTTATCTTGAAGAAGCTTACAGTTTAAAAGTAACATATTTGTTCGTCAGGCGTTTTGCCAGTTGTTGATTTACATAACAACCCACTGTGAAAGATATTTTTATCCATATTATTCTGTAGTGTACATTATAGAGAACACGTAAGATTTTCTTACTAAGAAAGCAGCATAGTTATACAGAGGGGGCCGGAAGGAGGTTTTTCTACTGAAAGCTTTAATACCAACCAGTCTGGTTTGCCTATGGGCTCTTTAGTGTACAGAGAGCACAGGATAGTACTGTTCATCTAAATTACACAGGAAAAGGAAAATAGGGAAAAATAAGTAGAATACACAGGAAAATGAAATACTAATTACTACAAGTCTTAGAACTTGTTACAGCATAAATCATCTTATGGTTTTACTATCAATTCGTGTCCCAGAAATGAGGTTTACTTCCTGTGTCCAGTACTGGAGGCTGACAGCACATGAGAGGAAAGGGAGAAATGCCTCTGTCCCAAGGAATTTGAATGAATTTGGGTTGTGCTCAACAATCTCCTCATGTTCTCTAGTATATATGTCTTTGAGTAATTCTCAGTGGGGATTAAGGACCACCCAGGGGAGACGCCCACCAGCAGTCTGTGCCTTCCCTTTGCTCTCTGCTCAGTTTGTGTTGACAGTTCCCCTTAGATGGGCATTGTAGTGTTGGTGGAATAGACTCTAATTCTGATTTGAGTCTGGGATCTAGCTGTCCTGTAGGGCTTGCGCTTGTGGCCTCTGCTTTACTCAGATTTCAACCCATTCTTCTGTGCTCTTGATTTAGTGTTTATACATGCAACTGCTTGCTTGCATGGTCCACCACCCACTCTTGTCTTTGTATTTGCCTGCTGTCTCTAATGAATATTCAGATTGCCCATGTTGAGTCTTAGCATAGTGAAGTCTCTTTTGAGAAAGTTTTGTTCATCCTAATTATGTTGTGGCTTTGCTGTTGTAAGATTTACAGGAAAAATATGCTTACTTTTTACTGCAGAATTTTAGCTTTTGTTCTAATTTGAGCTGGATTCATTTACCTACTTTTCTCCGTGTGTCAAAAATAGCAGAGAATATTCTTTGAAACAGGAGTATTTAAAACTTGAATAGAATATAGAGAAATGGAGGCTGAGAAATAAGAAATTAATGAAATCTCTGAGAGATTGACACAAGGTTAGATAGCTGCAAAGTAACTGTTTCTCCTCGTCGTCTTTTTATCTCTTGAGGGGATTTTGGTGCATTTCTCCTACAGATTGAATCACATAGCAATGTCAGTAGGATGGGTCTTTTAATTACTGTAATGTATTTTTGATCGTACTTGACAAATGTCCATTGTGGCTCCCTAATGTAGCTTTTTAAATTTTCTGTCTTCTACTAGTAGAATGATATCATACTTATTTCTTTGAATATGTGATTTATAACCAATAGCAAACTTTTTTTTCGTGGTGAATCAAGACAGTTTTGTCTGAAGTTTCTTTTTAATTTAACATGGCCTGTGTATATTGCCGGCACTTTTTACTAGAAACCTGTTCTAAAATTGTATTCATCGGTTTTTAGTCTTCAGTACATTGTGAACAATGATGGAACACGTTGTATGGTGTACCAGTTTTTGACACCAGCTCTCACTTAGTCATCCAGGATGGTCCTGCGCTCCCTGTATAGCCCAGGCTGGGTCAAACTCATGGCAGTCCTCCAACATCTGCCTTCAGAGTGCTGGGCTTACAGGCATGTGCCATGTAAGCTGGCTGGTAAAAATTTTTCTAAATAGAAAAAAAAAGTTTTACTTCAACGTTAGAGTGTGTAGAGTGTGGAAATAATGGACTTTTAAAAAATCTAAAACTGAATAAAAGATGGAAAATTTTGAGCAATCAGAATGTTGGAATTTTACAGTTCTAGAGTTGAATCGGCAGGTTAGAGTGGCTGCCCTTACTGTACATTGCTTCCCTTGGTTATAATAAGCAGGATCCACACAGAGGAGTGTAAAATCGGTATTTCACAGCCATAGCATAGGGCTACAAGAGGAGTTCCTGCTGGCATGTTAAGGAGAGTAGGATGTGCTTTATCGTGTGTGTGCGTGTGTGTGTGTGGGGGGGGTTGTGGTGGGGGCACCTTATGTAATATCCTCAGCCTGTTTTTTGATTTCAATTTTGAGATAGGGTCTCATTAAGTTGGCCAACCTGGACTTGAACTTGCTTGTGATCCTTAAAATTAACTATACCACAGATACATGGCAGAACATTTTTTTGAGAATTAAGCATACTAAGGTGCCTGAATTTGAGTGTACACATACACACACACCCACCACCACCTCCACCTCCACCTCCAATACCCAGGTGAGATCTTCTGACTATATGGATTCCAGTTTGTGGTACAAGCAGTGTAGCTTTTTCCCTGTATCCCCCACTCCCCCTTACTTTTAACCTTAAGGCTTCTGAAATTCCGTGTAAGGAAATATATTTTTTCTTTCTTATAACCCTCTCACAGACATTACACTTGTGTAATATAGGGAAAATATGAATCCTAGCACTTTGATTTAACCCCCAAGGTTCTGAGGTATACAGAAAAATTTGTAGTTCCTGTAAGCATTGCCTATTTACCTGAGGGTCGCTTGTTATCCTTTGCCTGCATCTCTGGACTTCCAGCAGTCTCCAATTCAAGGAGTCATGTAAAATCTCATTTGTATTCATGTACTCACGAGCTTTCGGAAATCACCATAACTACTATGCTCTAACTGTCAGTGATCCCTGGGACTCCAGAGGCACAGTTCCGATTACATGGCCATGAATCTATGGCATGAAGCTCCACTGTGAGCTGGTTATTCTCATGTGGACTCCTAACAGGTAGAATGATTTTTTTTAGCATGCTTTAAAAAAGCATGTACAGGAATTGGAACATAAAGCTACATAATTGAGTCACCTTGCTTAATTTCACTTTGTGAATTATTGGTTTCCTGAGAAATAGTTGAACAGCTGAATAGAGGAAAATCATTCTCAAATTTTCAACTTTCTCTTTGGGCATCCTTTTCTTGTGTAGTAACTAAATGACTGTGCTAGAGTGCCTGGCAAAGTCATCTGTAAGCACAGGTTTTGAGTTTAGAATGCCACTGCCACTCTTAGAAACCATTCATCACCCCGAAGTGGAGAGTTCAATGTGTTTGTTATCTTGAGTATGTGTGTGCCTTGCTATTGACTTACTATAGAATCAAGATGTAATAAATGATATTTCCTAATGCTTCAAGTTATATATATGCTTTTTACCACTGAGGATCTGTATGTAGAAAATGTTTTTTTTTTTTTAAAGAAAGAACTTCTGTTAAAATTTTATCTTTCTTTTTTGATCAATCTTTGCTGAGAATGTGGTGCATGGGTGAAGAAAAAGCCTGAAAGTTTTATCAAAGGGATACCATTTGAAAGTTTCTGTAAATTTTCAAGTTTTAAATGGAAAGAGCTTTCTAACTGTGCAAATGCAGGTGATTGAACATGTTAGCCTTCTCAAATAGTACATTATCTAGCAGGGTCCGAAGTTACTAATTTATCCCAGTCATTTCTCAAAATCTTAACAATGTACATTCGTCTCAGTAATTAGAAAGATTGCATAAAATAGGAAAGTAAAGGGAAGACTTAATGTTCCTTATATAACCTATTGCATTAATTTTCACACTCACAGACGATATACACTGACGGGTAAAAATCTGTCATGAAAATTCAAGTTAAGTGAAATAAATCTCATTATGTTAAGTGAATTAAACCAGGCATAGACCTCCCCGACATATTTCACTCATATGTGGATCTTTAAAAAGTTGATCTCATAGAAATTGAGAGCAGGACAATTGTGACAGGAGATGGGGAATGCTAGGGACGAGCGGGTGCAAGGGAGGATGGAAGGCTGGGTGAAGTTATTGTGGAATAGGAGGAATAAGTTTTGATATTCTGTGGTGTCTTAGTTACTCTTTTGTTGGTGTGAGAGAATACCCAACATGCACAAAATTAGGGAAAAATTAGGAAAAGTTTATTTTAGGTCACAGTTTCAGAAGGTCACAGTCTGTTCACAGGTGTGTGGCTGAAAATACAGCTGATCCAGAGCCCTGGAGATAGATATCTTCGTGGCATGGCAGAATCAGAGCCAAGTCTTGGAGGGAGGGTGGAAGCAAAACACACCCCTCCAAGTCAAGCCCAAAACGTCTGCCCCTCCCGCCCTGCAGGGTCCCACCCTGCAGCAGTACACAGTACATGTGAAGCTCTTTTGGGTGACACTCCAAATTCAAACCACCACACTTGGCAAAGCAGATTTAACATAATTAACAATAATGCCTTATGTGTGTGAGAAAATTAGAAGACTGGAATTGTAGTGTATTAATCCTAAAAAGATGATGAAAGTTTAAGATGACCCGTATGTTAATTAACCTGAGTAGATCACTACCACATTTATATATAAATCAGAACATCACACCATATCTTACAAATATGCATACATATTATGTGTAAATCAAAAAAATTAACAATAAAAAGTGTACTCCCCCGGCACAGTGTTGGATGTGTGTGTTATAAATAGCTTTGCTCCTACATAATCAAGGCTGTGTAGCATAGCGGAGGAGGCCTGCCTTATCAGACTCAGAGACGATTTGATGGAGCCGTAGCGGCTGATATCATTCTCTTTGTCCATCTGAATAACTCAGGGAAGAGATGAGGCAAGTTAATTACGTGATGATTCTTCAGTGAACAGGCCAAGTAAAAGCAGGTCTCCCAGAGGTCATTCTTGAAAAAAAAATGGATGCCCTTCATAACTTATGGGTTCTTAATGATGTGAAATGTGTTTCTTGAAAATAAAGCTGAATAATTTACGGTGATGATGACTTAAAAATCTAATTTGATCCTTATCAGCTACTTCTCAGTGAGTTAATGGAACTGTTAATTACTGCTATTGGTGGCATCTAGAGAATCTGAAGTCTCATTTTGACTTTACATTTAAAAATTTAAGGGCATATTTACAGAAGTTGAATTATTTAATACTTAGCAGGATCCATCCCTGGTAGCACCATAGGACACCTAATAAAAATACAGTACATGCTGCCAGGTAATAGGCAGACTAATAAAAGTATTGCAGTGTGTCTTCAGCTACCTTACCAAATCTGTCACATGAGACTTCTAGTTTTGTCCCAAATTCAAAATAACCATAGAAGGGTTAATTCAGGATAACAAGGCAGCTGTGACAATGAATCCAAAGACCTTCTTGAGCGAGGATTCTCAGTTGTGCTTCAGAACGTGATGAGGAAGGTGGTATATAGCAGCACAGCACAATAGCTAGATCCCTGAAGCAGCCGCTATGTCCATCAACAGATTAATGGATACCTATACACAGTGGAGTACTACCTTGCCAGAAACAAAAATCAATTTCAGATATAAATAGGAAAATGAATGTACCTTAAGGTCATTGTACAGTGAAGAGAATCAGACACTGAAGGTGAAATATTCCACTGTTTCTCTAATATGAGAAAACTAAAGTATAAATAAATAAAAGAGCAAAATAAAAAATGATGGTAGAAAACAGGGAGATGGATGTGTAGCGAGGGAAAGGATATATTAGGAGACAGCAAGAGAGTAGGGAGGGGAAGTAAAAACGATCAAGATATAATGTGTAATGCACCAGTTCCTGAAGTTAAATATAATTATTGTATGTTGAAATACTAATATTAATAATCTTGGGAAAATGATCAGTGGATTAAATATGTTCAAAGCAAAGGAAAATATGTTGAAGTGGATTAATGGCAATGTGTCTTAAAATGATTTAAAGTTTAAACATTCTCCACAGTACCCATTCAGTTTTTACAAGTAGACTCTGATGCAGAAGTGGATGAAGGAGCTGTGTACCAATGACTCTGGCTACTTTCTCTTTAATCACATTGGAAGTATCAATTAGGGCTGGAGAAATAGCACAGTGGTTAGAACACTCACCTTGCAAGTGCAAGACCAAGACTTCAGTTCTCTGGCTAACCACATAAATCAGGCATGGTGGTACGTGCCTGTAATCCCAGCACTTGGGAGGACTAGACCAGAGGATTACTGAATTCAAGACCAGCCTCTGCTCCATGGTAGGTTCAGGACCAGCCTAGACAATAGAGGAGAAGCCCTGTCTCAAAATAAAGAAATGATCACTTAATGTAAATAACAATCAGTACCTCACAAAAATATGTTTTATTTATTCTTCTTGGACATTAATATTGGGTAAAACATTTAAAAGGATTATTTAGTTGACTTTTTAAAAAAGTATACAATTTTACAACCCCTGGGTCTTTTATTGTGTCTCCTTTCAGTGAAGGCCCTTCCTTGGGCATATTCCCAGATAGAAAGCAATTTAAGTAACAAGATGTCCAAATTGTCTCAGTCGCCAATGACCATGAGGTCCTATATTGCTCTTTTGTGTTCATTTCAACATATTGATTTGTTTTAGTCTTTGGGAAATAGTTATGGATAATGTAGTTAAAGTGCTTGACCTGATGAAGTATATATTTCCTTGGAATTAAAAACAAATGAATAAAATATATTGATAATTAGATGGTAAATATGGAAAAATATAAAATATATAGGGAATGGCCAATGATATATCCTTCGGGGAGTAGAAGACGAACGAGGCAGCGCGTGTTAGGAATGGCAGTGGGACACACGGGCCTCGGGGAGGACTCGCTAAATGAAGCAGCATTGGGTCGGTATCTGAGGGAAGTGAGAAAGCTGTGGCAGACAGTGGATTCTGATGAAAAAACCAACGGGAAGGTGGCTGTGTTCCAGCGTATAAAAAGAACAAGTGTATGTTTGATGAGGCAAGAACAAACAAGAGTCACAAGAGCTGTAGCTATGGAAGTGACAGGGAAGGACAAGCCTGTCCTAGACCGTGATGGTTTAAGCCCCTTACCCAGATAGGGACAATGGAGTGATGTGTTCTCCTATGTGTTCCGTGGGATTCACTGTCTCCTTGGTTGAGAGTGCAGATGCAGGGACCCTGGCAGGAGTTTGTGTTGACTTTCTCCAGGGTGGAAGCTGCAGGTGTGCTGAGAGTTAATGCAGTTCTGTGCACATGTCACAGGTTGAGAGAACTTTAGGTAGTTATTAAAATTTCAAAGAAAAACAATGAAAATAAGGATGAGTGTTTGATATGAACAATTAGAAGGATGGAGTTGTCGTCCCCTAAGTGAGATGAGATGAGGAAACTTTCTAGCCCAGGAAATGTTGGGATGAACATAGCCCAGGAGAAAGGAGCTCTGGCATGTCATGCTGCCTGCCATCCAAAGATACGGGTATTCAAGGTGTGAAGAGACGACCGTCAAGGAGGAAGTCACTCATGCATAGATCTACATCCCTGAGTTCAGATGCTGTTATCAAGGATGTGGGAGGAAATCTAGGTCAGTCTGTATTCGGTTAACAGCAGGACTAAATTGGCAAACAGACATGTCATTTTGTGTTAGTATGGCCATATTCTGGACACAGAAGCAGGTTGTGAACCTCAGCACTTTAATCTCAGTCGGTCTGTCTGTCCCTTCCTCTTGGCCCCTCCACGTCTTTTGCCTCTGGATTTCTGGAGGTTGGGCTGAACCTTTTGGAGAGTACTGTAGTCACTGAGTTAGCGTCCACATGTTACATGAGGTTTGGAGTGGGGAGCTCAACATGTTCCTAACGGTGCTGAATAGTGTTGCTTACCGAGCACCAGCGTTTTCATAGCACTTATGAATCTGTTGATCTAGAATCATGATTCTGGCTGTGTGAGTTTCATGTGTAAAAAATGAAAATGTTTTAATTTTCTTGTTTGGATTGTCTACGTTAAGTTTTTGAATATGGAAAGTGATAGAGGATGTGAAGTAAATATAACCTATAGCTAACTTTAGGGAGCAATTTTAGGGAGCAATTTTAAGTAGCTCTCCTCTGTGCTAACAAATTTTGTGGTTTTTATTTTTATTTTTCACCAAGTCTTCAGGCCTAGTCAAAATATGTCACATGCACATTTTCGGAGCACATGTTTTCTACTTCCTATTTATCAGTGTAACAAAACAAATAATATTTAAAATCAAAGTAGCTAATGAATACTAGACCTGACTCTAGTTTTTTTCAAAGACATGATTTGCTTTCTTTTTTTAAAACAAGTTTCATTTTAGTGAAAAGGTTTAATCTGCCCACTGAATATAATATCTATAGAAGACATGCCTTGTGCTCATTACAGTTTAAAGCAGTCGTTCATTCCTGTTTGATCCCTTTTGTTCTCTCACTAATGTCACATAGTGACAACAAACTGCGGTAAAAGTTATTAGTCATAACACCCTTTTAATTCAAATTATTTAATAGTTTTTAGCATTTTTACATTGTAATTATTTCCCACAACTAGAAATTTGGTCAGTGTATTTTGAAATATTGTAAAGCATCATATGTGAGTATTTAAGTAATTAGGCTCCAGAACCAGAAGAACTACACAGATGTAAATACAAACTGCTATATGTTCATCATCTGTTTTCTTATTACAACAACTGATCTTTATTTAGAAACAAAGGGTGAAAGAGTAAAAGCTCCTACCATCTGAGAGAAGTACTGAGTGGATTTCCCTAATTATCTGTTTTTTTTATCAAGATAATTAATTTACCTATCTGTTCCTCTGTTTCCTAATTTGTAAAGTCTGACTGGCAAATTACAACCCTAGAAATCCTAAATTTTGTGTACTTCTCCACACAAGGGTGTCCTGTGTGATGACGGTTAGTTGATTCCTGTTATATCCAGTTCCTTTTTGGCGTGATCAGTGGTCTGTTTGAAAAGCTCTAGCCCGAAATCAGAGTGAGAAAGTTTGGTGAGGCTGAGTATATGTTCCCTGGTTTCCTTTCTGTGAGATCGTCTCAGTCTGTGTCTCTCATTGCTCAAAAGGAAGCCCAGTTTCTCTTCGCTCTGTAAACACTCTTCTTGTTTTAGTCATGTGCCTAGGGCTAATGGCAGCTCTGATGAGCCGCTTTCATTCCTATGTACTATTCTTTGTGGTATTTATAAGCTCTTCACACCTATAAAATCAATAACTTGTACTGTAGCCCTCCATTGATTATTCCGCTTTGAGTGTCTCATCACTGGTTGCTACTTCTCTTATAAATGACTTCTTCCCCAAAGTCAGGCCCTTTCCTAAGAATGCTGCCAGGGCCAGGACCTGCATACCTGCTTCCTGTTTCCCCTCTCTTCCTCAGCTTAGTAAATATGCACCTGCTTTGCGCTTGCTTCTTGACAATAATGCAAAAGGCTTATTCCAGCCATTCACCGACTCTTCCTGTTAAACTCATCCGTAGGCTTGAACTTTGGTTTTACTATATTTTATTTATTTAAATTTTATTTAATTTTAGTCAGAACACAGAATGAGATCTGTTCTCCTAACAAGCTTTTCTAGTGTACAGTGTGGAATTGTTAAACTGCACGTGTGATGTTGTGCAGGAGGTCTCCATTCTACTTTCTTAAGTGACTTCATGTTCATTGATTGGCAGTTCTTTCTTTCCCCTTTCTCAGCCTCAGTCAGCCATCATTTCTCCTGGTTCAATGAGGTTGACGCTTTTAGGTCCCCCAGTGAGACTTTAAAACAAAAGACAGGAAAGAAGGCTAATTTTGAAAATGCCAGTGAGGCAAGGAAACCCAATAATCTTGTTACCTACTTGGAATTTAAGAAAAAATGTATTATTTGTAAAATTTCAGTTTATAACCTAAAAATGGTGAAGTAAACCTAAATTCAACTACTCTAGGTATGTAATTTAGAAGTTATTTTGATCTAGGAAGAAGTGCCTTCTACCATATTATTTCATTTAAATATATTATTACAATTTCCTTCAATTGAAATTCATGACCATTTTGTAAGTCATTCCTGAATTCGTCACTTATAATAAAAAAGATTTCATAAATTATTTGCCAGGTATCTATTGCAGGGATGGTGCTGATTTAAATATGATTGTGATCTGGCCTACTACATACATGTCAAACATATATATGTAATTGCCTTTATGAGTTCTATAGTTTTATAAGTGTTTCAGTTTTTTAAGAAATTATCAGATGATAAGAGACCGCTTACAGAAGCCCAGCTGCTCTTGATCCTCCCTCCTGCAGCTCCTTGTTTCCGTTTCAGTAGACAGGCATTGGCCAGGAGTTTAAAATACTCTCAAATGCCCCCAGAAGCTCACGTTCCTTGGGAAATTTCACAAAAGGGGACCACATAGAAGGCACAACCATTTCTTTTAAGAATACTGAATAATTTCTAATAAGACCAACTAATATTTCCTTCATTCTCTGGGTTCTCAAATTATTGCTAATTTCTTACAAGAAAAGAATGCGTAATTAGTAGGAAAAGGAAATGTATGACCAATGATGGCATTTTATTTGATCACAGGAAATTTTTATGCTCTTCTGATATGGAAGTTACCGCTCATGCTGCAAAGTTCAGATATTCTCAGTTATTTCCAGAGCCTGTTGTGCAAGAACTCGAATTTGTAAGTGCCTTAAGAACAGGTTCCAGGCAGAATGTGTAGTAAAGAGGGTAACTTTTAAATCTGGTGCAATTTTTGTGTCTTGGTTTTATAAAGTCCAAGTACCAGAACTGACAGTGTGATGAACTGTCATTTCTCCTTTAAACTCTCACCCTTGCCTTTCATTTGTAAATGAGCGAGCCAGTGGCCTGTTTTTAACACATGGACCATTAACTGCCTCCTTCTATTTGCATAGTAATGATAGTGAACCAATGGTGATTTACTACTCTGACTTGTATCATAAATAACAGATCATTTATTCTGCTAATTACTCTCATTTCCATATCAATAATGCATTCTGGGTTGGGTTGGGTTGGGCTACTGCATTAGAAATGGAATCAAATAACATAATTGATTTCCTATGAAAATGGTGTAAAATAGGTATTTATTGCAATAGAATACTATTAAGTAACATAAATAAGTTCGAAAGACATTTTATGCCT